>JARHVA010003074.1:442500-1042500 GCA_037957365.1 Torreya grandis | reverse complement strand
CAGTAAATCTCTACCACAGGAATTAGCTCCAAAAATAAATTCAAAAGCTGATGAAGAGTTCCTTTAGCTCAAAGGGAATAAAATTTTCAAAGGATTAGTTTCTCTTAAGAAACTTTTTGACAAGCATGACAGGTTTATCAAGAAACAGCAAATGGACTCAAAATCCCCCAAAGATTTTGATCAAATCAATTTGAGTACCAAAGATAATCCAAAAATGGTCAACATTAAAAATTGTTGTACCCCTGATGAAAAACTCAAATTCATCACTCTGCTTCACCATTACATTGATGTTTTGGCATATTCATATGATGATCTTAAACCTCTAAGACCTGAAGAAATCAAGCACAAAATTCTTCTCAAGATTGGGTCATTACCTCACAAGCAAAAACAAAGGTAGTAAAATCCGAAGATATCAGGGATGATTTTGTCTGAAATACAAAAAATACTGAAAGCAAGAATTATTTTCCCAATCCATCATTCCACCTGGGTTGCGAATATAGTCCCTGTAAGAAAGAAGAATGGAGAAATCCAACTGTGTGTTGATTTTAAAAATCTGAATCAATCATCTTTAAAGGACAACTATCCCCTACCCATCATGGATCAGTTGTTACAAATAGTGACTGGCACTAAGATGTTATCAATGTTAGCTGGTTTTTCAAGATATAATCAAGTAGAAGTTAGTGAAGCAGACCAACATAAGACCGCTTTCACAACACCTTGGGGCACCTTTGTATATCAAAGAATGCCTTTTGGCTTGATCAATGTTGGTGCCACTTTCCAAAGAGCAATAGATCTTGCTTTTAGAAATGAAATGGGTAAGTTCATTATGGTATACCTTGATAATTTGATAGTCTTTTCTAAGCATCATCCTGATCATGTGCATCATCTACAATAAGTGTTGGAGTGATGTAGGTTGAATGGTATTTCTCTTAATCCCAAGAAGTCAATTTTTGGGGTTACAGAAGGTAAACTTCTTGGTCACACTGTGTCCTGAGAAGGCATAAAGATCGACCCAAAAAGGGTCAAATCCATTAAAGATCTTTCTCTTCATGCCAGTAAGACTATAGTTTACTCTTTCTTTAGAAATGTGAACTTTCTATGAAGGTTCACTCTTGAAATCACAGAGAAGACTCGCCACATCGTCAATATGATGAAGGGCAAAGCTACTTTTAGCTAGACTAAAGAAGGTAAGTCAGCATTTTGAGATATTAAGGAAGCCATCACCCATGCCCCAATTCTAGTTTGTCCTAATTACACCAAAGACTTTGTGATGTATAGCTATGCTTCTGAACATACGCTTTCAGCCATCTTGGTTCAAAAGAACAAAGAAGGTGTGGAATCTCCCATATCCTTTATGAGTTATCCTTTCAAAGCTCATGAGTTGAAGTACTCAAACATGGAGAAGCATAGTTATGCTATGGTAAAGGTGGTAAAGCACTTCCATTTTTACATCCTGAACTCACACACTATTGCTATGATTCTTGACACAATAGTTAAGTCTATACTAACTCAGCAGGAGTTTAGAACCAAAAAGGGCAATTGGATTGCCAAAATCTAGGAGTTTGATCTTGTTATCAAACTAATGAAGCTGGTGTGGGGAAGAGGTCTCTGCCAATTAATTGCTGATAACATATCAGAAGAAGCAGAGCATAAAGAAATAGAGGTTGAAGACATGCCAATAGTTCTCTTGGTCACCACTACGAATGAGCGGTATTTTAATATTATTCATTTACTTACTTATGGTGAGTTTCCTACTC
This sequence comes from Torreya grandis, assembly GCA_037957365.1. Taxonomy (NCBI): domain Eukaryota; kingdom Viridiplantae; phylum Streptophyta; class Pinopsida; order Cupressales; family Taxaceae; genus Torreya; species Torreya grandis. Next base: position 1,040,743 of record JARHVA010003074.1, on the reverse strand, counting down.
ACCTATCTCACAAAAAAAAGAGGACTGTTAAGTTGAAAGTTGTCAATTTTGTCATATGGGACAACGGTCTATATAAGAGGAACCTTGATGGAGTATTCCTTCGTTGAGTGGATAAAGCATTGCAAAATAAACTTTTAGATTCCTTCCACAATTTGGCTTGTGGAGGACATTTTTTTGTGCCTATGACTGTCCATAAGATTCTGTGAGCCAGGTACTATTGGCCTACTCTATTTCAGGATTCATATGCTTAGGTGCGTAGATGCGAGCTATGTCAATAGTTTATTGGCAAACCTAAGTTGGCTACGTTACCTCTCAAGCCTATGGTGATAGAAGAGTCATTTCAAAAATGGGGGATTGATTTCATTGGCATTGTAAATCCTTCCTCAATTGTTGGACATGATTATGTCCTCATAGCCACAAACTACTTCACCAAGTGGGTGGAAGCCATTCCAGTCAATCATGCTACTTCAGAGGTGGTATGTAATTTCTTCAAGGAAAACATCATTTCCAAGTTTGGGTCCTAACCAAAATTCTAACAGACAATGCAGCATGTTTCTCTTCTCATGAGATCACCCAGTTTTGCTACCATTATGAGATTATTCTCTCCCATTCTTCTGACTATTATCCACAAGGAAATGGTCAAGCAGAATCAAGCAACAAGAACCTGGTGCCCATTATCAGGAAACTAGTACATGATAATCAGAGAACCTGGCATAAATCATTACTTGATTCTTTATGGGTAGATAGAATTACACTCAAGAGGTCAATTGGTATGTCCCCATTTCAAATTTTATATGGTCTCAATGCAGAGATACCAATCACCCTAGAGTTACCAGCATTAAAGTTAGCAAAGGCAGTGGAAGATTCAACTTTTGAAAGTTCTATCAACAAAAAGATAATGTGCTCAATTGAACTTAATGAGCAAAGAACTATGGTGGTGGACAGAATTATTGCGCATCAAAGTCTGGTGAAGAGACTCTTCGACCAAAAAGCAAAGATTCATGATTTTCAGATTGGAGATCAAGTATTGTTGTAGGACAAGAGGAGAGAACCATAAGGAATGCATGGAAAATTTGATTCCTTATGGAGAGGTCCATTTGTCAATCATTGTTTAAATGGAAGAAATAGTTTCTTATTGAAATATCAAGATGGAATGCCATTTGCTCTGCCTCACAGTGGGTAGCATCTAAACCACTTCAATCCTTGAAGTATCAGATAAGTCTAGCTGTACATTTGTATATATGTATAGGCTTTCTTTGCTTTGTGTTTTTCATTTGTTTTGGTGCCATTTGGTTTTTGGTGCCTTTTTTTTGGGTAGCATGACTATGTAGCCCAATGGCATAGATGAAGGCACTGAGATTCTGAATTATACTCCCTTCAATGACTTCAATTTTAATTGATAGAAGTTTCCCAATTGGAGCCAGTTGTTGTTCCCAAAATCTGTCACTTGCTTTTATGGACAACATACCAACCATTTTGGTCTTGTAGACCAAAATTCTCTCTTTTCCTTCTCAAAAATATTCTGAGTAGTTAAGTTTTTCAAATATTCAAGCCTTTCAGCTAAAGAAGTCGCGAGTTCAAATAGGTAGGCTTTCTTCAAAGGAAGTTCAAAACACTTAAGGATTTTCCTTAGTGTTTTGAGGATAGTTCAGCACAAAGGTTCATTCAAAATACTTAATGATGGGCTTTAAATAATTAGAATGAACCATTTTGAACCATTGAACCATTTAACCCCATCTTCGCAAAGGTTCAATGAGTTCAAAAGTTCAACGACTTTGGTAGAGTTAGAGAATAAAAAGGAGGCAAAAAGATAAGATTAAATCGTTGAACCGATGAACCTTAAACCAAAATGGTCCAAAGGTTCAAGGTTCAACGAGTTTAATAAGCCCAAAAAACTTAAAGAAAAGAAGGAATCAAAGAGCGAAGATTGAACTGTTAAATAGTTGAACCTTGAACCAAAAAGAGTTTAAAGGTTCAACGAGTTCAAAGGTACAAATGACTTAGATGGACTTCGAAAATCTAGAGAGTTGAAAGCTTTGAAGAAATCAATGAAATAAGATTGAATCATTGAACCATTGAACCTTGAACCAAAATGGTTCAAAAAGTTCAAAGGTTTAATGAGTTTAATAATTTTGATAAACTTAGAGAATAAAAGGCTTCAAAGAAAGAGAATGAATCGTTGAACCATTGAACCTTGAACCTAAAAGGTTTAAGGGTTCAACAAGTTCAAAGAATTCATAAGTTTGAATGGAAGCTTCGAGCAAATGAAGGAAGTAGAATATTCTAGAAAGAAGTTCAAAGGGATGGTTCAACCTAAGAAGAAAAGGAGAGCGAATGCAGCCCGTCACAAAACATTGAACCCTTTGAACCATTGAACCTTTGAACTAAAAGAGTTCAAGGTTCAAGGTTCAAAGAGGTTCAAAGGGATTCAAAGGGATCAGTGACGTCCCCGCACATATCAATTTTAAAGTGATGGAATAACCATTGATTTTTAAAAGCCCTGATAACAAACTCAATGACCAGCCTAGAAAGGAGCCTAAGAAGTGAATGGAGGAAGCGAGAAGATAGCCCTGAGAGCTCAGGTTGTTGAGAAGAAACAAAATGTAGCAAGGAAAGAAGGAGCAACTATAAGAAATCCAAAAATATCTGCAGGAGAGTTATTTCTAGTAGGTGGAATAGTCCACCAGGTGGACATCAAGGAACATAAATATTCAAAGACACGGCCTATTTTTATTCGTTGATTAAAGGCGAATGGACAGTCATGTAAGTATCAAAAAGAAGACCAAACAACCCATGCTAAGGAAGGGACATTTGAGATAATTCACAATGCCAAAGTCAAGGCTGATGACCTGTTCTAGCATGGTCCTTTCACAGAAATTCAAGGCATTCAATTCAACATGGGAAATTTTCATGAAAATAAGCGCCCAAGTCTTTCTTGTAATGTTATATATTGTAATCTCTCATTTTGTATAGAAAGGGATCTCTCTGTTATCAGAAGTGAAGCTCTACCCAAATTGAAAGGCATTCCTGAGACTTTGAGCTCAAATTGTTAATCATATTTTGTTGAATGAATGAGAAATCAAGTGACCTTTTAAACTTTATGTTGGAATAAGCTTGTGTTATTTAGGAAATTGTTCTTGTGTCTGTTTCCTAAATACAGTCTCGTCTATTTAATCAAATAAGTAGAACAAGTGGAAGTAAGCTAGAAGATGTCCTGAAGCCGACTGTGGGAGACTTTGTGTTACCATAAATGTCTTCAGCCTGTGTTTTCATGTAAAGGATACTAGAGAGACTTTGAGCTCTCTTTATCCTTCGTAATCCTTTACTCTGTTGTAGTTTTAGATGCAGACTTTGAGCTACATTTAATCCTATTGTGTTCCTTTGTCCTAATCAGTAGGAGAGACAATGAAAGACTTTGTGCTTTCGTTGGTTTCTTGTGGTTTCTGTTCTGCCCAGGAAGAATCCTGCTATTTGTTGAATATCATTTTTGAAAGAAGAGAAGTACCTTTCAGTATTTAAACTAGAATTCTTCTCTGTTCTTTAAACATCATCTCTAAAAAAAGAGAGAGGGATGGTGTGATTTCACCCCTGTGTGTATTTTCAGCTTATATATAGTATACTATAATATTTTATAGGGAACCTCCCCTTGATGAGAGGAGAGATTTATCTCCTTATGATGTGGTAGACCTACACATTTTTTTGATTAAATCTCCTTATGTTGTGGTTGATGCACCTATTTTGTCATCAGTCAACTGGTGACAAAATATTCACCCAACAAAGTGTTTTCCAAATAAGTTTTTATTTGTACATATTTATTACTATTTTTTAAAAATTCAAAGCAATTCAAAATCTATAACAAATCAATATTTATTTATTGCATATTATTTCACTATATTTTTGTTATAACCTAGGTCATTAAATCAATCTCACATTAGGGGTTTCATTTATTTAAATATAATTTAAGTTTTTGAAAAACAACCATAAGTCAAAAACCCTAACCCTATATGCTCTAAAGGTTTATATCCTTTTTCTATTTATTCTTAGATTTTAGTTCCAAAATATCAAATTTGCTTCCATATTAATTTTTTCTTTCTTAGATTAATATTCTTCAAAGGTTCAAAAAATACAAAAACTTGTTTTCCTAGTTTCCAAACTATAATGGTAGAATTCAAAAATAGATTTGATGAGACTGATAAGTAATAATTACAAGATTTTATGTCCAAACATATAAATTTACAAGATGAATTCATCATTATTATTTACGAATAAATCCAAAAAAGAAACAGTGGTCAATCTTCAACTCCCCTAGATAATAATTTTGTTACACCTTCAGTGGGGCCAACTCAACTAGCATAATCTAAGATTGTAATTCAACAACCTTTAGTGATAGATAAAATTCTTATGGCCAATTCCTCTACTCTATATGTATAATCCCTTATGGATGAGATTCATACTCTACATGTTAAGGTGTTACATCTCAATAAGGGAGCCACTAGGCCATCACATGCCTTGGATTCTAATATTCTCTTGCATACATCTTTGACACATCACATAGAGGTAATTCCATTGCCATCCAATTTTGCGGCACCTAAGCTTACATTATATGATGTCAAGGGTGACCCAAAGCATCATATCAGAGCTTTTCATGTAACATGTTTGGACTACGTGTCCAATGATTGGCTTCTCATCAAGTTATTTATATGCAATGTAAAGGATTATGCCCTACAATGGTTTTTTGATTTACTAAATCAATCTATCACAACATTTAATCATTTGGTTGACATGTTTTTAGTAAACTTCTCCATCAATATTAGTGACAAGATATCATATGCACAAGTGGCACAATTGAAACAAAAGTCAAATAAGCCTATAGCAGATTATGTCTTACGATACAAGACTATTAGCCAAATTAACTAGCCCCATGGAAGACAGAGAGCTTCAGGACATATTTAAACAAAGTCTTCTACCATCATTACATGAAGCTATCTTGTTCAATAATTTTTTTACATTCATAGATTTATGCCACATAGTAAAATAAATAGAGGTTAAACTTCTATCAATGGGCAATCTCAATTATACCAATGGATCAAAATAAACTATTAAGAGTTCAAATAAGCCTCCCTACAAGGTAAGAGCCACTGAGAATAAGAGTGATCAAAAGGGCACAATCAACACAACTTATGAGCCATCTCCTAGATTGGTTTTATCCACTCCTTAGCGTTAAATCTTTACCAACCTTCTAGAGACACCAACATAGTTTTATAGCAGCTCTTGAAATGCAATGTCATATCTCTCCCTCCCAATAAATAGGTTGATACAACATGACCTCTTCCAAATAACTATGTTTTTAATGTATTCTGTTAGTATCAAAGGGCACCAAGCCATATAACAAATACATGCATAAGCCTAAAACATAAGATACAAGATTTTATAGAGGCTAACATTATTGATGTGGGCACACCCACATAGGCACTAAAAGCACAACAAATAGAAATTAAGGCATAAAATATTCTCATATATGTTTCTAAAGCACAAAGCAAATAAGGTAGGGAGCACATTAGGTGTTCACTACACATATCAAGGACATCCACCACCATCTTCATATCATACTACTACAGAGGAGGCACACTCATGCATAACATTATTTGTATGTTTCATAATATAGTTCCACCTAGACCACTCATCACATTCTTAGAAAAAGAGATTGTTGATGATGATACATATTTACATATACTCTTTATACGAGTATACATAGATCACAATCCTATCCAGAGTGTTATAGTTGATAATGGGTCAAGCATTAGCATGTGCACTATGACACTTTTACAATGTTTAAGGTACTCAAATTAAGATATATTCCCCATAGATAGTCATTAGTGGTTTCATTGGTCATGTTCAGAGTTCTATCAGGAAGATTATGCTTCAATTATAGGTTGGACTAACACATATACCCACTCAGTTCCTAGTAGTACCTAGTGCAGGCATGTTTGATATGTTATTGGGTAGGCCATGGTTACAATAGCTTTGATCCATCCCATCTAAGTGCACAAATGCCTAAAATACCTACATGCATATCAAATGGTCAAAGTTGAGGGTCTCCCATATGAGTATCCTCTACCTATCCCATAGGTAGTTACAACATAGTCACTAGTTACAATTCTAGCATTGTTACTAGATATAGCATAGTTATTAGTTATAATTCATAGTACAATTCTTATGCATACATCATAGATATTGACAAAGACAACAATGTAGGTGAGGTCTACTCTTACAATATTGACAAGTACGCATACTCTCTCATAGAGACCATTATTAGACAGACCCCTATCTTAGAGATATGTCATAGATTCTATAGGACCTTCCTCCACTTAATTTATGCTAAGATTAGTATTATTGGGTTCTCAAGGTTCTCAGTATAGGGCACCTACATCACCTATAACTTCTTTTACCATATGGGTTTTGAAGACCCTTATACTTCACATAGCACCACAATTAGTGCCACAAATTCATAGCACCACTACACAGGTAGATACAAACAAAGACTACTCACTACAGTATATTATGGGATCATAGTTACCCTTTTACATAACACACATGATCACAATTCCCTTATTTAACACAAGTAATGTTGGCAGTGAGTCTCCCATGAGACTCATCGATTAGTATAGTTCCTAACCCCTTGTACATACTTTCTTCTCTCTTGTTCCTTGTACATAATTTATTTTCATTTGCTTGCACATAGCTTATATCCAAAAAATAATATAAATAATATAACATGCCAAATGTTTTATTATTTTTTGGAAACTAGTGTTTAGTTCTTAAATAATAAAGGGTCTAGATCAAGGGGAAAATCCAATCAAATATAGTAAAATATAGGCTTTGGTCAATTTAATCAAATTAATTGCATATGGAAATAATTAAACTTATCTAAAAAAATAGGCTAAAATAAATGTTTCAGGAATTGAAAAATATTGCATAGGATTGGGAAGATGTCAGTAATCTAGATATGTCTTTCATTCAGTGAAAGGATAAGAGTGTTGAAAATAGGACACCTCGGGGTCTGGTGCTATAATCCAAGCCCTGTCATTATTTCCCAACGTGGTCACAGAGGTCTAAGTTTTCTATATTTTGCTCACTATCTCTATATTAGTCCACCTATGAAATTTTAGATCTTGACTATCAATGGATCTCCTTATAGATTTGACTTAATCTCCAACATGGGTCTATCTACACACACAAAGTAAAAAATACATTAAAAGCAAAAGGGGGGGAAATTGGGTTAGGGGAAGAATGATTGCACAATCTAGAACCCTTATTTTCCTAACCGTTGCCTACATTAACCCTCAAGCTAGGGTCTTAGATCAAATGTATTTCTCCCTTAGGGAACGTGCATAATCAACACACATGGTAGATACAAGAATGAACTTTCACCTAGGCCCTTCCTTGATCAAGCATGCAAATCTATGTGTGATGCAAAATGTTGAGCTATACTATTGACTAATTTTTAACTATGTATTGTGTTAAAGTAGTAAGTGATAGATATAAAATTCCTTGTGAAGTCCTTTATATAAGAGACTCTTTATTTTGAATTTGGGAACTTTATTCGCATTTGGCCAACATTAAAAAGACAAAAAAAACTTACAGATGAAGCTAAGAAAGGTTTAGGACTCATTAAGCGAGATAAACTACCATTGGGACTCAAAATGTAGTTGGATAAAAGCACTAAAAATGGGACACCCTAGGGTCCAGTGCTATAGTCCAACCCCAGCACTCATGTCCTATAGGTTCAAGACCTATGGGGATGAAACCAACATGGAAAATAGAGTTTGGCTGAGTTGGAATGACTGTCTAGAAGGCTACAGATGATTGGAAATAAGCAAAATGTGACTCAAACATGAAACAAGACCATGATAAGTAAAACAAAAGACATGGCTAAATGTGAACAAGGCTCATATTCTCTAGTTGGAGTATCTTATGAAAGGACTTGAAAAGACATGATATGTGTGGTTGCTTGACCAATTTAGGGTGTATACATTTGCCCCCCTTTTATTCTAGTGATGCAATGAAATAAAGTACTAGAGTAAAAGAAAGAAGAGAAAAATGTGTACCTGAACCTACCTGCATGAAGATAAATGTGTTGCAAAAGGGTCCAACTTACTTCCTAGCTAGGGAAGTCGATAGAGAGCCAAATAATTCTTGGAGAAAGAAAGAATCCCTGAAATGGAATCCCCCTATACTGAATATAGAAGTGGAATATGTGTAACATGAAGGAGGGTAATGCTTTCCCCCTGTGCTAAATCTTACTAACAATGACGAATGCTCAGAGGCCCAAAACCAATGTCTATCCTCTATCCTACATAAACTCATGTAATCTAGAATGTGTGTATATAATTTGTATACTGTGAAGAGAAAAATATATCATGCCCCCACTTTAAATATATAATCTGGAATTGAGAAATGCTCAAAGGCCCAAAACTAATATTTGTCCTCTGTCTTGCACAAACTTATGTAGTCTGGGTCTAGGTAATGTAATGGACTAACCACTACAGATGATTTTGCAGTCCAACCTGGTGACAACTTGGGTACAGTTGGGTGTAATCTAAAACTCTAGTCAATGTGTAAGAAGAAAATGACATGTCTTGTCATTTCATCTGTATAATCTTGGATGATGAACATGAAAATCTATACCATGCCCCTAAATCTGGTATGTGATCTAGTAATCTGTATAACCACATATGATATGACCTATCATGCCATGCCCCATGTGAAAAATTGGAGATCAAAACATTATGCCTATAATTTGCTATCTAATTTTGTAATTATACATGCCCCCAAATTTGGTATTTGAGTCTAAATCTGTATCAAAGTCATTATGAGTCCATATAATCTAAACCATTGTATATGACTAGTTTATATATCTATAAACTGAAGGTATGTCCATCTAAATGTCTTAAGTAATGCTGAGTGACCCATGTAATCTGAATCACTACATATCTCAATTGATTTGAACTAAATCTGATAATTTGATTGTTGGATGTGTTTGAACCATGGTGTATCCACTTATGAGAGTGGATAGGCATGTTGGGTAAGTGTAGGAATAGGAATAGTAAGAATGATTTCCCCCTTTTGGGAAGAAGGATGAAATGTGTGATAGAGGAAGTTGAGCCAAAAGTGATGACTAGTGGTGTAAGTGAAAATAAGGTTGGCTTGTTATGAATAACTTGAGAGGTTATTTGATTGATTAGACTGAGTTGTTGAAAGTGGAACAAGTTTTGATTGGTGATGATCAAGGTCTGTTTCTAATTATAAAATAAATATAGAGATACCCATGCCATAGTAGGTAGATGAGGTAGTAAGAGACTAAAGTTTGAGTGATGTCACAAGTATCATTATCATGATTCTTTGAAATAAAATGATTTAAAAAATGGTGTTACGGTGTTCAATTTCTGGGTAAAATGGTATTTTGATTTGATTGAGAAAGCTAGGTAATATAATAAACTGGATTGATTCTTGATTCGTTTGCGTATTGATTAGGTTGAGATTTAGATCTCTAGATTGAGAGATATGTTGAGGAGACAAGCACATATCACTACCTGGTTGAGTAGTTGGCAACTTAGGTTCAGGCTAGTAGTGATGTTACCCTATCAGTAGCTAAAATGCATGATTTTTGCCTATTTGAAAGCCTACCTTTGATGTTTTTGAGTTGTTTAAAATGTCCTAGGAAAATTCTCACTCGTTCTAGCACTCGTATCCTGCATCTAGTGCTATTATCTAGGTTTCAGTGTTGTTGCCCAGGTTGTAACACTTTGGTCTAGTGTTACTATCCTATACCCAACATTATTATACTAGAGGCTTGATTCTTTGAGATGTTACTTGGTTAGGTGTTGTTGTTTTTACTTGTCTAGTGATTTGGCATTATAGGCTAATATATCTATTGTTTTTAATATTTTTAGGGTGAGGTGTGGATCAAAGAGTTCTATAGGGGTCAAGTGATGGAGACATTGATGTTGTTACCATTATCTATTGATGAGAGAGTTGTCATGGATAGGCAGGGTTGGGTCATGTATATGACCTAGGCATAGTGTAGTGGGATAGGTATTTGATTAGTGCCTTATGTGAGAGGTGGAATGCAGATACATGTACTTTCTAGCTTCTTATAAGGGAGATTATTGTGACTCTAAAGGATGTGTATCGTATTTTGCATTTTCCAGTTAATAGACGACGTGTGATATTATAGGATGACATGGGTACTGATGTTATATATTGTGTGTCCTTGTATTTTACTGGTGTGCCCTTAGGTATGCATCATAGAGGGAGTGACAGTGATGTATTATTGTTAGTTATTATGCAGTCTAGTATTTTGCACTTGCAAAAGTTGCTGGTTGTGTTGTTGCCATCATTTGTTGTTGTGGATGGGAGTGGAGTGTTTATTTATATAAGATGCATAGGATTGTGAATAGTGTTGAGTTATATGGCATTGTATTCTCCTGGGGGAAGACTATGCTAGCCCACCTATATAGAGATCTATACAAGTTTACATAAGAGGCATTTAATGGCAAATTGAGTGCAATGATGTTATTGCATTATTAGATTTATAAGCACATAGCAATTATGTGGCCGATAGGATTACTGAGGAGAAGTGGGTACCTCTATATCCATTTGGAGAGTAGTGGAAGAGTATATTAGCTATTCAATCTCTTGAAATGGATCATTATAGGTGGGTGCTAGACAAATTAGTGGTTGGTGACATTATATGGAGGCGTTATAGAGGATTTCATGGGTGGGCTGAGGATGGAATACAGTTATGGTATATGAGGGTCAGTTATTGGATACATGACCATTAGGCTAGAGTATATGAGCACTTTTAGTATGATTGCATGACTAGATAGTTTGGGGTAGCATAGGATGTGCCCCCAACAACATGGGTGTGGGTGAGGAATGTGCAAGCACTAGTGAGGGTAGGAGCTCATGCGAGGGCCATGGAGGATGAGCTAGCATCGTTACCTTTAGATGCAAGGGATGTGGCTATAGACATTCCTGATGTGGATGATGTTGGGTGTATAGATGCATATACTGCACGATAGACAAGGCATCAGTGGGCTCCATTATATCCTATTGATGGAGGGGATGCTCCCGAGTATGAGAATCCTATGCTGATCTAGATGATGGGAGGTAAATAATGATTATATTTGAATTATGAATGAATTTGTGCTTTAGTTTGATTTGAAAGTGTATATCTAATGTAACATTGTAATTTTGTGTGCAGGTGGAGTGGGAGGCGTTTAGGATGAGGCACATACTAGGGTATGGAGTAGGGATGATGACTATTAAGAGACCATCATTGAGTCTACACTCTGAGATCTCACATGGCATGTTCCTGATGATGCAGTAGAGGAAGGATTGATAGAGTGAGTAATGGTTATGGCTAGTATTCATGCTCACCTATTTGATAGAACTGTTATAGTTATAACTACATATGTTAGGACAATGAGAAAGAGAGATGAGTTGAGGTTTGAACTAGATAGGCATAAGATGCCTCCACCTAATTATGGTTCTATTAGCATAAATATTATGTATGAGTACACAAACCTTCAGAGGTCGTATGTGGATTTGCATGAGGAGCATGGTTGGCTACTGGAGTGAGAGAGTCATTATAAGAGGCATTCAAGAGCTCAAGGAGGTGCAGGGCCATTGAGTGCTAGAGTGGATTATGGGACTAGTACTAATGAGGAGAGTGAGACTGAGAGTGAGGGCATGATGCCTATTCATTATTGATTGTATTTGATGCAATGGATATTTTTTTGAAAACTCGTTATATATATATATATATATGGATGTTGGTTTGATTTTAGATTCAGGTTTATTGTGTTATGGATTTTGGAATAGATTGGTATATGTATTGCAAATGGTTGATTAAAAATAGTTGATTTGACATTGATGTTGAGGTTGCATATGTTTTGGTAAAATGGTATTTGGGATCTAATTTGATTATTGTTAATAGGTTCAAGTGTGATGTTAGTTTTGATTTTGAATAATTTATAAGTAAAAATGTATTGGTTTTGTAATTAATGAATTGTTTTGATAAAGTGAACTGGTTTAAGCTTGGTAAAATAGGATATCGGTAAGGTTAGGAGTTGGATAATTTGGTTTGGCTAGGGATGGCTATTCAAAACTAGGAATGTTAGTTGTTAGTAGAAGGGGATGTAAGAGATCATTTTGTGCTCACTTCTCTGAGAGTGGCTCAAGAATGTAAAGGTTGTCCCTTTGGATCCATCATCACCCACTAAGTGAAGCTATGTAATCATGCATGTGTTAATCGATGTTTGGATTGTGTGTCTAATCCCTTTGATTAGGTGGCTCAAGAATACAAATGTTGGCCATTTGGCTCCATCATTGCCACATGAAGTAAAGCTATGAGCTGATGTTGGTATGAATGTGTGTCATATCACTATCTAAACTCTGATGGCCAACTAAATAAGTGCCCATATTGCTCATGTTGTGTAGGAACATGCATTGTATCTGATATTATTTGTTGTGTGCTAACTGTAGTTATGCATGGAGACTACCAAATGTAACCTTATTAGATGTGCAACTGAAGCTATGTGTTGTGAAGAAGGCTCATCTATCTATAATCATAGTGGATTGCTACGTGAAATAATACCCTTTGGTCTCTACTATGATTCATATGATTGAGTGATAGATTGAGATGGAGTTGAAACCTATGATGGTGGCTCATCTAATCACAATCGTAGTGGGTTCCTACATGAAATGGGTCCTAAAAAGCTCAACCATAATGAATATCTCTCTGTAATAATACTCTATGATGTGGGTTTATCTAATCTTAACTGTAGTGGGTAGATACGTGAGATAGGACCCAAAAAACTCAGTCATAGTGAATATCTTTCTAGAGTGATACTCTATTGCAGTGCCTGTGACTATGTTGGATATGTATATGGAACTACACTATGTACTCCTCAAACTACAATTCTATATGTAGGTTGCTCTCATTTTATTAGTTTCCAAACCTTCTAAATAGGTGGAATAAGAAATCTCCTATGAGGCTCTATCTTAGAAGCTACATTACTCTCATGATGAGTAACTGATGATTCTAGTGAAGGAATGTCTTGGGATGACATAGGCATGGAGGAATGAGGTCTAGGAATCCATGATGGAGGAGATCTCGATACCCCTTGTGTAAATGCTATGATGCCATTATCAACACATCTATTAATGCAATCCCTGAGTCCATAACAATCATTATCTCTATTTCCATTGATATGATGATAGTTATAAAAACGCTGATGTGGCTGTCTATGTAAGATATATGGATCTCGCCAATGAGTAAAAGGTAATGTGATTAACCTCCTATCTATTCATTCTGATAATATGACACATGGGCTATCTTGCTCTGAATCAAACTGTAATGGTGCCTTGCTATTGTTCTCTATAATGCATATTGTAGGTTGTGTTCTAGAAACTGGCTCTCTATTCTTAACTAGTTGCTTTTTTGGTTGAGGTTTCTTATCTTGCTTAGGACATGGTGGATGATGTGTGCTAAGATATATAGATATAGGTACTGCTTTGAAATCTAGAGTAATTCAATCAACTAAATCTACCTCAATCAATCCCAATTTATTTTCCAAGGTTAGAACTGTATAACATAAGTGCCTAAAATAGGACTCTATCTGATATAATAGATGCTCAAGGAGAGGTTGATGAAGCCTCTTAATAAATATATGCTAAATTTATAAATATGCTAGTTTATAGATCAATCTTAACATGTTCATCTTGAATCATAAGATATAATCACTAACTAGCTCTGAAGTATTCTGATACAATGTGGCAAGTTTCTCATATGTAACATGAGGGCCTGTGTTTGCTATGTAATATCTGAGAAATGCCTCCTCTAAGTCATCATATGTGTGTAAGGAGCCAATGGGGAGTAGATGAAAGAACCACTTTTGTGCTTCCCCCACTAATGTCTATTGGAACAACTTAAGTAGAATCAAAAGACTCGTATGAGATGGCAAAGCCTTTCTAAAGGCTTGAAGGTGTACGAATGGATCTCCAATTCTAACAAAGTGAGGCAATGATGGTATTTAGAAATGCTTAGGTAATGAAGCTTTTATAAATGTCTTCAGAAGAGGGTTACCATGTAAATAATTGGCATCCATCTAAGACTTATAAGCCTTGTTTTCCAAGGTAAGGAGATATAATTGGTGTTGTAATTCACCTACTACATGCATCAAAGAATAATCTCTTGGGATGGTATATTAGCATCTTTAAGTGGCTCATTTAATCATTGAATTGGATCATTAATTTTAGCCATGGGAATGCTACATTTAGCATTGGATCATAGAGAGGGGGTATGCTCACTCTAACCTTTAGAGGAATGGTAACGTGGACCTTGGTAAAGGGATGTGGGCTACCATTCTCTTTAGGTGAAGAGTGAGAAACAAGTGTTACTATAGTAGGGGGTGGCTTGGGAGATTCATTGATATCTTTATGTTTTAGTGAATCACATTCTAATGGAGTAGAGGATGTGATTTTATCATTAATATGTGCATCATTTGGAATAGAATCATGCACAAAAGTAGAAACAACATTTGGTAATGCATTCTGTTTGAGAGGAAGAGTGAGAGAAGAGTTAGAAACATGAGATGCATTTTATTCTTCACTATGTACATAATAATCATCATTATTCCATGCATTATTATAGTTGAAATATTATTCATAGTCACACTCATTTTCATATTCATTTGCATGTTCACTATCATACTCATTATCACTTCCATTGTCACTAGGGAGAGGTGTAAGAGAAGAATTTAATTATTTTCTAGTACGCAATAAATTATCATGTTAAATTGGAATATTATGTGCATCTATGTTATCTATGGATAGAGCATATGCATTATTTCCATGTACATTATGAGAAGTAAGAGTAAGAGAGTTATCATTTAGACATTCTTTTGATGAACTAGAGTTGAGAGCATGAGATTGATCATTTGAACTATGCATTGGCAATTTTATTTTATTAAATTTATATTGTTGTATTTTAAACATGGAAGTAGCAAAAGAGAGAGAGAGAGATTAGGTTCACATGGAAGCAAATTATCACCAATAAGAGGTTCACTTGGAAGTGCATGACTAATTTATTTATTTGGTGCATTGTGCATAGGAGAATGAGGTGAAAAGTACCTTTCCCATTTATCAAAATTATTTTCTTTAGAAGAGGGAATAAAAGAGATAGGTTTGAGAGAAGAAGATGCATCTACTTTTTCTTCACCATCAATTTCACATGTATCATCATATTCCTCATCACAACAATAGTAATTATCTTAATTGTAAATTAAATCATTTTCCACATTTTTATATAACATGCAATTTTGCAAATTTGTCCATTCATTGTCATAATTATGGAAAAACTTTAGAAATTGATTTATGGCATGAATGAGAGGGAAGAAGTGCCATAGTGGCGATTTTATTTCTTTCACCAAAGAGAATATGTAAAATTACTATTAAGCAAATAAATGCAATAATAACTATTAACATACAGATTTTTAAAATATTTTTGGCACTCTAAACAATTTGCAAAAATTCCAAAATATTTTTCTAAAAATTGCAAGGAAGGCTTGAGGTTTTAGGACCTAGTTTAGGAATCTGGGGTTTTGGATTGGGGTTTTAGAATTTTTGAAAATTATTACTATAATTTAAATTCTAAAATAAATTTAAATAAGATAAATGGATAAAAATTTATAAAAAAATTTGAAATTTAATTTTTGCAAAAAAAATTACCAACATAGAGCTTTTGAAAATATTTTTGACACTCTAAACAATTTGCAAAAATTCCAAAATATTTTTCTAAAAATTGTAAGAGAGGGAAGCTTGGGTTTTGAGGACCTCGTTTGGAAATCTAGGGTTTTGGGTTAGGGTTCTAGAATTTTTAAAAATTATTACAATAATATAAATTCTAAAACAATATTTGAATAAAATTAATGCACAAAAATTTATACAAAAAATAGAATTTTAAAGTTAAATTTTTGCACAAAATATGAAGAAAAAATCGTAAGTGTACCTAGGGTTTTAGATTTGTTCAAAGTAAGTTGGGTTCACCAAATATTTTATTATTTTTAAAAAACTAGTGTTTAGTTCCTAAACAATAAAGGGTCTAGAGTAAGGGGAAAATTCAATCAAATATAGTAAAATGTAGGCTTTGGTCAATTTAATTAAATTAATTGCATATGGAAAGAAATAAACTTATCTAAAAAAATAGACTAAAATAAATGATTCAAGGGTTGAAAACTACTGCATAGGATTGGGAAGATGTCAGGAATCTGGATCTATCTTTCATTTGGTGAAAGGATAGGAGTGCTAAAAATAAGACACCTTAAGGTTTGATGTTATAGTCTAGGTCCTATTGTTGTTGTCTAAATTGGTCATAAAGGTCTGAGTTTTTTGGGTTTTGTTCATTATCCTTATATTAGTCCACTTGTGAAATTTTAGATCTTGACTATCGATGAATCTCTTTGTAGAGTTGATTTAATCTCCAAACCTAGGTCTATCTCTACACACACAAAGCAACAAATACATAAAGAGTAAAAGGGGGAAAATTTGGGTTAGGGGAAGAATGATTGCATGATCTAGCACCCCTATTATCCTAAACACTACCTACATTAACCCTCAATCTAGGGTCTCAGATCAAATGTAGTTCTCCCTTAATAAACGTGCATAATCAACATGCATACAAGAATGAACTTTTGCCTAGGCCCTTGATCAAACATGCAAATTTATGTGTGATGCAAAATGTTGAGCTATACTATTAACTAATTTTTAATTATGTATTGTGCCAAAGTAGTAAGTGTTAGATATTAAATGCCTTGTGAAGTCCTTTATATAAGAGACTCTTTGTTTTGAATTTGAGAACTTTGTTCATATTTGGCCGAAATTAGAAAGACAAACAAAACTTAAGGACAAAGCTAAGAAAGGTTTAGGACCCATTAAGTGAGACAAATTGACCGTTGAGACCCAAAATGCAGTTGGATAGGAGCATTGGAAATGAGACACCCTAGGGTCCAATGCTATAATCCAACCCCAGCTCTCTTATCCTATAGGCTCAGGACCTAGGGGGTGGAACTAGTATGGGAAATAGATTCTGGTTGAGTTGGAATGACCATCTAGAAGGCTATCAACGACTGGTAATAAACAACAATGTGACTCAAGCATGAAACAAGACCATGATAAGTAAAACAAAAGACATGGTTAAATGTGAATAAGTTTCATATTCTCTAGTTAGAGTCTCTTATGAAAGGACTATGCAAAGACATTATATGTGTGGTTGCTTGACCAATTTAGGGTGTATACACCAAAACACAAAAACATTTAAATATTACTCAAAAAACATGAAAATTATGGATTGTATGCATTGATATGTTTACACTTTTTATATTTTCTAGACACTACATATGTTACCTATCTTAGTATAATCAGTTTTATCATACATACATGCTTCATTTATTCTTGTTGAGTGTTTACAGATTGCTTGTAGGACTCAATTCCACTACACTGATCCAGACTTGTTATCATCTACCCACTAGGGGCATATACACCAATCTAGGTTTATTCATTTGATACATCCACCTACCTAGGAGCATCTCATACATAGTTTTTATTACCAAGTTATATCCTTACATTCCTTATATTATAGTTTATGCATTGATACATCCTATATTTTACATATATTTATACTACATTTATGCATGCTTTCATTTCTAGCTTTCCTAGTTTAGACTTGATTGTATTTCTATGTTCCTTCTATTCGAGGGTATTTGAATATGCCATTGTTCTTTGGATCTACGCCACTTCTATTCATGTATGCCTTGGAAATGTGTTTATATCCCTTGTGTGTGCTTTATTAATTGTGTATGTAGACATTTAAACATGTCCTTCTATGTGGTTGTAAGCCAACTTGCTTGTTGCTTGTGTATGTGGACATTTAAACATGTCCTTATATGTCTTATTTTCTCATATTTAGTGATATGTGCTCATGTCCCTTGTATTGTGAACCCTTAGCCTATTTTTGCATGCCTCATATGTTTTGTATGTATGTTTTCATGTATGCATAATGGCCATGACATTTGTCTTTGCTTGTTACACACACCATTTTTTGATGTCATGAGGGACCTCATGCATCTGCCCTTCCTACTTGGGTGTTATGATGGACATCATGCCCCATCCCTCTAGATAGCTACTCAGATTTTCTATTATACACATTGATTACATCTATCTTGACACCCTTGTACAATGTTAGACACAACATACATCTTACATTACATACTTATGCTTAAATTCTCTTACATTTTGATGTTATATTTACACATTGTATTGGATTATCACACAATTATCATATATGTTCTGGCTAACACATTTCACAGACCTATTTCTTTTGAGGATAGTTTTAGGACAAGTTCAACAACTAACCTCCAAAGAGGGGGCATTCACAGGTATTTGTCATAGAGAAAAGGCTCTTACATTGCATTCACATAACATTTTTTAGCACACAAGCTCAGTTTCAAAAAGTCAGACATAGGTAAAACATAGGAAAAAATAAGGAATCAAAAATCAATAAAGTGACTCAGATTTTAGACCAGATAGACATTAATGCTCAAATAGGGACATTAATGACACATGGCACTACTCTCCAAGACATGGCATTACTATCTAGTAGTTCTAGTTTTAGGGTAGTTTAGATTAGCCAAAATAGTACACTAGGTACAACACAAGTTTTCATAAATACAAGTTTGATAGTTATGCTCAGATTTTGCTCATATTCACACTAGTTTAGCTCATATTCATATCAGTTGCTCATATTGGGGGCATCATGATCAGCATGATCATTCCCATATTCAGTTAAGATAATTAGATACAGTCATTATAACTCAGTCTAGAATCAATATACACATATATTAGATTGGGGGCATGTCTGTGAAACATTGTTTCCATATGCTTAGTTACACACAAGTTGATCAGATGGAATAAAAAACTTCATTTCATTCTCCACATTGTATATACTTGACATCATATTCCAAGTTTTCACCAATTTAATGCTTTATTCCATCTGTAGTGGTTGGCATTATTGAGTGGCCCAAAGCCACCTAATTTACCTGAGTAGCCATAGAGTTGACATACATAGTTAGATATACCTAGTTGGATATTTCTATCACTTTGTGCAATTTAGTTTTAGATGCATCTACTACACATGGGTGGGAAATGATGGAGTCATAACCTAATTTAGTTCTTAATCCACCCACATGAGATGGTTGGACACACCTTCAATCCAATCCAATTTATTCACATGTCATGATCCACCAAGTAGGGGTGGGAAATGATGGAGTCAAAAATGGATTGAGTTCTTGAGCCAGCTACATATGAGGATTGAGCAAGCTATCAGTTCAGTCTAAGATATTTAACAATTTGATCACTATTTATATTCACACACATAGGTTGTCACCTAGTTTATTCATTGATTTGCGTACCCAATGAGTTGTATTAATTCTTGTGTGATTGTATTTTGAGTTATTTGTAAAATTAGTATATTTAGCAATAAAAAATCAATAACACAAACAACATTAAAGGAGGGGATAAAAGAAAAATTAGACAATTAAATATGAATTCTTACCATCCTTTTTTCCCTTATAACTCCTCTCCAAGATCTTCAAGTGGATTTGAATGCTATATTTGATGGAGTGTGGATTGCTTGACTTGATCTTCAAAGTGACTCCAATGGCTTTCTTGGATTGTTGAATGGCTTGGCAAGAGTATGAGGATGTTTGACAATGGATTATTATAAGAGTATAATGAAGTCTAAGTGATTTTCCAATTTTTTTTTCCATAGCCAAAGTATGGTTTATATAGGATGGTGGAGGAGAATCTAAGGAATTTTAAAATTATTTAGAAGCCTTTAATTTAGAGCCTTCTATAACTTTAGAGGAGCTTCCCTAGTTCTAGAGGTTTCTTGATTAGTTTAGGGGATAATAAGGGATTAGATGGGAATTAATGAGGTTTAAGATTCATAGGGATGTAGGAAAGGCTAATATGGTAAAGTAGTTAGGGGGTAGGTGAATAAAAAAGAATTTTAAATTGGTAAGTGGGCTAGTGGGTAGATTAGTGGCTAAGTAGGCTAGTTAGTTGGTTGAGGAGGTAATTAATTGGTTATAAGTGTATGGTAAGGTTTATAGGATGTGGGGAATGTTGTGTAATTAGCTAAATCTATGATTATGGGATATACTAGCATGTTTAATAGGATTATTAAGGTAGCTAGATTTAGGTGCATACAGTTCCTTTCCTCTTTCTCATATCTTTACTCATTTTTACTCAATTACTTCTTTATTCAACATAGTCTTTTGATTTTGATATCTCTAAAGTACTGACTATTTTATGAATGTTTCATTACAAGTCATGCTTTGGACCATGTGTCACATACACAAAACTAGCTTCACATACTTAGACTTGGCTACACAGGGTTCACTCCCTAGGTAAGTCCAAGTATGTTTTTTTTCCCTTATACTAATCATTTTGATTTGTTTCATTTATAGCATAAAGGGGGGGGATGTAATCACATAAAATTGGTATTTGAGTGCTAAGATTGATAATTGAGACAAATTAATCTTAGCTTAGCCCTATACTTATCCTAGAACCTTTTATCACACTTTTCTAGCTTTTATGCAGACCACATGCGCCCCTACTCATCTAAAACATAGTCTTAGACCTTCATTCTAAGATCCTGGCCCTTTTTGCCTAGTAGCTTATTAGGTGGACATTATCACCACATTAAAGATGTTAGAGAGTTTTCAGTGATATCATGGTGATGTCATGAAGGTGTCCTGCTAAGTGGATGAAGAGCCTTGATAGTCTGTGTGGCAATGATAAAGTGTGCAATGTGTTTGTTCTTGTATGCTTAAAGTATGATTGATTGATATTTTATTTTTGCATGGTTGGAAATGTTTAGGAATGAGTATGGATCATTGATAATGTGCAAAAGCTCCCTAAAATGTTTTCACTTTGATATCTTGTGTGTATAAGTGGAATTCATCTAGTTGTCCATAGTTTTCATCTAGACGCTTTGGGTCTAATGGCAAAAAATCTGAGTAGGTACTTTTATGGAATCACCATTGTCATGTGGGAATGAGTCAAGGGGAGTTGGTCATATGGTTGTGATCATAGTAGTCCCTAGTTATTATGATCCAAATCTCAAGTCATGCATCGAAGCACATGAGGCTGTAAAGTTGGCTACTTCGATAGAATTCACTATGTTCCAATATTTAGCCAAATTTGTAAAAGGGTTCAAGAAGCGCTAAGTAAGCATGTTGACAAGGTAAACATTCACATGCATTTGAGGTGTCAGGATTAAATGATCATATAGATTTGTTCATTTTTGTGCCTAGTTTATTTGTGCTAAGTTTCAGATCATGTGATGAAGCGCGTTAAAAGATATGCATGTGCAAAGTTGAGCTCCCAAATAGTTTGATTATTTGGGCTCACTTATTTACCCCCCCTCTCAGTGATTATACCTCTAACATTTGGTATCAAAGTAGGTCCTTTAGTAAAGGCTTAACAACTTGAAGGTGATCCAAGGTATAATATGGGTAGTCATCAAGGAGGTTTCTCTACTAATAAAGCACTGATGTTCAATAGATCTAATTATGATTTTTGGAGTGCAAGGATGAGTACATATATTATGTCCCTAGGGTTTGATGTATGTAAATATGTTTTGGATGGTTATGTTACTCTTATTACTCCTCCATCTAGTGATGCAAACAAGAAGTTGTTTGAGAACAATTCCAAGGTGATGAATGTTATCACTTATGGTCTTTCAGAGACTGACTACACCAAGGTAAGCCATTGTACATCTACTAAAGAGATATGGGACAAAATGAAGATCATTTCTGAATGAGATTCAAAGGTCAAGCTTGCTGAGTTGCATACTCATAGAAGGTAATTTGAAAGAATAAGATTATGTGGCATCCTTTCTATAGAGAGTTCATAAGTCTATAAACATCATCAAAGGTCTTGGAGAGAATCTTGAAAAGGCAATTATATTCCAAAATGTATTAATGTTTCTATCTCTCAAGTTTGATCCAAAAGTATCTACTATAGAAGAGAGTCATGATCTTACTTAGTTGAAGATGGATCAATTACATGACACCCTTACTGCATATGAGATGAGAATAAATGATGATATACCACCAAAGGAGGTAGTTGCATTCAAGATATAGATGAAGCCTAAGAATAATTTCCAAGGTAAGAAATCCAAAGAGGATGAAAAATTTGACATTGATGAGGATGAACTAATTGCTTTGATTACTAAGAAATTGAACACAGACTCAAGGAAGTATAAGGGTAAACTAGCCTTCAAATGCTTCAATTGTGGGGAGATGGGACATTTTGCTTGTAAGTTCCCTCATAAGCATGAGAAGAAAGATGATGAAGAGCATGGTGAAGGCCAAGATGATGACAAAAATACATACAAAAAGAAATGATTAAAAAAGTTTAATAACAAGAAGTCCTTCGAAAATGAGAAGAGTCTCTACATCAAAGAAGATTGCAGCTCATCATATGAGAGAGAAGATAGTGACTCAGAATATGATCATGAAGATGGTCTTACTGAAGATGAAGCTCTATTCATGGCTAAGGAAGGAAGTTACACCAAAATTTGTCTACTTGAAGTGATTCAAATAATGATAAAGATGAGGTGGACTGTGAGACTGTATTGATGAGTGATCTTGAAGAACTGAAGATTGAAAAGAAGATAAATAATAAGATTAAATATAACCTTAAGGACTATGAGGAGCGATTCAATGTATGAGTCAAGATTGAATGAAGACACAAATGAGCATGAAGATATGATCAAGCATCTCAGTTGTCAATTGAAAATCATGTCTACAAGCCTAAAAGCTAAAGAAGATGAATGTTCAAGGTATGTTTTTGAAAATGAATCTTTGAGATTTGAGCTAGAAAATATAGCTAGTGAGGTGAAAACATTTGTGAGATTTAAAAAGAGCTCATGTGATCTAGACAACATTTTGAGTGGTCAAAATCATGTTAGTGATATAACTGGTGTTGGATATGAAAAAGAACAAAAGAATCTTACTTAAGACAAGATGAAGACTAATGTGAACCAAGACAATCTTACTTTGAAGATAAATCATTAGATAAGGACTAAAGGTGCTGGCAGAATGAAGACAAATCAAATCAGATAGCCAAATGCCTTGAGGTATGCGAGATTCAATGGTTATTGTTACACATGTAATCAATTTGGTCATAGGGCTAAAGAATGCAAGAGACCTGTTAGAAATGAGTTTTCATGGAATTATGATGGGGGTCATCAGTTAAAAGGTATGAACATAGTATGGTGTGCGATAATTGTGAACAGAGAGGCCACATTGATAGGTTTTACAAGCAAAGGTTTATAAGTCATAATATGTTCAATCAGGCTCCTAGAGTGCAAGGAAGAAGGCAAGTTAACACATGGAAGACAAATGTGATAAGTGTGAGTCATGATGAGACTGAAGGTCCAAGTAATCTATTTAATATGGTGGAGAATGATTTAGAAGATGAAGAGTACCAAAAGGTCTCATTATCTGCTCATGTTGAGAATGAAGAGATCAAGCTCAAGGAGAAGACCAAAGTGTTGATTGAGGTCAGTCATGAGGTATGTATGGATCCAAGTCAACATCTTGTTATTGATGAGCATGTATCATGTAAATAACATCAATTCTTTGTGCCTAATGATGAGGTTCTAAAATACAGTGAAGATTCTTCAAATGAAAAGGTATGCCATGAATCTATGTTGTCTTCATGTATTGATAATTCAATCATAGAAAAAAGAAAAATGTTGTAGTAGTTCAGGAAGTTGTTTTACTAAAGCCAAAGAAGAAGAAGAACTATAAGTATCGATTAAGCAAGGAGGAGAAGGAATACGAGGAGTTGTTTTTGTTTTAGAGCATTGAGGTATAGAGGATGTCTCTATCTATGTTTCTTAAGAGACTCCTTTTGTTAAACATGAAATATACTGAGAGGGGGGGTGAATCAGTATATTATATATCTTATAAATCTTTCCTTTAACCAAATTCCACTTAATCAAATATTCAAAATATGCAATAAAACTCAAACAATAAACATCACACAAGACAGAGAGAGACACCAGATATAACGTGGAAACCCAATGTGGGAAAAACCACGAAGAATCAATCTCTAATATATTCATGAGAACAACCCCACAGGAGCACCATACCCCTTTGCCAAGTACAAACCTCAGCTATAATTCGTGAGCACCAACCCATAGGAGCTTCAAACCCCTTTGTCGAGCACCAACCCATAGGAGCTTCAAACCCTTTGCCGAGCACCAACCCAGCAACAATTCGTGAGCACCAACCCACAGGAGCACCAACCCCTTTGCCAAGCACCAACTCAGCAACAATTTGTGAGCACCGACCCATAAGAGCACCAACCCCTTTGTGTATACCACACACCTATCTCTCAATGTTGCTATCTCAACAAATGATAGATCAATACAACATCTTCTTCCTCTCTCTCACTTTTGCTCTTCTAAGCTAGATATAACAAATACAAATCATCTATCACAATTGTTCTTCTAAGCTAGATATTACAATATCAAATCAACCTCTCGCTTCCACATTACAAATGGCTACTCAAGCCTTTATTTATAGCTTTCCAAATGACCTTTGGCCTTCCCCATTTGTGACCTTTCAATTCTCATGGAAAATGGTGCCAATCTTGGATGACCCTTCATATCCAAGCATTTGAAAAGTCATGTGGTGACCCTTCATGACCAAAAACATCTTTCCCACTTTTGTCCTTATCTTTGGTGACTTTTCGTATTCCTTTAAGTGTCCCTTCATGAGAAATTCGCCCTTTACTCTTTTGTCTTCACTTGGTGACTCTTGGTATTCCCTAAGATGACTCTTCATGGGAAAATGCATCCCATCCTTCTTTTGTCTTTATCCCATGACTCTTCGACGTCTCCATGGGCCCTTATTTTGTCTCATATACAACCAAAAATATATTCATTAATATTAAATAAATATTAACTCATATTAGCCAAGATAAATAACATTAAATGCAATGGGGCCTTTATCACCAATAATACTAAACCTTTGACATCAATGACAATATTTCCAACAATCTCCCCCTTTGTCATTAATGGCAACCTAAATCCTGAAACTGCCACAACCTGTCACCTGCACATACTATCATCTGAAAGCATACAGTAACTCCCCCTTACTGTAGCAACCTGTACCTATTTCAGGTACCTATTTTTTGCACCTATACCTGTACCTGTTATTCTCCCACTTTGACATCAATGGCAAAGGGCCTACCTGGAGCTAACACTTAGCTCCCCCTCACTTGATGCTAAACATCAATGGCAGGAAGTAATAGAAATTACTCCCAGCTCCTCTCGCTGATCTTTGAATGTATCCTTTGATCGTGCCTTTGAGAAGATTTCTGACAATACATACATATTTTTCCCTGTCCTTTGAGCATCTGAAATCAACTCATTTGAATCTTTTCTTCTAATCTCACAACCTTCAGCATGAAACCTTAATGTGTATCCTTGATCACAAATTTGACTAACACTCAACAGATTATGCTTAAGACCTTTTACATACAAAACATTTTTAGTCTTAGTTCTACCATAATCCAAACTCAAAGTACCTTTTTTGGCTATCCTGGCAGTGGTTTTATCTCCAAACCTCACTGTACCACCATTAATCTTCTTTAGAGAAATGAACTTACTTTTATCTCCTGTCATATGCCTCGAACATCCGCTATCAATTAACCATGGCTGATCTTTACCTCCCACATGCAGAGTTGTCTGCACCATCATAGAATCTTCATGTTGTTCTTCTGCCATGTACATGTCTGAACCTTCTTCCTAATGAATGGATCTTTGACACTCTGATTCTTCTTTTTGATGAATGGAGCTTGAACCTCTGATCCTTCTTGACTGACTCGAACACGCTTCTGCAATACCGAGCTATGTGTTCGTAGTTGTTGCACTTGTAGCATACTATGGTCTCTTCATCAAAGCTTAATAGAGGAACAAAAGAGTTGTGGCTTCTACTTGACTCTACTTGACTTTCCTTCTCCTTATTTCTGAAATTGTTAGCTCTTTTTCTACATTCTAATTTCTTGTGACCATATCCATTACAATAAAAACAATAGCCATAAAAATAAGACCTGTCTGTATATCTCTGACCTGATTGCCTTTTGTAGTTTTGTTCCTTCCAGCCTTCTCTATTTGGAATGTCCTCTGTATTCTTCACTTCTCCCCTTTTTGTTTCCTCTTGTGTAAGAGCTTCAGCATAGCTCTTTTTCTTTTCAAATTCGATCCATGTTTTGTTTGAATATGCTATTTGACTTTCCAATATCTTATTCAGCATGTTAGTGCTATCTTCAAATTTTGAATCACTAACTGCTTTATCATTGACTGCTTTATCACTGACTGCTTTCTTAATATCTTCTTTTAAATAGGTAATTTCAATAACATACCTTTCACAATCTTTTCTTGCTATTTCCAACTGTGTTGTGAGATCTTCTTCATTCTTCTTGGCTTCTTCAAAGTGTGCTTGTAGATCTTCAATCATTTCCTTTGACTCTTGTTCATTTTTCTCGATCTGGCACTTTAACCTTGGATTCTTCTTCTGAACAGCTTCTAACTCTTCTAGGGCAAAATTGAGTTCTCCTTTCATATCTACTTCAGCTTCTTCCTCTTCTTCTTCTTGATCATCTTCATGTATAGCCATGAATAGAATCTCTTCTTCTTTTGAATCGCTGACTCCACTATCTTCGCCTGAGCTAGGATCTTTAGAATACAGGCTCTTCTTCTCGAATCCCTTCTTAGATTTTCCTTTGAAATTCTTCTTATATGTAAGCTTTTCTTCTTCATCATCTTTAACCTTATCTGGGCATCTAGCTGAAAAATGTCCAATCTTTCCACAATTAAAACATTTAAAAGGTAATTTTCCTTGATATTTACCTGTTCCTCTTTTTGGCCTGCGAATGAAAAGTGCTTCGTTGTCATCTTCATCATCACTAGAACTATCACTTGATTCTTGAATCTTAGCTTTCTCCTTCTTTGATGTCTTGAAAGCCACTTCTCTCTTTGAGGGTTTATCTTGTTTTGTCTGCATCTCATATGCTGTGAGAATACCATGAAGCTCATCCAATTTCATCTTGGCTAAATTTTTCATCTCCTTAATTGCCAAAACCTTTGCATCATATCTCATTGGTAGAGATCTCAAAACCTTTTGCACCACCGTTGACTCATCTAATGTTTCTCTAAGACCTTGAATCTGATTTATGACTTGATCAACTCACAAAAGATAGCTTGTTATATCTTCTTCTTCTTCCATCTTCAAACTTTCAAACTACCTTCTAAAAGTTTGCAACTTGGCTTGCTAAACCTTTCCATCACCTTTGTAAATATTCTCAAGTTTTACCCAAGTTTCATGAGCAGATTTACATTGCATAACTTTAACAAATTCGGATTCACATAAACCACATAAAATAGCATTTAAAGCTTTAGCATTACATTCACTTGCCTTCTTTTTTGCTGGAGTAATTGTAGATGTTTGTGGCTCTTCATATTCCTCCACCAATGATTTTCATATGTCGAATCCAAGGGCCATCAAATAAACCTTCATTCTCATGCTCCAAAAAGCATAATTCATCCCATCAAACAAAGGTGCCTTATTTGTAGAAAATCCTTCCTGTGACCCAGCCATTGTGCTTTCCTGATCTACCTTCAAGCTGTAAAACTTTTTAAAAAAAGAACCTGCTCTGATACCAATTGTTAAACACAGAATATACTGAGAGGGGGGGTGAATCAGTATATTATATATGTTATAAATCTTTCCTTTAACCAAATTCCACTTAATCAAACATTCAAGATATGCAATAAAACTCAAACAATAAATGTCACACAAGATAGAGAGAGACACCAGATATAACGTGGAAACCCAATGTGGAAAAAAATATGGATAATCAATCTCAAATATATTCATGATAATAACCCCATAGGAGCACCATACCCCTTTGCCAAGTACAAACCTTAGCTACAATTCGTGAGCACCAACTCACAGGAGCTTCAAACCCCTTTGTCGAGCACCAACCCAGCACCTATTCGTGAGCACCAACCCACAGGAGCACCAACCCCTTTGTGTATACCACACACCTATTTCTCAATGTTGCTATCTCAACAAATGATAGATCAATACAACATCTTCTTCCTCTCTCTCACTTTTGCTCTTCTAAGCTAGATATAACAAATACAAATCATCTCTCACAATTGCTCTTCTAAGCTAGATATTACAATATCAAATCAACCTCTCACTTCCACAATACAAATGGCTACTCAAGCCTTTATTTATAGCTTTCCAAATGACCTTTGGCCTTCCCCCTTTGTGACCTTTCAATTCTCATGGAAAATGGCACCAATCTAGGATGACCCTTCATATCCAAGCATTTGAAAAGTCATGTGGTGACCCTTCATGACCAAAAATGTCTTTCCCACTTTTGTCCTTATCTTTGGTGACTTTTCATATTCCTTTAAGTATCCCTTCATGAGAAATTTGCCCTTTACTCTTTTGTCTTCACTTGGTGACTCTTGGTATTCCCCAAGATGACTCTTCATGGGAAAATGCGTCCCATCCTTCTTTTGTCTTTATCCTGTGACTCTTCGGCTTCTCCATGGGCCCTTATTTTGTCTCATATGCAACCAAAAATATATTCGTTAATATTAAATAAATATTAACTCATATTAGCCAAGATAAATAACATTAAATGCAATGGGGCCTTTATCACCAATAATACTAAACCTTCGACATCAATGACAATATTTCCAACACCTTTTAAGTGGAGAAGCAAGTGTTATTATGGTGTTTTTCAATTAGAATAGTCTATAGGGTTAGATTGAAGGTTCCTAGATGGCAAAGGAGGATTTATGATTTGTCAAGGTAATATTTTTGCATAGAAAGGTCTGTTGACCTTATTCTAGCATGCTCCAGGTGGTTTTATGATTTGAAGGTGTGTTGAAGTCAAATTGAAGATTTCTTGTTTGTTCTCAGGTTTCCTAGTTTGTGCTTATGAGTATGCAAATCCTAAAAATGGGTTATAGGATGTATGGGTTCCCAAAGGTGTGGAAGCCAAAATCTTGATCCAAAAGTGTGTGATGGGTGTCTACAGGTGTGTAAGTAGTTTCAAAGGTGTGTGTTGACTAGAAGGAGGTTGTTGACCCTATTTGTTTTAATATTCTAGGGTTTTGGGCTATGATAAAAAATTGGTTTGCAATGTGAATTGAGATATTAGGCTTTTTAATATTTTGAATGGGCCAAATGGGTGGTCAAATCAAGCTTCACAGAGAATTGAAGGTTTGAGGTTCTCAAATTATTCAAGTTTTTGTCAATATGGAGGGTTAATTGGCTAGTAGGTTTGTGAAGTATGTGGAAGAGGATGAGTTTGGTGATACAAATTATTGTACTTAAGGGGGAATATGATATTTATCCAGTTATGAAGTTTCATGTTCTGAAGATGTGTCCACTAAAAATTTTGGGCTCTGCAAGTTTTAGGTAGGGTTACAAGGAGGCTAGATAGGATTAGTTTGAAGAAGAGTGTTTTTTGCTCAGTTTATCCAAAAGATCAAGGTATGTGTGTTTCAAGGAGATTTATCAAGTTGGTTTAGTGCATGTTTCATGTTTTTTTAATGGCATGAAGTTTTTTTGGTGGTCCTTATGGTAGCTTGAGAGAGAAGGCTAATAAGCATATGTGGTGATTCTTCATAGTGTGTGGAGATATAAAGATGCTCAAAAGGTGAAATTGCTCAAAGTTCTTAGGGGGAGTCCCTCTCAGGTATTTATTGATGTGTTACATTAGATTTATGTGGTTTTTTGTGTTCTTTCTTCATTGATTACAATGCTTGATTAAAGAGAGTGTTGGCATGGAGCAAGAGGATGTTGTCAAGGCAAGCTGAAGTAGACTCAAGGTAAGGGGGAGTTTGTATCATATTTCTAAGATGGTCCTTTCCTATTTGATATTATTTTTAGGTCCTCAATATCATTTGGTGCCCACTTTGTCATTGTGTCAAAGGGGGAGAAAGTTCCTATTGTGGGAGTGTTTGAAGAGAGAGAAGGTGAGTTGTATATTACTATATATGATAGTTGTTGACATCAACGACAAAGGGGGATATTATTGGAGAAATTTTAGTGATGTCATGGTAATTTCATTAAGGTGTCCTAGTGAGTGGATGAAGACCCTTGATAGTCTATGTGACAATGACAAAGTGTGCAATGTGCTTGTTCTTGTATGCTTGAAGTATGATTGATTGATCTTCTATTTTGACATAGTTAGATATGTTCAGGGATGAGTATGGATTAATGATCATGTGAAAAAGGTCCCTAATATTTTTTCTAAGCTTTGAGAGCTTATGTGCATAAGTGGAATTCATTTGGTTGTCCATAGTTTTCATCTAGACACTTTGGGTCTAGTGGCAGAAAATCTAAGTAGGCAGTTTGATGATGTCATAATTACCATGTGGGAATGAGTCAAGGGGAGTTGGTCATATGGTTGTGATCATAGTAGTCCCTAATTATTATGTGTTATATCTCAAGTCATACATTGAAGTGTGATCAAAGATATGAGGGTGTGAAGTTGGCTACTCAAACATAATTCATTATGTTCCCATGCTTAGCCAAATTTGTAAAAGGGTTCAAGTAGCGCTGAGTAAGCATGTTGATGAGGTTAGCATTCACACCCATGGAGGTGTTAGGATAAAATAATCATATAGGTTTGTTAATTTTTTTGCCTAGTTTATTTACACTAAGTTTTAGATCATGTAATAAAGTGCATCAAAAGATATGCATGTGCAAAGTTGGGCTCATAGGAAGTTTGATTGTGTTTTCCCATACTTAGCCAATTTTACAATATGGAAAGAAATATTGAGTGAGCATTTTTATGGTTCTTGTGCATGTGAAGGTGTCAAGAGAAACTAATCATATGCATTTATTCAATTTTGAGTATAGTTGATTTGTGATAAATTTGAGATCATGCACTAAAGCACAACAAAAGTTATGCAGGAGCAAAGTTGGTCTTTTAGATAAATTCTAAGCATGGTTGGCTCTATGACATAAGTTTTTGTGAATTCATTATTATGGCCTTGTATCTCACACGTGTTAATTTCTCAAGAGCAGTGTGTCACATGATTGGATTCTCCTATGTGAGTATATCATCTAGTCCAAATTTGAGAGCATGCACCGAAGCATAAAATAAGTTATTAACGTCCAAAGTTGGCCTTTCAAGCATATTGAAAGGGTCCCCATAGTCATTTTTGCACAATTTAAAGTTCGAGCAAGATCAATGATGCACGTTGTTCCAAGAAGTTAGGAAGCAGTGAGATGAGGACAAGTACATGATGTTTAACAACTAAACAAAGGTATATGATAAGGATCCAATGGTGAGTGGGTGTTAGTACAGATTGATCTAATAATAAGCATTGATTGCTAAAGACCTAACTGATCCACATAGATCGATGGAGCACGTTGAGTTAACATTTCAAGATTGCATGAGATAAGGTCAAAATGATTAAGGATTAACATTTGGCATTAGCAAATTATGTGTTAAATATCAAACCAGATAAATGGTGCGTATTCGATCTAAGTAGAGATGACACAAGATGTGAGTATTATGTTTGAAGGTTAACTATGACCGTTTGTATTTAAATATTTAAATTTAATAGAGGGAAAAATTAGAGCTCTGTATTTTGTCCATATCTTTTGATAAAAGTTGAATTTGTTGGTTCTATAAAAATTAAAGATGAAGAAGACTCCAAGATGCATCTGAAAATATAAATTTGAAGATCTGAAAGTGAGTACAGTCAAATATATTGAGCCTAAAAGTTGACTATGTGTTCATGCTTGTTCTGCAAGTGACCCAAGAAAGATGTTTGAGATTATGTAGATGTTGTTTTGATGTCTCATGATGAATTGGCTATTAGGGAGTGTTGTAGACTCCATAATGATTCCTTATGTGGATTTTGGAGGTGTGATCAATCTATATTGAGTATGAAAAATGCTTAAGAAGTTGACTATGTATTCATTCATGATGTTCATGTGCACCAAGTCAGTGTTTGAGTTGTTTGAGCATACGCAAAGGTGAGCTAAGATGATTGTGATAATTTGAGGATGTCAAAGGGACATAATAAGTGGACCCATGTATTTGAAATTGGTCTAGTGTTCTTATTTTGATTGATGTTGTGATAAAAAGGTGAATAGGTCTCCATGAGACTTATAAGAGCTACAAGGGCCTTATTAAAAGGTGTAACTGCTTAAGGGTGACCCATAGATGCTATGGCCAACCTATGAAGAATGTTTTGAGCTATCTCTTTATATGATAGATGTATTAAGGGTTAATACATGCCTAATGGCTGACCAAGGTGATGATTATCTAGTATGCTTTATAAACAGTGAAATCAAAGATGGTGATTTCTAGACTTGTGAGTGAGAAAATTGGGAGAGTTTTTTAGAGAGGCTTGTGTGTGTTTTGTAGAGAAAAGTAAGGTTAGAGTTCCCTAAAGATGAGTTGAAGAGAATAATATATTGAGGATTATTTGTATGACCTATTGGTCATAATTTTATTGGCATAATAGTGTGTTTGTTGTTTGAGTATGAGTGAAAGTGAAGAGCGAAAAGCAAAGGTCCATCATCAAGTGTTGCAAACATCAGTTCAAAGGTGAATGTGTTCATAGATGTTGTTGTGGTAGCTCATCATCTGAGGTGGTTACAACATTCTTGGAAGGTGAAACTTGCTAAAAGTTTGTTTGTTATTGCAGCTTAGCTAGATAAATGTGGCAACACCTTGTAGGATTGTAGTCTCACTAAATAGGGATTGTAGTTCCTTGATCATTTATAGATGGTCTAAATTAGTTCTTTTTATTATAGGATAGTAGTCCAATTACAGATTCAAGTGGGTTTTATTTCCTAAGAGGGTTTCTTATGTATGCCATGTGTTATGTGATTGATCTTGCATTGTCTCTCTTGCTCATTGCTATACATATACATTATATTGTCTTTTAATTAAACATAGGATATACATTATATAAACCCTAAAAGGTTAAAAAAATTATCCAATGGTGAAAACCATGCCTGTGGCACCTTGGACAAGTACCATAATGAAAACTAGTTTATGATGTCATGCATAAATAATTCATTGTCTGTAAGTACCTTAACACTTTGGGGCAACCACATTTCCATCTAAATATTTTGTTTTATATGTCCCTTCCAAATCATATTCAACCATATCAACTATCTAAATCCTCATCCTACTACCATCCTTTTATCCATCCTACTGTGCCCATCTTTTCTTCATGTTTTAACCTTGATAAGGACGTGGAAGAAGTCTTGACCCTTGTTTTGAAACCATCTTGGCATAATCCTTTGAATGACAATTTTGTTGTTCCCAAAATTTATTACTCATTTTTTTGGGACAACATTTGAACTATTTTGTTCTTCATCCAACAGAACTACAGATTCTATAGGCTTATTTCTATGGACTCTGCAGGCTGATTTCTACAGACTCTGCAGGCTTGTTTCTACGGACTTTGCAAGCTGATTTTTACGAACTCTGCAAGCTGATTTCTATGGACTCTGCAGGCTTGTTTCTATGGACTCTACAGGCTTGTTTCTACAGACTCTGCAGGCTGATTTTTACAAACTCTAAAGGAAAGAAAAAAGTTCCCAACACTTAGTCAATTTCAAAGTTGGTTCAATGTCGAGGTTCAATGGTTCATCGACAAGCTTCAAAGAAAGAGAATGAACCTTTGAGCTTGAACCAAAATGGTTCAATGTTCAAAGGTTCAAAGAATTTCAAAATTTAAAAGGAAGCTTTGAGAAAAGGAAAGAAGCAGAAGATTCCAGAGATAAGTTTGAAGAGATGGTTCAACCGAAGAAGGAAAAGAAAGTGAACGCGGCCCTTTGCAAGAAACATTGAACCGCCAACCATTGAACCACTTTGAACCATTAAACTATTGAATTGATGCATTCCAAAGGTTCAAGGTTCAAAGTGGTTTAAGTGATTAAGAGATCAATGACGTCCCCATAGACGTCAAATATAGGGTAATGAAATATCCATTGATTTTCAAAGATGCACACCTGAGAACAAACTCAACGACTGGCCAAAGAAGGAGCCAAAAAAGCCAGCAAAAAGTGAGAAGATAGCTCAAGAGCTCAAATCACCAATGAAGGACAAGACATGGTGAGGAAAAAGAGAACAACTACAGGAAATCCAAAAATATCTACAAGAGAGTTATTTCTAGTAGGTGAAACAGTCCACCAGGTGGACATCAGAGAGTGCGAGCATTCAAAGATGTAGCCTATTATTTTGCATTAAGTAAAGATGAATGGATAGCTGTGTAAGCATCATAAAGAGGACCAGGTGGCCCATACTTCAAAAGGAGACAGTTGAGATGAATTGACATGCCACATTTAAGGTCGATGCCCTATTCCAGCATGGCCCCTTGATAGAACTGAAAATGCATTCAAGGCATTGAATGTAGCATGGGCCACTCCATGAAACAAAATGCCCAAGTCTTTTTTGGAGCGCTATATATTGTAATCTCTTATTTTATGCAAAGGAGATCTTTTTGGATATAGAAGCAAAACTCTGCCAAAATTGAAAGGCGATTACTGAGACTTTGAGCTCAGATTGTTGATCATATTTCTTTATATGAATGAGAAAGTAGGTTACTTCCAGACTTTGTGCTATAATAGCTTGTGTCTTTTAAGAGATTGTTCTTATGTCTATTTCTTGAATGTGTTCTTGTCCATTTTAATGAAATAAGCAGAACTCGTGGAAGTAATCAGGAAGGTGTCCTGAAGCCAACTGTGGGAGACTTTGTGCTACCACAATTGCCTTTAGTGTGTTTGTCTATTTTATATTTATGTGTAAAGGACCTTGGGATGACTTTGTGCCCTCATTATCCTTCGTATCTCACTCTTGGGCAGTTGAGGTGGAGACTTTGTGCTACACCTCATTCTACTGGTTACTATGCCCTTTGTTACCAGTTACTTGTTACCTACCTGAAAGAACTTTGGTTGTTTGTTGTAAAACCATTTCTAAAAGAAGAGAAGTGCCTTCAGTGTTTCTAGCCTAGATTTCTCCTTTTTTTTGTGAACATCATCTCTAAAAAAAGAGAGATGGATGGTGTTATCCTACCCCTGAGTGTTATTTTTGCATATATTTATAGCATATAGCTCCTTATAGTTATAAGGGAACCTCCCCTTGATGAGAGGAGAGATTTGTCCCCTTTTTATGTGGTAAACCCGCACATCTGGCTAACCCATCTCCCTATGCTATGGTTGAAGAGTCCTATTTTGCCCATCAGTTAGCTGGTGACAAAATATTCACCCAAAAAAATTGATAATTGGATACTTCGTTCCTACATGACATGGTCTTTGGAGATCCATAATCCATCCATTGTCATTCCTAATCATCCCCCATCCTCATCCAATATCATTTAACATCATCCTGAATCTATTTCGTCATGCATCCTCTCCCATCTTGGTGTTAAAACATGTTTTCCCTTTGCTAGTGAGCCCTTGTATTTACTTATCCAAAAAATCCAAAAACATCATATATTCTAAAAAATATTAAACATTATAAAATTAAAAAAATCTAAAACATCAGATAATCCAAAAAATCCATAAAAAATAGAAAATCTAAAAATACCAAAAAAAGATATACAACTACAAAATTAAAAAAAATCGTCTTTCCTAAATTTGATCAAAATATTTGATCTAATCATTCCAAATTTTTTAAGATGTGTCTTTCCCAATCCAATCCCCTTACATGTATCCTTTCTTGGGGCACCATCTAGTTATCAGTATCCTCGAGCCTTCACACATAGATTTTGACTTGATCAAAGATGATGATTTTTGTTGCTTTTGTTCTCAAGTTTGTGTGTGTTTGTTTGCCTGCTTGTTTATTTTTTTCCTATTGTGCCTTTATTTAGTCTATGTGTGTGACAATAATTTCATCTTGGTTTTTGTGTATCATGGTGAATCTTGTCATGCACTTGTACTCAAGTCCATCCGATGACATATGGCAATAGTTTGTCATGATTTTTCCATATCATGGTGCATTTTTGTCATTTATTTGTTAGATCAGGGATCGGTCCTTACACACATTGTGGTTATGTCATCATGGTGTTTTATATCATGGTCCATAATATCATGTGTAATATAAAAAATAAAGATACAAAGTATATGTGGAGACACACTAAAACAATAGTATATCTCCTTGCAAAAATCCAAATACAATCATATCATCCATCTTTGACTAAGTCATTGTAAAATCATATTTTTAAATTCATCATTTCTCATCACATACCTCCCTTCTTGGGAAAAATGCATTGTCTTGAGGTTCATTTAGACTATGTAGGCAATGCTTAGTCACATGGAGTTTCTAAGGTCAACTTGACCATTATTATTCTTCTTTCTATTTCCAATCCCATTCTTATTCCTTTTTCCATCATTTATTCAAAATAATTATCCATGTCTAATCACATCATTCTTAAATTATTATTCCATCACTTGAGGCATCCTCATGTGCCCATTTTTTAAGGGTTATTTATTCTTTGAAAATTCATATACCATCATCACATACTTTGTATCGCCCTATCAAATCCACAACATTGTTTACCATGATCATCTCATCATTAATACATGCAATCTTTTAAATTGTTGACTTATGCTTGTAAATATATCAATCAATCAATCATCCATCTAATCCAAGCTCACAGCTTCCACCTTGCTTGGGGAAAATCAAGTGTAGAGCTCATCATCGGGATAGATCATTCACAAATCCAAGTCCACAACTTTTCAGGATATTTTAATTCCAAATATACCCTACTTGGAGAAAATCAAAGT
This sequence comes from Torreya grandis, assembly GCA_037957365.1. Classification (NCBI taxonomy): domain Eukaryota; kingdom Viridiplantae; phylum Streptophyta; class Pinopsida; order Cupressales; family Taxaceae; genus Torreya; species Torreya grandis. The sequence continues at coordinate 1,003,751 of JARHVA010003074.1, read as the reverse complement.
GTGTATATTATCTCAAGATATATCATTCCCAATTTGCTCCTTCACATACATCCTTGCTTGGGTAAAATCAATCCATCATCATTAGAAATCAAAGCATGCAAGAATCAGATCAAGTGGGCTAATCTCATCCATGGGTTTATGCCATTTATCCATAACATCCTTTCATCTTCATTCCTTCCTATCTTTTTTGAGAGCCCATCAACGTCCTTCATCCCTACATGCCTCTCGATGGGAAATCATCCATCATTATCTAACTTTCATCCACCTTATTCTAACTTATTATTTCTTTTAAAAGTCATTGCAATACCATGGTGTCTTCCAACACCCTTTCAAAGAGGGTCAAAATGTAGACACTTAAAATTAGACACTTCATGTCGATTTTAGCTATTTACTAATTCCACACTAACATCATCCTTCAATCTTCTATATGCACAAACATACCTAGCCTAACCACTATTCATCGCCCCTTTCCCCCTTGTTAGGTTGTGGAGCTAAAAGCTTCACCCGGATGCAAACATGGAGGTTGTTGAGTGTCACAGTCGCCAACATCGATCAGACCATCCGATGTCAGTCAGGTGGAGACAAGAAGCTACCGACATCGGTCAGGATCGGCTAACATCGGTCATCCCCAGATAAATAGGGACCGACGTCGGTCGCCTTTGCAGTTTCAAAACTATCGATTTCATGAATAGTTTTTTAATGAACCGGTTGTTTGCATGTTAAGGACTAATTTTAGTCTTGAGCTGCGATTTCTAATTATTGTAATTGGATGTCTAATTATTGTTTGCATGGGATCTATATAATAGACTCATGGGTTGTATTGTAAAGTGTGCTAGAGTGAGAGAGCAAGGTTAGCTCCTTCAAAAAAAAGAGAGCAAGGATAGCTCCTCCTAGTTCCACAGGGGTGTCGAGTGTGTATGATCAGGTAGATCTGCGGCATAGCAAGATCTGGTAGAAGATCCATCAGGGTACTGGTTTGGAGAATCATAAGGACTTGGTGAGGCAAGGACAAGGGTTCTTCAGGGTGTAGAGAGATCGACATGGTAAGTAAGATCGGTTTGATTTGCAGGTTGTTGCAAGTTCATGGGAGATCTACTTGAAGTACTTTGAGTACTTGTGTACTGGCAGTAGTGATACTAACTGGTTGGAGGTGAACAACTCTGTGTTTGAGTTGGTTTTTGTGACCGTAATTGAGAGAGAACTCTTGAAGAGATTTACTGTTTACGCCCTAGAGGTGTGGGAGACCTAGAGGAGTGTGAAGAAGACTGTGGCATCTTCTTTGTTGTATTTCCTTCTGGAAGAGTATTAATACAATTGGGTATTGTCTCTCATATTCTGTGTTATTTCTGAATTTCTAGTTACTTGTTACTTTTGGTTAAATTTCGTGTTTAGTTACTTATACAAAGGTAATCAACTGTGCTCTTCAAGAGCAGGGGGATCCTGACAAATTGGTATTAGAGCAAGGGTGCTAGTTTAGAGCTTGATACCACTGACAAATTGGTATCAGAGCAAGGGTGCTGGTTCAGAGCTTGGTTTCACTAACAGGTGGTTCAGATTTATTTAGTGTGTGTTGATTACAGGTCACTCTCAGGAGTTTCTGATTGAGTGGGAGTATAGCAATGGTAGAAGAAAGTATGGAGGAATTCAAAAGCAAGAATGATCAATTATGATGTTATGGAAAGAAAGAGCAGGTAAAGAAAGATTGTTGGTTGGTAGAAGATCAGCATGAAGGAAATAAAGAAGCATGTGTTGCATGGATTGTTGCACTGGTTGCTCTTATATGTTCCTTGGATAAAGTAGAATCTTGGTTTATAGATTTTGTTGCCTCTTTCCATGCAGCCCCAAATAGAGTATTTTTCCATGTTAAGGTCCATGGAGACTTTGGAAAGATTTATTTAGGGGTTGGTGAGCCTTGTCAAATTTTTGGCAAAGGTGAAGTGCGGCTAAAATTGTAGACGGCCAACACATGGGTGTTGAAGGATGTCATGCAGGTCCTAGTCTTGAAGATGAGGCTAATTTCTTCAGGAAAGTTGGGTGATGAGAGATGCACAGTAACTCTCACAGCGGATGCACTTGAATTAGCAGGTGGTAAGAAAGTAGGTATCCTTTATCTATCTACTTATATTACTGATTCTTCTTCTGTTGCAAAGACGTGGCTTTGTAGGCTTGGTCACATGAGCAAGAAGGAGATGCATGTTCTTAAGCAGAAGTCAGATGTGTTTGACAAACTTATGAACTAGAAAGCCTTGGTGTTCATGGAGGAGATGATGGACAGAGATCAATGGAGAAGGCTAAATAACTCTAAGCAGGGCAGTTTGGATAGGGTTTTGATCCAAAGAGAGCTCACAGGTAAAAAATCATCACTCACAAGAGAACACAGTTACCATCGTCGGTCAGGTGGAATCGATGTCGATCAGATAGGTACCGACGTTGGTCATGTGCAGATAGGCAAAGTTGGTAATGTCGGACAGGTGGACACCAACATCGATTGGGTGGACACTGGTATCAGTCAGGGAACCGATGTCAATAGTCAAGTTAGTCATAGGGAATCAACGTCAATTGGGTGCAAACTAGGAGGTGACCGACATCGGTCACTGATAAAACAAAATTTGGGTGGACAGTAAGCTGTCAAGGTGTCTCAAACACCCATGTGGAGGTCTGAAAGGGTTTATAAACCTCAATTTCATTATTCCTCTTCTTTATACTACTTGTTGCTCACTGATGGTCAAGAACCAGGAAGTTTTGTAGAGGCAATGCAGGTAGAATTCAGGAAACAGTGGGAGTGTGGCATGGATGAGGAATTTGATTCCTTGGTCAAGAACCAAATGGTAGTTTTAATGGAGTTGCCAATCGAGTTGAAAGCACTGAAAGACAAATGGATTCCCAGGTTAAAGAATAGAGAGAATGGATAGGTGAGATAGAAGGCCATGTCATATGGTATTGAGGAAGCTGCATGATAGTGGTACAGGTTTGACAGGTGGATGACAAAGCATGGCTTTAGTCAATGTCATTGTAACCATTGTGTTTACTTTACCAGGTTGGATGATGGTCATGACATTATCTTGCTACTGTATGTGGTGTGTATGCTTGTTGCAAGGTCACACATGCAGGGAGTTGTTGAACTAAAGGTAAAGTTAGTTCAGTGGTGTGTCATGAAGAATTTGGGAGTAGCGAAATTCTTTGGCATGAGTGTGTCTAGAGACATGGAAGGTCACAGGTTGATTTTATCTCCAGATGATTGTGTGAATAAGGTAGTGGTGTGGTTCAAGATGCAGGATACAGAGTCGGTTAGCACACCTATGGATGGACAATTCACATAATAGGGTCCCAATTCACATGATGAGGTTAAGTACATGTGTACTAGACCTGTTGTTGCCCCAGTAGCGGGTGTTGTCAGCAAGTTTGTAGTCAATCTAGGAAAGAAACACTAGAGAGCAGTTCAGTGGGTTTTCAGGTATCTGAGAGGGACCAACAATAGGTTAACATGCTATGTAGGTCAGGGACTTCTCTACATGGGTATGTAGATTTGAATGTGGCAGGTTACTTGGATGACATGCGGTGCACCACAGGATGTGTGGTGGTTGGTCTTCATATTGATCTTGAAGAGGGATACAAGCTAGGAAATAAATTAGATGATGTACAGGTACATGTGCAGCTATTTATCTCCAAGTGGGAGATTGTTAGGTTGTGGAGCTAAAAGCTTCACCCGAATGCAAACATGGAGGTTGCTGAGTGTCACAGTCACCGACGTCGGTCAGGCCAACTGACATCGATCAGGTGGAGACAGGAAGCTACCAACATCGATCAGGATTGGTCAACGTCAGTCATCCCCAGACAGACAGGGACTGACGTTGATCGCTTGTGTGATTTTGGAACTGTCGGTTTCATGAACAATTTTTTAATGAACCGGTTGTTTGCATGTTAAGGACTAATTTTAGTCTTGAGCTGCGATTTCTAATTATTGTAATTGGATGTCTAATTATTGTTTGCATGGGATCTATATAATAGACTCATGGGCTGTATTGTAAAGTGTGCTAGAGTGAGAGAGCAAGGTTAGCTCCTTCAAAAAAAAGAGAGCAAGGATAGCTCCTCCTAGTTCCACAGGGGTGTCGAGTGTGTATGATCAGGTAGATCTGCAGGATAACAAGATCTGGTAGAAGATCCATCAGGGTACTGGTTTGGAGAATCATAAGGACTTGGTGAGGCAAGGACAAGGGTTCTTCAGGGTGTAGAGAGATCGACATGGTAAGTACGATCGGTTTGATTTGCAGGTTGTTGCAAGTTCATGGGAGATCTACTTGAAGTACTTTGAGTACTTGTGTACTGGCAATAGTGATACTGACTGGTTGGAGGTGAACAACAACTCTATGTTGAGTTGTTTGTTGTGACCGTAATTGAGAGAGAACTCTTGAAGAGATTTACTGTTTACACCCTAGAGGTGTGGGAGACCTAGAGGAGTGTGAAGAAGACTGTGGCATCTTCTTTGTTGTATTTTCTTCTGGAAGAGTATTAATACAATTGGGTATTGTCTTTCATATTCTGTGTTATTTTTGAATGTCTAGTTACTCGTTACTTTTGGTTAAATTCCGTGTTTAGTTGCTTATACAAAGGTAATCAACTATGCTCTTCAAGAGCAGGGGGGTCCTGACACCCCTAACCCCCACCCCTAATGAATTAATCATTTCTTCCTCAAACAACTTAAATCTTATAAAAATCACATCATATTCCATTATCTAATTAATCCAAATTAATTAAATAATCATTCCCTAGTGATAAATTTCATAACTTTTGGAAATTCATATTTATCTAAATTCATAAATCCAATAAATCCTCACATCATGACATCATCTCATTTTTTCCAAGGAAATTTCAATGCAAAAAGAAAAATGTGCAAGCAAGAGCTATGGAATGCTCTTACACACTCCAATCGTTCATCATTGAATCCTCTTACACATTTCAACCTTATTTTACACACTCAATCCTCCTCATTTATGAGGAGGAGGACCAATCTTCCATCGTTGATTTCCAATCAAGATCAATGGCTCTCATTTTACAACCAAAGCTATAAATAGAGGGATTCCTCTCCATTCTCAAAAATATTATTTTGTGCAATTAAGTGTTGTTAATTTGTGAATCAAAGCTTCAACCCATGACATCAACTATCTATCCAAATCATCCATTCGCAAGGGGAGGCATTATTGAATTGTCTACACATCTCAACCCACCTTTACAACTACATCACATCTGAGCTCATCCAATTTGTCAATAGGATAATAAAAGTATAACAAGTGTTGTTTTCCCATTGTAATTACACTCCTTTTGTCTTACTCAATATGATAACACATGCTTAGATTACTTAGATATTTCAATTTTATTTTGATTTATGTTAATGAAACACTAATCTTTATTTCATGATGTTAAAATAGGGAATCTTGCATAAGGCACAACTCCATTAAAATATTCAAGACACAAGCATCCAAGTCGGTCATGTAGATACCACACATTATCATGATCAAAGATAAATGAATCTTTAGAGGCATCATCCCACGATCCTAATATTTCTCTAGAAATGCAAGATTCACTTTGAAAACTTAAGGATATTTCACTAAAGTTCCCACTTTTGTTATCATTGTAAGAATCATTGCTTGAATCCTTAAGATCAAAGTCCCCCTCGATTTGATCTCTCACATTCCTATGAACCCATACCACAATTAATTTAACCTCACTATAATTTCCCACAAAATAAACAATTAAACATTCAGATCCTTCTATGCCTTTGATTAAAATAAGAAGAATGAATGACATTCAGTGTTACTGTTTAAGTCTAACCTCAAGTTTGTAGATGATCTAATGTCATTTCTAGTATATATTTAAATCATCAAAAGGTTCTCCTAGTGTTCAAAATAATGGGCACTCCTATTCCATAGCTTCCCCAGTGTTCAAAATAATGGGCACTCCTATTCAATACACATTATACTCATCATAGCGATCCCATGGGTCTCCCAAGTAGAAATACTCTATGAACTCTTATGCTTGATTAGGTTTCCACCATTTGTTTAACACAAAATATAGAAGATGCCTATGCATCACACATAATTTTACACTCACAAAACTATCTCTTGTGACTCACTATATTAACTTCAAATGAATTGTAATAAAAGCTCTCAGATTACACGTGCCACAACATGATTTTGATAAGTATTACTAGTCAATACCACTGATGAGTTAATTATTCAAGTAAACTATTTATCAAATCATTTTAAGAATATATCACCCTGCTATAAATCATTTTAGATCTTAAATCGTGATCTGTGATGTCTTAAAATGTTATAAAAATATAATATATTAAATCATAGCAGTGTATTGTCACTTAACCTACTAGTTGGTAGAAGTGATTAAAATCATGAATTATGATTCAATTTGATATTTGATTCTTAGTACCAATGTATAAGTATAATGCATTGATTACCCTACAACATAATAACATTGATGGGTATTTTTTAGTAGAGCCTTCTTTATATCATTTTTATAATATATTTACACTTCTATTTTGTCAAATATTTTATAATTTTTTTATTTTTTGGACACCCTGTTTTTAAATTGTACTTCTCTAATAGGTTTGAAGAACTTGGATGGGCTGGGATGAGTTCAATTTTGAACACTACGCATGACCTCACTCAATATTTATTATAATAAAAAAATACTTACCCATAATATTGTAAAGGGGCACTCACATATTCCCATCATGGCAATAATTAAAGGAGAGGAACCAATAATATAGGGGGGTCCAATAGTTTTGAGGGTATTTGGGGATGTGAGGCCCAAATTTTGAACACATTATTTATTAAAAGTAGATGAAATTTTTATTAATTTGAAATATATCTATACCCAATAATTGAGCATTGATATTTTTTCTTGATTCATATGAAATTGTAAGCTTGTACACATATATTATACTATTGTTAGTACACAATATTTCAACTACAAATATCTCAATTTAATATGTATATGAATAAATACAAATACTGAGTTTAATAATATAGAATTTTATATTGATTGTCAAATATAATATGTCATTTCACTTATTATCAAATGTCAAAATCTTATTAGATTAATACTTCAACATGTGTAAACATTCAAAATAATTTTTGCAAGTATACATCCACTTTGTTTTCATTTTTTATTTTAAAAGTTCAAACCATTGACTCTAAACATCTTCCACTCCTTGCTCTAAGAGGTGTACCTGCATAATTAAAAATAGATATAGGGCTCACCAAATTCTTTAATGCAAGCTAAAAAAATTGAAAAAATTTATCAATCCAAACAAAATTAAATGAACAAGTGGGATGTAAATCCACAAGTCATAAGAGTTTTTAAATTTGAATATCAATATGCCTTTATAGATAATCCTTATTACGTGTTTTCATTCCCATACATGATCCAAAACTCAAAAGCTTTGGTTGAAAGATAATTCAAGAAACAAGAACAACACAATTCAAATAATGCTATCTCTGAGAAGAGATGTCTTATTGATCAAATTTACAGACTCAAACATATGCCTATCTCTGAGATGAGATGTCCCTTTTCCATTTTGGGTTACATATTCATTTATACATTTTTTTAAGGTATGAGGAGGATGTGGAAGGTCACCAATCTCAAAGGAGATTAAGTGATTCAACTTCCATGATTTACAACAATACAGAATTCGAGGAATTACTATTTTTAGAAACTTACTATTTTTAGACTGCACTACTAAAATTGAAATTTGGGGCACTTCTATTGGGTTTTTTGGGGTCAAAATTCATTGAGCAAAGCTCCATGCCATCTCACCACATTCTCCTTGTTCTTAGATTTCCAACGATTCAAACAATAAGTCAATTAGAGCTATGGTGCAAAAGTTATGGCTCCCAAAAGCTTCATCATCAATTGGGGTGGACCCATCACCTGAATTGTTGCCCAGATCATTCCTCCCTCCTTGAGAAGTAATGTTCCCAATTGCATTAAGATTTGTCATCAAGTGTGGTAGTTGTACTTCAATTTGATTCTTGATGCATACTTGGAATGGACTGTGATTTATGAAACTGTTCAGGGCTCGATTGTTCACCATTTTTGTCTAACCATCAATCTGTGGATGAAAGGCCATGAACTTCTTTAGCTTGGTATCTATTTGCTTCTATTGTTGTGTTATTTATGTAGTCAGGGTTGTAACATCGGCCCTTTTGGACTCTTGTGGCTTGACCACCATGAGAACACATTTCTTGGCACTAATTAGAGAGATAGATGTATAAGGTGGTACCTCTGATACCCTCTAGCGCCATGTTCCAAGAGTGAGAGTGATCCTTCGAGTTCTTGATTCATAGATGCCATGTTGATCATACATGAATAATTGACCAAAGAGTACATCACAAACATCTAGATTGACCACATCACATAAGACCTCATCTTGGAAATGTTTTATTGCATGTGAGAGAAGGCATTGGTGTGTGACATGGAGGTTTCTCCCTGGACTCAACCATTTAATACTATATGGCTTTAGGTGAGGCTTCATGGATAGATTTAGGCTTTTCACAACATTAGCAGATATTAAATTCTTTTGACTTCCACTATCAAGAATGAAATGCAAAGGCTTATCTTTCACCCATAACTTAGAGTGAAACAACCTTTCTTTGTCATCTAGCCTCTCCTCATGGGTCTGTGATGAAGCAACAATGGCTTCAAGCTTAACATCTACAATTTCTTCTTTAACCTCTTCAACTGTAGGCTCTGTATGAGGCAGAGCAATAGACATTGAGGATTATGATTCAAAAAGTAGGGACTTGATGGCTCGACATTCTTCTTTGGAGTGAGTTCCAGATTTGTGATAATCACACCACTTCCCAGTCTTTCCTTCCTTTTACTTCCAATTTTTGCCTCGTGTTTGACCTTCTTTGTCACTTTTCCATTTTGAAGGCTGACTCTTCGTATTCATTCTTCCATGCTTCTGCTCAATCTTCACTATGAACTTATACGCCTCACTGATGGTTTCCAAATTGAAGAGTTCCATTTCTCCCCATATGTACCATTGTAGTCTGCCACGATATGAGAACCTTGTGTTTCTCACTTTCTTGGATGCCCAATCTCGCAGATAGAGAATACAAAATGTCAGTGTAATCTTGAACAGACTGTTCCTTACCTTGGCAAAGTTGTTGCCACTCTATATACAGATCATCATATGCTCCAATGGATTAGTATTATTCCTTTATAGCTTCTATGAAATCATCCTAGGTAGGTTCCACTGCAAGTCCAATATCATCTGCATTGAATCTCTTTTTGTACATTTCCCACCAATTTTTGATTGGCAATGATGCTTTCAAAAGAGCAAAGGTGATCTTCTCTTTATCGATGAATTTATTTACAAAAAAAACAAGATGATAATTAATCCAACCAATTTTCTACTACATCAGCATTGATTTTTTCTTCAAATGTAGGGATATCAAAATTTACCTAAACCTTGAAGGGTGTTGGGGCACTAAAAGGATGTGGGGGTGTAGATGAGGAGCCAAAATTTTCCATCGAGATTTATTGGAGAATTTGAGAGAATTGTTGTAACATTTACACTTACTACTATTGGAGGGCTTCATTCACCATTTCCTTGAAAGGATTGGATGTCTTGATGTTGTCCACCATTTGAAGTCATTTAGAGCGAATAGGTGGATATTCTACTTGCTCTATTTTCCACCCAAGCTTCCTGTAAACTGACCTCATCCTTGGGATCAGACACTCTAAAGACAAATCGCTATGATACCACTGATCCAAAAATCAAAAGCTTTGCTTGAAAGATAATTCAAGAAACAAGAACAACATAATTCAAATAATGCTATCTCTGAGAAGAGATGTCTTATTGATCAAATTTACAGACCCAAACATATGCCTATCTCTGAGAAGAGATGTCCCTTTTCTATTTCAGGTTACATATTCATTTATACATGTTTTGAAGGTATGAGGAGGATGTGTAAGGTCACCAATCTCGAGGGAGATTAAGTGGTTCAACTTCCATGATTTAAAACAATACATAATTTGAGGAATTACTATTTTTAGAAACTTACTATCTTTAGATTGCACTACTAAAATTGAAATTTGGGGCACTTACATTAGTTTTTCTGTTGGGGTGTGGAGCTAAAAGCTTCACCTTAGGCAAACATGGAGGATTTCTGAGCATGACAGTCACCGGCGTTGGTAGGCCACAATCGACGTCGGTCAAGGGAAGCGCAGAAGGAAATCGGCATCGGCAGGATATCGGCCGGCATCGGTCACCTCCAGTCAGGCAGGGACCGACGTCGATCGCCTGTGGCGGTTAGAATTGCTATTGACGAACAGTCAGTTAAGTGAACGCGGAGTTTGCATGATGAAGACCAGTTTGAGTCTTTGAGCTACTTGTCTAATTATTGTATGCATGAGATCTATATAGTAGACTAATGGGCTATATTGTTAAGTGAAGAACTTGTAGAACCCAAGTGTGGAACTTGGAGAGTTCTTCCCATGGTGGAATCAAGTAGGATTCCCCATGTATGTAAGATCAGGGTTGATATGCAAGGTGTTGCAGGATCATGGTGGAGATCTACATGTGATAAGTAAGATTAGGTTGGTCTACAGGGATGTGTGTATGCGAGGGTCAGAAGGAGATCAGTGGGGGAGTAGGATCCAAGGTGACAGCAATACATCAAGAGTAGGATCATGGTGAGATCTACTTGGAGTACCGGTTCGTACTCGGTTGTACTGGACGTACAATGAGGTGAACAACAGCTTGTGTTAGTTGTTAGTTGTGACCTATGAGAGAAGATTACTCAGGTGGAAAGATTACTTGGAGCCCTTGAGGAGGAAGCCTCATAGAGGTGGAAGAAGAGTGTGATCTCTTTATTGTAATTTCTTTTGTAATGAGTTGAATACAATTGTGTGTTGCCTCTCATATTTTGTGTGTTTTCTCATTGATAGTTATTTATTCTTCTGGTTATTTCCGTAATCTTAAGTTGCTTATACAATGGTAATCATGTGTGCTCTTAAATCTGACAAGTTGTGTCAGAGCTTTGGGGAACTTAGGTCCTATCAAATGATATCAGAGCGAGGTTGGATGTTCTCAGAGCGAGTTTGACTAACAGATGGCCCAGATCTGGTTAGTGGTTTGTTGATTACAGGTCATTCACAGGGGTTTCTGATTGAGTGGGAGTATAGCAACGACAGAAGAAGGTAAGCTGAGAATGAAGAAATTTAGGCACATGATTAACACCACAAGGAGTGTGGTGGGTTGTCTTCAAGTGGGAGCTTGAAGAAGAATACAAGCTAGGATGCAGATTAGACAAAGTACTGGTCTAGGTACAGGTGCAACTGTTTATCTATAAGTGGGAGATTGTTGGGGTGTGGAGCTAAAAGCTTCACCTTAGGCAAACATGGAGGATTTTTGAGCATGATAGTCATCGGCATCAGCAGGCCATAACCGACGTCAGTCAGGGGAAACGCAGAAGGAAACCGGCATCGGCAGGATATCGGTCAGCGTTGGTCACCTCCAGTCAGGCAGGGACTGACGTCGGTCACCTATGGCAGTCAAAACTATAGTTGACGAACAGTCAGTTAAGTGAACACAGAGTTTGCATGATGAAGACTAGTTCGAGTCTTTGAGCCACTTGTCTAATTATTGTATGCATGAGATCTATATAATAGACTCATGCGCTGTATTGTTAAGTGAAGAACTTGTAGAACCCAAGTGTGGAACTTGGAGAGTTCTTCCCATGGTGGAATCAAGTAGGATTCCCTATGTATGTAAGATCAGGGTTGATATGCAGGGTGTTGTAGGATCATGGTGGAGATCTACATGTGATAAGTAAGATCAGGTTGGTCTGTAGGGATGTGTGTATGCGAGGGTCAGAAGGAGATCGGCGGGGGAGCAGGATCCAAGGTGACAACAATACATCAGGGGCAGGATCATGGTGAGATCTACTTGGAGTACCGGTTCGTACTCAGTTGTACTGGACGTATAATGAGGTAAACAACAGCTTGTGTTAGTTGTTAGTTGTGACCTATGAGAGAATATTACTCAGGTTGGAAGATTACTTGGAGCCCTTGAGGAGGAAGCCTCACAGAGGTGGAAGAAGAGTGTGATCTCTTTATTGTAATTTCCTTTGTAATGAATTGAATACAATTATGTGTTGCCTCTCATATTCTGTGTGTTTTCTCATTGATAGTTATTTGTTCTTCTGGTTATTTCTGCAATCTTAAGTTGCTTATACAATGGTAATCATGTGTGCTCTTAAATCTGACAAGTTGTGTCAAAGCTTTGGGGAACTTAGGTCCTATCATTTTCAGGGGTCAAACTTCATTTATCAAATCTCCATGCCATCTCACCACGTTCTCCTCATTCTTAGCTTTCCAATAGTTCAAACGGTGAGTCAATTGGAACTACGGTGCAAAAGTTATGGCTCTCGAAGGTTTTGTCATTAATTAGGGTGGACCTGTCACCTAAATTGTTGCTTGGATCATACCACTCTTTCTGAATAATTTTAATATAATTTTTAAATCATCTCATCAACTACACTAGCCATAGATAAACTATTTAACCCTAAATTTAGATATGTATGATTATCTAGGGTTCAGGGATATTATATTATATTTTACACAAAGATGGTTCACTAACCTAATAAACATGCCAATTAATAGAAAACTCAAATAATATTTTGAATTTATACAACTGAGATTGCTAAAATTAGTAAAGTAGAACTATTGATAGATTTTGTAATGAATTAGAAATAAATGATAATTAATTGGTTTACTATACACATGTAGGTCTGTTCTATAATGGAATGGAATTGGATTGGAAGATGATCCTGGAACAATCATCATATTTTGAGAAATTCTTTTTGTGACCTTAGATGTTTGCATTAGATACAGATAGTTGTATCGATATAGGTGTCTAATTTCGATGCATGTATCTTATACAAAATAATGATTGGTTCTGGATGAGACTAATTAGAGCTTTCTAGTTTTTTTCACCTTTCTTATGATATCTACATATCATGCACACAAGCTATCATTTTTTGGCAAATGATCGAACCATAGCTCTTCACCCTTAGAGTGAATATGATAAAAATGGCTTAGTGGGATCACGATATCAAGATACCCTAGGACCCCTCTATCAATAGACATTGCCTACATAGCCAATACTCTGAGTAGGGACTCATACTTATGTAGTTCTTCCCTATGTGTGGCTTGTGTGTGCACAAGGATTTAATGTGTGATAAGCAAAGACATATAGTGACATAGCTTGTAACTTGGAAAATATGGCTCATGAACTGCTTTTCAAATGCTTTAGCATGCAAAAATTTTGCTCTTGTGACCCATATAGAAATAGAGATGAACAGGGCAGGTTTGCTCACTTGAATGCTTGATTGAGTGCTTCTTGGTATGTTGTCTTGTGAGTTCTAGGTGTTTTCTAGGTGGTGAATAAATGAGGGTTAATCTTATATATATATATATATATATATATATATATATATATATACCCGTACCTTTTAGAAATATCTCACATTAAATCACTTAGGCTGACCTTTAGGATACATTTCATATGCAAATTGGATGATTTTTGGGCACTTGACACTTTGTAAGAAAGGTGGACACTTACATCGATGCAAGTGTTTATCTTGGCTGCAAGTGTCCAAGAAGCTATAAAATTAGCACAGGTCCAAAATTGGAAGTGAAAGATAATAATCAAGTTTAGAGTTTTTTGCATAGTACATAAAGCCTAGTCATTATACAAATAATGGTTGGACTACGAGATAAGCAATTTAGGCATAAAGATATAGTGAATGTGAGCCTTTTGGCAGTGATGAAGTCTATAAATTAAAGGTACAACCATGATAGTTATTTTTTAAGTGTACAAGACTGAAGTACTGCATAAATCAGATTCTAGTATTTACATTTGCCCCCATTTAATCTAATAATGAAATTGCTATTTTAAAGGAAATAAATGTGTACATGTGTGTGTATAACACATGTTGCCTTTGTGTGAGCCCAACATGAGTGCTTTGTTTGTGACTAGCCTACAACCAAGAGCACATTACAGTATGAAATCAATGTATAAAATCTAAAATTAAAAGAATTTAAAATGCTTAAAATCAAGAAGAATAAGGTTAGGAGTACACATGTGTGTTAATGCAACCATCTTATCTTTTGAAAATTTTATTTGAAAATACGCCTCATTATGAAGCATTGAAGTTAAGATTAGGACACTTATGAAGCTATGAGTACATATATACATATATTTTTATGTGTGTGTGTATTAGAGGACACATGCTCCCAACCTTGGTGTAAAGGTGAATTACAACACGTCCATTGAACTTGTTTCATCTCAATTATGCAACCCAAATATGTGCATGATTTGATAAGTGAGAGATTTAATCAACCCATAATATATATCTGGTAAGGGTGGATGATTTAATCAAATCCAACCTATAAGTTTGGTAAATTTAGATGATTTAATAAAATCTAACTTATAAGTTTGTGTGTGTGTGTGTGTATTAGAGGACACATGCTCCCAACCTTGGTGTAAAGGTGAATTGCAACACGTCCATTGAACTTGTTTCATCTCAATTATGCAACCCAAATATGTGCATGATGTGATAAGTGAGAGATTTAATCAACCCATAATATATATCTAGTAAGGGTGGATGATTTAATCAAATCCAACCTATAAGTTTGGTAAATTTAGATGATTTAATAAAATCTAACTTATAGTTTGTGTGTGTGTGTGTGTGTGTGTGTTAGAGGACACATGCTTCCAACCTTGGTGTAAAGGTGAATTGCAACACGTCCATTGAACTTGTTTCATTTCAATTATGCAACCCAAATATGTGCATGATATGATAAGTGAGAGATTTAATCAACCTATAATATATATCTAGCAAGGGTGGATGATTTAATCAAGTCCAACCTATAAGTTTGGTAAGATTGAGCAATTTAATCAACTCGACCTTCCAAAAGTGAACCAACCACTAAAGTAGATTGGCTTGATAATAGTCTATAACAGTCTAAAATAGTGTTTTAAATTTAGAAATTGATTCTATTTTATAATTTAAGGTGTTATTTGCATGGCATATGCACCTCATATATGTCTCAATTTGAAATTTAAGTATAATAGTGGTACAAATGTATATAATGTTGTCAAAAATATATATCTAAATCATATAAATATTAAATCTGGTGAATTTGAAATTACTTCAAGCGTGGAGAACATGTTTCTATGACATGCCCCTAGTGAATCTAGAAAATCTAAGAATTGGTGCAAATGTGGAGAGCATGTTTCCATAACACGCCCCAATGTAATATGGAGATGTTGACTATTACATAAGTGTGAAGGTTATTCATTTTTGACATGCCTACACTATAATATGAAACTTTGAAAGTGTAGAAGCAATGTCTCTATGACATTCCCCCACTAGTATGCCCCCACATTTAAAATGAGGGGAAATAGAATATGATAGTTACCATACCTCAAAAGGATAAGATATATATATATATATATATATATATATATATATATATATATATATATATATATATATATATATAATTTGTGTATGGATCACGTAATATATAAGAGTAACATGTATAGGTAGATATACCATTAAAGCATACAATATGCGATCACATCAAGTCTTAAGATGCATGATATATATCATGGCAACATATAGAGAGAAACAATACAAGCTCAACAAACAATCAAGCACACACATAAGAGCACTCAAAAGCAAAGCAATATGAAATGGTCCAAAGAGACATCATACAAGGGGCATGCTCAAATGTCACACAATCGAAGGAACATGACTTAGTCAAATTTCCACAAAGCATAGAATGACATATGAAAATGTCCATACAATAAATAATGACACATTCAAATGTCAAAATAGGTAAGCAAAGGCATAGGGGGCACAATAAATGGAGCATATTCGAATTCTCAAACATGCAAGACAATAACAAGCAAATACTATTCTCAAAAAAGTTCATAAAATAGAAAAATAGGAAAAATCTAATCAACTAGCATGAACCTAGCATACTAGTTCATAGACATGTGTTTGCAAGAAATTGTTAAGTACATAACAAGTACACTGTGAAAGGTGTAAGCATGGATAGAGGCATGTGTAAGTTTATAAGATCAAACATGATAATGAAAAGTGATCATAGAATAATATAACTTGGTTGTATCATGATCAAAGAGGTAGATGCCCCCAACGTACTTAGGATGTGAGTGGATGGAAGGCCCAACATCTATATGTGCATATATCATGAATATGGGTATGCTTGTATCACACTTAAATGAAGTGTGAAACACGTATATATAAGGAATGAATGATATGTTATCTAATAACATGAAACAAATAACACATGTATAAGAAATAGTAAAAGGAGGAACATATTGGAAAAAATGGGTATTTTTTGATCATTTGAATGTTTCTATATTTTTAAAATATTAGTTTTTGTTTTTTGAATTTTTTGGAAAAATCAAAGTCTATCCAATTATCCCATATATTGGGTGCTCATCTTGAAGTGATTTGAACACTGGATATATTATAACAAATTGATGATACCACTGAAGAGCATGGATAGGTGTATATATGGCATTGTAGGCTCTGTAATGCTCTACATATGTATCATAGGACTCTGTGGTCTTGAAGAGGTAGTAAAATTAGCAGGGGTTCATGGAAATCCTCATTTTGTGCTCTATATTGTATCTAAATCATCCATAATAGGAACATGTTTAGTTACTTTACATAACTAAGTATGATTCATAGTAGTAGATGAGGATTATGTAGAATCTAATGTGTATCTATGATGCAATTGTCTCTCGAGTATGGGCTACCTAAGAAAGGGGATTATTTGTTGCTTACCCTTTCATAGAAGATTAACCTTGGTAGGTTCTATAATTAGTTATATTCAAATAAACTTCTCTTGTTCAATTGGATGTTCATATGGGATTCCAAGAACTATGACTACTTTGTTGGTATGAATGTATTTAATACACCCATGCACTGTGAAAGGTATTGCATAGAGTTTGTGTATCCAAGGTCATCCTAATAAAATATCAAAGACTATCGTGTATGGTATAACTGAGAAGGTAGTGACCACATGTGATGGCCAACCTCTAAAGGTAAGTTAATCTCACCAAGAACATGTTGTGAGGTCCCATCAAATGCTCTAACCATTTTGGTCAAAAGGTGTAAATCATTATGTGTATATCCTAAATGTTTAAGTAATGGAATGGTGCAGACATTTTCACTAGCATCATTATCATTCATAACATTGTGAATAAGATGGTGATCAAGGTATACTCTAATAAATAATGAATGAAGATCCGAGTCACCATTCACAATCTCATTGTCATCAAAAGTAATAGATTATATCTGAACTATATGAGGCATACACCATTTATAATTACCAATAATCTCATCTAATGGGCACCCATAATGTGGAGGAGGAGGATGTGAATTATATGCCATTTGCACTTTTAGATTCTTATGAGCATGATCTTGTAATGGATCACTAAACATCTTTTAGTTCTGATGGCCACCAAGTTCTGACCCTGAATCTTTGGGATGATCATCAAATGTAAGTTGCTAGTTATCAAGAAGGTATTGGATCTTATGCTTCAAGGTATAACATTGTTTCATAGAATGCCTTATCCCTATGATAGTCACAATAATCATTGACATCATATCCATGAGGTAGAGATCTACTCATATCAACCTCTATGGGAGGAGGGAGAGATATGAGATGACAATCTAAAAGCTTCTTAAGTAACGAAGTTGGAGACTCAGGTAAACATGTAAATTGTCTCCTTGGTGTATTGGATAAGACAAGACAATTGAGTTGTTACGATATTACATGAACAATTGTAGTTGTTTCCTTTTTATGTTATGTAGGTTTCACCTTGTAGCTTGGTTTTATATGAAAATTGATATTAGATGTAGTCGATATGTTTGCTACATATTTAAGTTTGTTCAATGAAATAAGTTTCATTCATGATCTCGTATAATATGACATAATTCATCAAAACATTTGAATTTTTAAAAAATGGACTCATGTAAAGGGGAAAACAAACTATGCTTGAAGATGTCTTGAAGCTCTTTACCTGCCACTTAGTTTGTCATTTTGGTCGACATTGTCTTGTACCTCATGACATATTCATTGATATGTTCATTGGTTCTTTATTTGATTTTTTTAATTTGGGCATAAAATACTTTTTAAGTAATGTTGATAGAGAAGTGTTCCAAAAACTCATCTGCAAGAGGTTTGAAGGTTTTTACAGATTGGATTGGTAAATGATAAAACCATCTTAGAGCATAGTCCTTAAGGCTCCTTAGAAATAATTTAGTCAAACGTTTATCATTGGATACATAATTAAGGCATGCCACATAAAAAAATCAAATATGTTGTTCAGGATCACTCTTGCCATCATAAAATATGAACTTAGGTGCAATAAAACTAGTTGGAAAGGGATGCAAAGATATCTCAGGTGTAAGAGGGTTATGTAACACCTCTTGTGAATCAGTAACATAAGGTGAATTCATAGAAATTTTGCTCAATATTTGTAACCTTTGCTTGTAGTTTTTTTATAGTTTGGACAAGATTTTGCACATTTTGATCACTAAGGTTTGAAGTTTGAGAAGTCATCAAAGTAGGTTTACCCATTGTTTGAGTTGATATAGGCATTAAAACATGTAATTAAGTTGAAATGCCAATGTTTCCAATGGAGGATGTATCAATAGCAGGATTTATTTTGAGGAACAATGGTGTAACCACATAACTTGTGCCCTCATTGGAAGTATGAAGCGATGATGTGCTCAAGGGGAGGGTTATTGATATGGAATTAGTTGTACTACCACATAAGGATTCACCATCACTAGAGGAAGATGCCTTAGCCTTGGCATGTTTACTGATTTCATCTCTTGTAACATAAAAAAATGCATCTATTAGGTCCTTGTTGTTATTGAGATGAGTGACTAATGCTTCTGTATATTCCATTTGAAAATGAGTTTTTTATTAACTTTTTTCATCATTTATAAATGAAAAATTTAGAATTTGAAAAATCAATTTACAACAATTATAAATTATAAAATAGAAAACCCTAGGTCAATCGAGGGTTTTGAGACCAAATGTCAGGTTTCCCAAGATTTTAATCCTAAATTTAGATATGTATGATTATCTAGAGTTAAGGGCTATTAAATTAGATTTTACATAAGGATGGTGAATGAACCTAATGAGTAGGCCAATTAATAGAAAAATTAGATAAATAATATTTTGAATTTATATAACTGAGGTTGCTAAAAATAGTAAAACACAACTATTGATATATATTGTAATGAATTGGAAATAAAATTATACTTAGCTAGTTTACCATGAGCATGCAGGTCTGATTTGAAACAAATTGGAAGTGGATTAGAAAATGATCCTAAAATAGTTGTTAGATTTCAAGAATATTCTTTGTGTGGCCTCAAACGCTTGTGTCAAATGTGGATAGTTGCATCATCAAGGTGTTATGTACAAAACATTGACTAGATCTAGATACAACCAACTAGAGCCTTCAATGTTTTCTGTCACCTTTCTTATGATGCCTTCAAATTGTGCACACAGGTTGTCAATATTTATCAAATGATCAAACCCTAACTCTTCACCCTTGGAGTGACTATAATAAAAATGGGTTAGTGGGCTCATGGTGTCGAGCTGATCTAAGGACCCATTTATCAATGGGTATTGCCTATATATCCACTACTCCAAAGATAGCCTTAGACTTATGTAATTCTCCCCTATGTGTTGGCTTGTTTGTACACAAGGATGCAATGTGTGATAAGCAAAGACATGTAGTGACCTATCTTTTAACTTAAAAAATATGGCTCATGAATTGCTCTTTGAATGCTTCAGACATGTGGAAATACTGCTCCTATGAATGATATAGAAATATGGATGAATGTGATAGGTTTTCTCACTTTAATGCTTGATTGAATGCTTCTTAGTATGTTGCCTTGTGAGTTCTAGGTGTTTGCTAGGTGGTGAATGAATAAGAGTCGATCTTGTATATATACCAATCCCATTTAGAAATATCTTACATTAAAGCACTTAGGCCAACCTTTATGATATGTTTCAATTGAAAATTTGATGACTTTGGGTACTTGACCCTCTATAAGAAAAGTGGACACTTGCATTGATGCAGGTGTCTACTCGGAATGAAAGTGTCTAGGAAGATAGGAAATAGGTACATGTCCAGAACTAACAGTGAAGGATAATAATTAGGTTTAAAGATTTTGCACAGTATAAAAGGCTTGGTCATCAGAATAATAATGGTCAGACTAAGAGATAAGTAATTTAGGCACAAAGAGATAGTGAACGCGAGCCTTTTGACAATGGACATGTCTAAAACTAAAAGGTATAGCCATGATAGATATTTTTTAAGTGTATAAGACTGAGGTACTAAATAGATCAAATTTTAGTATCTACATAAGTAAACAATAGACACAATTCAATTATTTATAGTCTTTTGATCCAACTTTCTGTAATTTAAACACTTTATTTCTCATTGATGCTTAACTTAGATGCCTTTATTCCAATTTTTGTAATAAAAATCATTGATATAAGTGACATTAGAAGATTAGACTACCCTTTTTAAGATTAAATACTATAATGAAACAAATTCAATAATGCCACTAAAATACCATCCTAGATAATATCTAAAATCTATGTCCTCATCTCTGTTTCTCTTAATTTTCTCTTTTTTGTATCTTTCTTTTCTCTTTTCTCTCAAATTTGATAAGCTTGAATCAATTATTACTCCATAAAACATTCATTGTAACCCAAAAAGCCATATATAGTAGAAATTATGCTATTACTAGACTACTTGGTTGAACATGCATTATAATTGGCATGTTCATTGTGAGATTATAAAAACATTCTAGGGGCCTCATAAGAATGAATCTAAGGATATCACAGGCCCCAAAACACATTCCCCATTTTTTCAACTCCTTAGATGTGATTGCGATATTAGTTTTTTGAAAAAAGAAATCAATCTTCAAGGGATTCATCTAATATTTTAGGAAAATAAGTGAGTATTTTAGATCCCTAGACCTAAGAATAGATTACTTGATTACATTTCAACATATCTAAAGTTTAATATAAACATAAAATGCTCTTTATACAAAAAATATAAAGTCATGTTTTAAGAAGAAATGTATAGGGCCACTTAAAAGATAGGCACTTATAGAATACATGGCACCAAGTGAAGCATATGAAGTTATAGATGAAGATGATGAGACCATGATTCAAAACATCATGCAGTTGGTTGGATATGGAGAGGATGAGATAGATGAAATTATTGAACTTCAAAAAGAAGGAGATGGAGCAGTTGAAAATGATAATATAGATCCAATTTCACCCAATATCAACTACGTTACACATGTAACCCAAACACAAGAGTCTACTGAAGAAGGTGAAGAAATAGGTCAAGGCAAGATTGTGTCTGACATTCAAGAACATGTTATTGGAGAGGGGTTGAGCTTGCCTTCACAAATAATGCAACCAAACTAGATCAAGGAAGGGTCAATAGAATTAGGTGTAAACTTGGAATTTTCTAATGCAAATGTGGGCCTTTCAAAGCGGTCCCCTCATGTAGTTATTCCTGATGAAAAGTTGGTGCACTAATATGTTGTTATAGGGGATTTTCATGATTGTGACAATGCAATTAATCTTTCTTAAGCATATAATATATTGTAATAAATAACAACAAATAACCTGAGTATAGTCAAAGGAAATAAATTCCAGTGAGCTCAAGTTTAGGTAGTTTCCTTAAACTGTTAATAAAGAGGGTTGAGTAGAATTCCCCTCGATTGTCATATGGTGCACTAAGATTGAGCAGGCAGTCTCAAATTTTAAATGTAGATGACTTTTTAGAAATTTTTTGTGGCCAAGAAACATGAAAGAAGGAAATAGAGGAAATTAAGGTCGGGAGGAAACAACAAATAGAAGAGAAGAAAACATTAAGAGAAGTTAATAGGGATTTGAAGGAGTAGAAAAAAATGTGAATGGGTTAAAAAGAAAATATAATGAAGAACAAAGGGAAAGGGAAAAGCATGAGACATAGCAGAAGAAGGATGATCAGAAAAAGATGAGGGAGTACAAAAAAGCAATGAAGGAGATGGAGAGACAGAGAAGGTTAAAAAACATGGCAAATCCTTTTCCAGAACAACATCCAATTATGATGGAAATGATGAACATTTACATGCCTTCCTTTGTAAGCACATGGAATTATCAACTAGACAATGCAATTACTCCAATGAATCAATTGTAGATGACATGTTATTTTCAATAAGAGTGAGCACTAAATTTGAAGGCAATGACAGGTGATTTGATAAACACTCCAACAACGTTAATGGTAGTGAAGAACAACCCAACAAAAGAATAAAAGGAGAAAGCTCTTCAAAAACTATAAGTGTGCAATTTTTTGTCTTGATTTTAAAGACTGGACAAAGGCTTTTGTATACATAATGAGCAAGTATGAGAGAGCAACCTTGTTTTGCACCTTAGCTTGTTTAGTCACGTCTAAAGTTATGTTATGTAAATGTGTGTTATATAAATAATATTATCCTATGTTTTTCCTAATTAAATTATTGAGTAATATTATATAATTGGAATAAACATGTTTATATGATTCACATTGGTATAACCTTGCTTGTAATGAATTGAAATAGGGATTTATCACGCTCACCGAAGTTTTAGGTGATGGAGTGCAGATATGGGCTTATTCATGCCAACAATGTCATCCTCAACGACAACAAGATATTTGTGGATGTAATTCATATACATATAAATGCAATATTTATTTGTATGAATTGCATTTATGCAAATGATTGTTGTTACAATATTATTGATGTCATCTATTACATTAGTTAATCTTAAATGGTTAGTAAAGTTTCTAAGTTAAAATTACTCATTCTGAATGATTCACAGATCGACTACACTTAATTAAACTATAGTTAATTAAATTTAAGAATTCACAGATCGATAAAAATATTTATTTTTTAACAAACATTCAAAGCCCAAGACTTGCACCCAATTTGCCATTTCTGCAGAAGTCAAAAGAAATAAATCCAGAACACTAAAAAGAACTCATTCCTTTCAACGCGTGTGGGGTAGATTTAATCCCAAGAATCAACAGAATAATTCATAGATTGACAAAATTATTTAATTTTTAACAAACATTCTAAGCCATCTTCACAATGTTTAAACCAATTGGTTCATAGCCTTAGTGAGATATACAAAATCTCACTTGTAAGTAGCGATGGCTAAACAAAATCCAATGATTAATCGTGTTGAAAAACATCAATGCAAATCGAGATGGCTCTCCTAAAAGCTCTACTTGATTTGGGTTATGAAATCTCTGCATTTGTGAAGCCCAAAACCTGCACACATTCATCATTTCTGCAGAAGTCAAAAGAAATAAACTTAGAATACTAAAAAAAATCACTCCTTTCAATTTGTGAGGGGTAGATTTAATCCTAAGATGCAACAAAATAATTTAGATCGAAAAAATTATTTATTTTTAACAAACGTTTTGAGCCATATTCACATTTTTTAACCATTTAGCCCATATCCTTAGTGAGGTATTGAAAACCTCACTTGTAAGCAGTGATGGCTCAACAAAATCCAATGTTTAATTATGTTAAAAAACACTAGTGCAAATCAAGATGGCTCCCTTGAAAGCTCTGCTTGGTTTGGGTTACGAAATATCTATGTTTGTGAAGCTTGAAACCTACACCTAATTTGCCATTTCTATAGAGGTCAAAAGAAACAAACTCAAAATACTAAGAAAAAACCCATGCTTGTTAGTCTGAGAGGTAGATTTAATTCCAAGAATCAACATATTAATTCACATATCAACAACATTATTTATTTTTTAACAAATATTCCAAGCCATATTCACATTTTTTAACCATTTAGCTAATGGCCTTAAAATTGCTCTTGTAAGCTACAAAATCTTTGTGTGCGCAAAGCCGAATACATATTAGACGAGGAGTTGGCTTCTGGGCATCCTTGCATCGCAAATGCACTACATTAGTGCTTTCCTTCGACAACAACACACATGCAAAGTGATTGTGGTGAATTAGATGAGCAACTTGAATGCCAAGTGCATGTTATTCAATGTATGGTGGTGAGGTGTTAATGCTTAGTCATCTCGAACTAGGTGCATACATAGCATATGCTTAATGCTATTAAGTAGATTTTTAATGTCTCACTTTTAATATGTATTTTTTTTGAGAATGTTATTATCGCCAACCAGTTTGACTTTTAAAATAGATCTATAATAACCCTGCACAATATTCAAAACCTTGACACTATACTAACACATCTCATGTTGAAAATCTAAAATTAAGAAATAGACATACTAAACTAACCATTGACGTCAATTTTAAATATCGAGGTAGCACGATTTAGGGCCCATGTAAGTGTGAAGTTAGGATTGACGAGAGTGTGTCCTCTCGCTTACTGACCATGACAATCCCAACAAATTGTGAGCGAAAAACCAGGGTCCATATTTTTCGAGAGCCACCCAAAATCAAACAGCTAACAATAACGAAGAACAACATTCAATTGTATCGTGCAACCACAAGGACACTTCACTTACTGCCCCATCATTTGTGCGTTTGATTTATTTTTGATTCTGAGCTTGTGAAACTCAGGGCTCAAGAGCAAACATGTGCTTACTAAGGCTCCCACTTCTGAAGCAGCTTGATTTTAAAGTTCTTTTGCTGAGAAATTATCTTCTAGGGGGTACTAACCAGTTGCCAGAGGCCAGACTATCACAGTGATCTGGGGTTTAAACCTAATCGCAGGAGGAATCAGGCACGTGCCTCATCCCTTTAGCTAGCATGAGCCAGGGAAATTAGCCACAAAAAGATGCCAATGGGCGCCCTCAACATTTGCAGATATTTCTATGGCTTCAAACACCTGTCCCAGCGTTTTGATCTGAAGCATTTAGTTCTGGATTTAGGCGACCCTGGTAAGGATTCATTTATTTATTTTAATTTTTTTTCATGACCACATTTTTCATTATAATTTTTGCTCAATGTTCTTTCATCACTTGGCCAAACCCACTTGATTCAAAATGATGTTTTTTTTGGCTAGGCAGAAAAAGAATTTTCTAGTATATGTTCACGATATTTACATAAGTCTCAAAACTACTACTTCTGAGTCAAGATCAAGTTGACTATGAAGTATTGTTTACAGAACTGAAAACCAGACTACTTTGGAGGTATCCCTTTATTCTCAGATATAGAGCTAACATACTTACTGGCAAGATTACTCTTCAAGGGGGTGCAGTGTAATGACAATGGGGAACATTTGCAAGAGCGTAACCCAAGTTCAACTATAAAAGGTCCATAACTGCAGTGGACATCTGGCCAGTTTTTTGTGAAATGATTGTGGGGTACGTTCTAGAGTGACTCGTGTTTATAAATCTGACAAGTCTGTGGTGTAATGATTATTGGGTACATTTGAACCTGACCCAATTTTAAGAATGCGTCCCAAGCTTCTTTCCAGTCGATTATAATGACAACCCACAACCTCACCCAATATTTATCATAGAAAAAAAAGACTTACCGGCAAGATTGCAAAGGCGCACCCACATATTCCCATCATGGCAACAACTAGTGACCATTACAATCCCAATAAAATTGTCAGGCAAAAACCAGATACCAGGTTTATATTTTTCAAGAGAGCCACCCAAAAGCAAACAAATGGCAAGAATGAAGAACAACATTCAATAGTATTGTGCAACCACAAGGATACTTCACCACTTACTGCACCCATCATTTGTGCGTTTGAATTATTTTTGTTTTTGAGCTTGTGAAGCTCGGGGCTTAAGCACAAACATGGGCTTATTAGGGCTTCCGCTTCTGAAGCAGCTTGATTTTAAAGCTCGGTTGCTGAGAAATTCTCTTCTAGGGGGTACTAACCAGTTGCCAGAGGCCAGGCAATCACGGTGATCTGAGGATTAAATCCAATTGCAGGAGAAATCAGGCGTGCGCCACATCCCTCTAGCTAGCATGAGCCAGGGAAATTAGCAAAGTTCTTAGCTGATTGCCAACTGGTCCACATTCTTGCAGCCCTTTATAATTTACGCTCCATCTCTTTGTATAATCAGCTTCTTCTCCAGGCGCATACAGGCCTCTCAGAGACTCTTCTTGAATTTCATATTCTTATCTTCCAGAGTGGAAATATGTCTATCCCATTTGGCCACAATTACTGCTTCCTCTGTATTGGTATCACTGTCCACCTGAAACAGGATGATCTTCTCTGGATTAAGACCTTCCTCAGTGGTAATGCTACCCTTCCTCTTGCCTATAGTATTTTTCCTCTATCCCCGTGATGCTCTGCCATCAATTTTCCTAGCCACTCTACCATCAACTTTTCTAGCCAGCTTATCGATCTTTTCCACACCTCTTGACAATTAGAGTCTATCTTATCTAGAACTCCTTGACATATCTCCACAGCAATTTTCTTAAGTGCTGAGGTGGGCCTCAGCTGTCGTTGAGAACAAGCTTCAGCATCTTCTCATGTGCCCCAGATCATCACACGTCTTCGATCTTCAACTCCTCATCATCATACACAACTACTCCAGTCCTCCCCTTGTAGCTTGCAATCGAGTGAACATACTGTGCTCTTCATCCAATAGTTTAGATGCTTCTCCTGCTGACAGATTGCAGCTTTTACCTGCTATTCATCTCCTTACTGCATTTTAGAGTTTTCCCCCTTCGAGTCATATTTATCACGGTATCCCCACAAACTGTATTTAGAAACCCACCACAGATATATTAGTATTGCAACATTACCTCTGTCTCAATTTGAATAAAGCTAATTTGAAGATGAGAATGTGCTCTCAATAACCTTGATTCTTCCCCCATTTGGAATCTACAGGTAGAAATCAAACAATTAGCAGCATTAAATTTATGCCACTAGGCTAAATGGTGATAAACACCATCCCCAAACGCCATAGCATAACTCCAAACCTAACATCCACACCTCTGTTGAGAAAGCAATAATTCACTAAGAATTAGGATGGATTGATCAAAATCAGCTGATGGCAATGATGAACAATATTGAAGATAAATTAACAGCCAAGCAAAAGTTATGAACTTAAAGTGAATGATAATTATTCTTTTCTTTTTTGACATTCTCAAAATCATTTCTGTGTAGCAAATTGTAATTCAAATATTGGTTTGCACCTGCTAATATTTAACTCTCTAGTATCAGTATGATATCTCACAAAATTTTAGATTACAACCCTGCACTACATGTAGCATTGAAAGTTTTTATTTTTGCTTGTTAAAGCTGGGTAACTTGAAACTACACAAACATTTAAAATTGGTATGGAAAAAACATGTCTATCCATGGGTTGTGTCTGAGATGCACTCGGTATGCTGTCGAGTATGTGGCATTCCAGATCTAGCATACCCAGTGTAGGTGCATATTGAGGATGCCTCGCATTTAAGTGAGTATGCACACCCCTCTATAACTATAAAACATTCAAGATTTTTAAATAAAAAGATAAGGATTTCTGTTCCATGACAAGTCCTCATCTAGACATCAAATTAGACACAAGCTTATGTTAGTATTAAAATAAAATTGTGAAGGTAGACCAAATTAGACACAAGCTTCAATTTGTGACTACCATAAAGTCTCCAGAATTCAAATGGAAAATACTTGGACATAACTCCATGTATGATGGGCCATCACATGAAGAAAGTCAAATAACACGAGTGAAGCTGCCGCAATTTGATTCCCAACTGACAAATCCTGATGATGATTGAGAACATCAACAATGCTATTGTTTCTGTCTCTAATTATCTGCTAGTGTATAAGTAATTGAGGTCATCATCTCTGATTGTTGCTTCTTTTGTTTCACCAATCCAATCTAACGATAGAGCAACATTGTCCAACTTGATGACATTAACGCTCCTGGTTCTATCCAATTGTTTGTTATGGAGTCAGATTGTAGTGCATAAACAGTAAATCCTTTTTCTGCCAACCAATTGTGCTTCTTGAATGTATTTTCTGAAATTTATTAGTCATATTTGCATCAGCTAGCATTGTAGTCTTGGTTTGGCTTAAGACTTAGATTGTAAGTCTTTGGATCTTTGTTGCCAAAGTTTTCCCACCTCTCAGTCAATATATGCCATATGGAAAAAAATGTTAATTAAAAATAGAAATGGAAAATTAAACCAATATTCTTATTCAAGGATACAAAAATGAAGCAAACCAAATATTACAAAATTTGAATAGGGTTCAAATTGAAAGAAAGGGACTTGGTCAGATGTCTTGCTCAAATTTTGAAACCACTATCAAACATTCTTATACTTCTGCAGTTGTCAATATATAGAGTCTAGAGTAGTTTTAATAAGGAAACATCCTTTGAACGTATTGGATTACACCTCTGAGTGCTTTCCTTCCTTTCACAGTTGTCTCTAGAAGCTTTTCTTTAAAACTTTATGGACTGTGAATGCTTAAAATCGTTAATGAGAATCTCATCATAAAAGCAATAGTGGTTTAGGCTACTAACAATTACATGCAAAGGTTTGTGACACTGAATTTTCCTCTCAAACTGTTGCTCGAGTGGCCTCCTTTGTCCTATCATGGCCTCATATGTGTGAACCGTTGTTTTTTGTTTCCTCCATCCACCATCCTAAGGACATTTTCCAAGGGATTTAAAACTGCGATTACCTCCTTCCAAAAAGGATCATTATAGATTATTGCCACTGTTACGAACGGGTGATCCAGGAGGTACTACCAACAACATTTCCACCAATGCCGCCAAGCCTATTCTCATTGCTTGTGGTTCATGTGACATGCGGTTCCTCTTCAAGTGTCTGTAGTATGCTAGAGAAACCTCTAGATGCTCACAGTAGCTTCAAGATTATTAATGTGTCCAGTAGATGTTGTACACACTCGTGCAGTGACATAGTGCAATCTGTGCAGATTAGATTTGGCGCCACCTATGCATGCGCCCAACCATTTTCGGTACCTTCCATTGGCTTGAGCAATGTCTAACACACATCTAGGCCAAATCGCAAAGGTTAACTCACACTGCGTAGTTCCTAGCTACTATGAGAGTTACACTTCTAACATCGGATAATGTAGTCCCTGTGCCATGCTAAGTGGCACTCCTAGGGTAGACATTATGCCAAAGCATCTTCCAACAAACTGTGCACCTATTAGTGACGCCCCGTAACTGTCAACAATGGAGTCACACATGGAACGGTTCAACTTTCATGATGATTTTTCATGCCATCTTGACTTTTTTATATATGTATACACATTTGTAGCTTTAATTAGCAATCAGAGTAGAAGATAGACAACCATACATCTCTCTCAAGATAATGCCATGTACAAGATGCATAGATAAATAAAATATTTATTGGTCTAGTTTTATTATCTCTCTCTCTTGATTCGCTACATTTCTTCATATAGCTTCTGCATATGCATACAACACATCGAAATCCTCATTTAGGGTGTTTTCCACCAGGACACCTGATGGGCCCCAAATTAGTGATATCAGATTGGTTCATCTTGTTCATGATTGTCCTATTCAACTAGGCCAGAATATCTGAAGTTGGACGTCAAAACATGAGACCCATTAGAGTACCTGTAGAATTATTTTCTACAAAGTTTTGTTTTTACTTGGGACTCTTGTTTTCTTTTGATAAGTACCATAGCAGCATTCTAAGTGCCGGGGCTGAAATAACCTAAGTATAGAGCTGAGCGCGGAGGGTATCCACGTGTCGCTTCAACGCTGTTTCTAGCTCGAAGGAATGAAAAAGAGCCTTCAGCTTGCGCTCGACGGACACGTGGTGCAACGACAATCCCTTTTTATAAAAGTAAAGGTCCCAACAATGAGTCGAACGGTAAGCACTAGGCTTCATAGAGCCCCCTTTTGATAAAGCTCAGAAAAATGTTTCAAGATTCAAATGAACACGAATTAATGCCATTTGTCACTTCGGCGCTCCCTCTAAGAAAAAAGAGTTATTACAAGCCTTCGTTGAGCACGAGACTGACACGTGGTTAAATGGTGTTTTATTTTTAGTCAAGAGGCAGCAGGAGAGTATGAAGCACGTGGAGGGTATCCACGTGTTGCCACTGCGCTCCTTAAGAGCCAAGGCAAATATCAAAGACCTCTTAACTTGCAAAAGGCTTCCACATGTAGTTTGCGGACAACAGAAAAAAGATTAACGGCTCGATTGGGATCTATGGAGCCGACGTTGCGGAACCTCCAAGAGCCGTTAAAACTAAAAGCTAAGTAAAGAATGGGAAAGAGTCTCAATGACTCTAAAAGGCCGCGAAAGCTTCCACGTGTCCATGTTTGGGGAGACTACATGTTAAAGACAAATGAGGATTAACATTTGAAACAAAATGAGAGGGACAGTTAGCAAAATTAACAGAAAAAATCCCCAAGTGGTTTGGCTCCAACGACATGCAGTTTCTCAGATCCGAAAATTGTGGACAAGTGGTTAAACCCCGGACAAGTGGTAGAGACTCACAGTAGATATTTTTTTGGGCTATAAGTAGCTGTAAAATGGAAAAACAAGAGGATTCATCTAGATCATAGACAGAGTTTTAGAAGCTAGTTTTTGGAAGCATTGGACTGCCTTAGCAGTCGCCTTTCTTAAGAGTTTGAAAATTGTATTCTGTGCATTTTGCCTTATGTACTTTGTTCATATATAAAGAGAGAGTGGTGTTTTGTGCAATAATAGTTCGCTTTCAGTATTGCTTTTCATTTTCTGCTATAAGCCTTTTGTCAGCTTCACATAATTACTGAGATTATTAACCATGTTGTATACTCTTTAATCTTTTCAAGAAAAACTATTGAAATTAATACTGTGCTGTTAGAAATAAATGATGATTCAGGGTACTTTTATATTATGAGCCTTTGGTTAGTCTATAGTCTTTGCTGAAATTATTGATCATGTTTTACGCTCTTTAATCTTTTGATAAACTCTATTAGTACTCATCATTGTGCTATTCAGTAAAGGAATCCAATTTGGCGTATCACCTTAGTAGTTTAAATAATCCTTTATGCATTGTTTTCTCTTCTTTTACACCAAACCCCCAAGAGAAGAGCCAACTTCTTTAAAATCTAGAGATTGTTTCGAGGGTCAAGTCCGACATCTTTGAAACTTCCCATGGCTTTGGTGATTAGCTGCAAAATTAAGCATCAATAGTTTTTTTGGCACGCCCGGTGGGATTGGACCTAATATTGTTTAAAAGTGTATGAGCGGACATCCTTCAAGGAGGGAGAATCATGGGCCTATTACAAGATCTCAATCTGCAATAAACCCAGGACTCTTAGTAACACCTTTGGTGACTACTTCAAGGAGAAAGCCGACTCAACAAGTTAATTTGGGAGGTCAAATGGCTATTCAGGTGCCACTTAGAAACTTTGTCAATTGGAACGGTGGAAGTCCACTTATCCTGCCAACGCCTCCTGATACATGGGATCCCATTCCAGCTAATGCTCTAAAAGCATTATCTAAATTCACTGGAGAGGACTTCAAGACTCTAGTGGAGCATCTTCAAGATGTGGCTGATGTATGTACTGTCCACTTTATTACGCAACAAAATGTAGCCTTGAGACTACTCGCCGTCTCTTTGAAGGGAAGAGCTCTTGACTGGTATAGATCTTTAGCGCCAAATTCTATTGCAAACTGGGACCAATTAGCAACCACATTATATGTCAGATTCAATGAAAAGGGAGATAAATCATCCCTCCTACGACAATTAATCACTATTAAAAGAGCCCCCCAAGAAGCAATGACCAATTTCGATACTAGATTTCAGAAGACATGGCAAAGAATCGCAATCTTGGCTCGACTGCCTGCAGGTATGGCAATCGTTTTCTATCTCAAAGCTTTTAATTCTGATATCTCAATCATGATTTAGTCACTAGGATGGCAAACTCTTCCCGATGCTTATGAACTTGCTGTAAGAGCGGAGAATAATTTGATAGATGCCAAGAAGTTATTGTTGTCAACTTGGAGTTGCACCCTGAAATGAAGACATGCTGAAATGGCTAATCCTCTCTCCAATTGAAACAGTGGGATCTTCTCATGAGGGTGGGTGCCTCAATGGTGAGAAGACCTCCAGAGAACGTTGGTTCCTATAAGATGTATCAATGAGAATCTCTACTCTGTGTTACGGACTACCATGGAAAAGGAAGAAAGAAACTTGAAGGGGAAATCCTACCTAATGACGATGATACACCAGAAGGTTGATCCACCCTACTTGGAACCTTAAACACTGAACAAACAAGGGAAAAAGAAGACCTTTGATTTCAATAGATCACTATGCATAAGTATTTCATGAGAAGGTTCGATCCAATGACAAAAATATGAGGAAAAACAATGGAGAGAGGTCTGATACAAGACACTATGCAGCCACCTAACATCCACTTACAGCTTCAACAAAAGACATAAAACATTGAACATGACGTGCATAACATGATATGTTAGCAACTAGGTATGAATCAGAATTTGGGAAGGGAGAGAAATCTACCACGTATGCAAATTGCTGTATGAATGTACACTATGCCAGCACTTGAAATTTGAAAGTACAGTCCAATTGATTAAAGAGGTTACACAACTCACTAATGACAGAGTCTGGGCTTACCAAAAGGGATGGATTTTACAAAGCTGAAAAGCCATTAATATAAAAAATTACAAAAAGCCATTAATATAAAAAATTACAAAAAGCCAAGAGATTGGCGTTGGAAAATAGACAGGGAGTAAACTCAAACAAACTCGGCCTTTACAAAAGTCTATTTTGTCTTGTATGAAAATTCCTTGTGTTGGAAAAGAAGAAAAAAAACAAGTTTTGGACGCATGAAATCTATGAATAGATGTCTTGACTTGAAAACCAGTCAACACCAAAACAAGAGTAGTCAAATCCACTCGAACTGTTGGAACGTTTGAAAGTCTCCTCTTTGCATGAAATCAATGCAAATGCCAAATTAAGAATTACGTTTGAAAAAACTGTTGTCAAGCTTTGAGACAAACAAGAGTGCGTGCATGAAATTTTTCGCTGTTTGAAATGTTCAACATTTTGCTCGTTCATCATGCAAGACAACTCTATTTTCATAACTGAAGCATGCTTGTTTTCTTAAACGTGTTCACTTCGTTGGAGTCACTCACGTTAGTCTGTGCATGATCTTTGTTCATCCTGCTTTTGTCTTTATTCTACGTTTGTTTTATTCACTGTTCATGCTTATGGCCATGTTCAGTTCTGCTTGTGCTTACGTCTGTATTCATGCTATTGATTATGCTCAGTTCACTTCATGTTTTCTCTGGCTTTTCCCGTGTTCTACTTTAATTCGAGATTTGGGCTTTATTTTGGTCGGGCCTTTGTGTTTATATTTTCCTGTGCTTGGCATTTTATTTTCTCTTTTTTGGCCTTTGCTTACGCTTTAGCCTTCGGGCTTTTGGTTCTTTGCTTGTGGCCTTGTCTTTTCTATCGGGCTTTTTGTCCCTCCCGAATTCCTTCGGACAAAAAGTCTGAAGGAATTCATTTCCTTGTGCCTTTGATTTATTTCTATCGAGGTTTTCCTCGGGTATATCCTCTGTCGAATCTTTTTCTGAATTCCTTCGAACAAAAGGTCCGAAGGAATTCGTCTCCTTTGGCTATCTTTCCCCGAAGGGCATGTGCCCTTCAGGAACTTTGTTTTTGTCCTTCGTTTTATGAAGGTGCCCTCTGCAAGGGCTTCTGCTTCCCAAAAATGCCCTTCGGGCTTCTTGATTTGGTCCTTTTAGTCGCCTGGGTGCCTTTCGCAAGGGTAAGGTTCTTCTAGAAGTGCCCTTCGGAAGAATGAAAAAGGTCTACTTCGTTGCATAGTGCCCTCCGCAAGGGCTATTCGTCCTCAAAAGTCTCTTTCGAAACTTTTGAAAGAGTCCTGCCACCGACCAAGTGCCCTCTGCAAGGGCAAGTGTCATTCGGAAAAATTGATTTTGTCGTTCGAAACTTTTGCCAAGGTCTTCGTGCTTGAAGTGTCCCCCGCAAGGCCACATACCCTTCGGGGTTTTTGAAAATGAAAGGTCCTCTCGCCCCTTGAGTGCCTTCCACAAGGGCAGTTGCCCTTCGGGCTTTTTGAAGGACACCCGATTTTTTTGAATTTGTCCTTTGGATGAATTGTCTTGACTTGAAAACCATAAAGTGAACCAACCTGAAGGGTACATACCCTTCGGGACTTTTAAATTGGACCTTACCGAAGGGCGGGTGCCCTTTGGGTCTTTTCAACTGTGCTTTTCGTTTTTTCCTTCGGACAAAAAGTTTGAAGAAAATAAACTTTGAATGATTGCCACTTAGTCATTTTTTCAGACTTTTACATAGTCCTTTGAGAGCTCTTTCTCTTGGACAAAATGTCCGAAGAAATAGTCCACCTCTTATAGCCCGAAAAAATCCTTGGGAAGACAAAATAAATAAACTTATAACTTATATGTCTTGGCTTTTGGCTGTACGTGATGCTTAGAAGAGGAGGAAAACCCTTTCAAACTGCTGTAGATGGCCACTTGGGTGGCTGCAAATGCACATTTAAGAACCTCAAAACTGATTCACAAGACAAACTTGACACCATAGCAAAGTTTCGAATAGTAGGGGTGACACTTTGCCTTGTAGGGGCAAAATTGTCAACATTTTTGTCGACTCAACTGGGAAACATGCCTGCTATGCTAGAGAACTCAGTTCGTCTAGATGCTAATCGAACTCCCAAATGGTGAACCTGATTTCTGACTGAAAATCGCCTCTTGACCTTGACTGAAGTAACCTTCTCCCTTAAAATAGGAAGGGAAAAACACAAAAGCAGGAAAACTAACTAACAAAATAAGCACTTATTGGACAAAACTGAAGCAAACTATTGTGCTTGAACATCACTTGGAGGAAAGCAAAAACAACTATGTACATAGAGCTTTGCTCTTCAATATCAATGTTTCAGATGTACCCCATTGACTGGGATTGGAAGCTCTTGGCCATCTATCTTGGCAAGTTGGAAGGCATTGTGGGATTTGTAGCTGGAGATCGTGTATGGGCCACTTCAAAGGGAATCAAACTTTGTGTGCCATCCTGGTTTGGCTCGATCCTCATCCCACTTGAGGACCAAATCTCTTTTATTGAAGCTTCGTGAGGAAGCTCCTTTGTCAAACGTTCTTTTCACCTGTGTCTGATGACTTTCCATGGCTAGCATGGATTGATTTCTCGTCTCTTCCAACTCCTTAAGCTTTGTATACCTGATTTTCATAGGCTCATTCTCCAACAACTCAAGTTGATGCATTAGTTCTAAAGCTGGAAACTCAAGAGAAATAGGTAACCTTGCTTCCTTACCATATACTAGCTTGTATGGAGAGTTGGCTATTGACTTCTTGTAGGTGATCCTATCAGCCCAAAGCGCTGACTTCAACTTGAGATGCCATGACCTTTGATTGTCTTCAATAGTCCTTCCTTCATATGATCCTTAAGAGGTTCTTTTTTGTAGATTCAACAAGGCCATTTCTTTCTGGATAATAGTTCGATGAAGTGCTGAGATAAACTCCGTGTTGGACAGCGCATTGACTGAACCTAGATCCCACAAAAACCATTGCATTGTTAGAAATAATGGTTGAAGGAACTCCAAACTTAGTAAGCAGACCTTCATAGAAATCAAGAACATTAGTTTCGTTTGCTTCTTTCAATGCAATTGCTTCCGTCCAACGTGTGACGTAATCCGTAGCTGTTAGAATCCACTTATGCCTTGAACTCAAAAGAGGATTAATGAGACCAATAAAGTCCAATCCCCACTAGACAAAATATCCACTGCAATTGACTGAAGGGGCAGGGCTGCAAGTTTAACTTTTCTTACAAACATAGCACATTGTTTGCATTTCTTAACCCATGTATGGCAATCGCCAAATATAGTAGGCCAATAGTACCTACCTCTCATGATTTTAAGTGCTGTAGTTCTTGCGGAAAACTGTCCTCCACCATGTCCATCATGGAATTCTTCAAGTAATCTTTGAGTTTGGCTTGGTTCCACACACCTTAGTAACATTCCATTAATATCCTTTTTGAACAAAACACCATCAACGAGCAAGAATGGAATTGATTGCAATCTGAAATACCTTCTTTTTGAAGAACTTAGGTGAGAAGGGTAAAAACCATCTTGCAGATAGCTTACCAAATCACGAAACCAGCTGGAAGGTGAGGTGTGAACAGCAACAATCTCTTCATCATTTAACACTAAAACAACTTCATTAGTTTCTTGCAAGCCCCGAGTTAGATGCTCACAAAGTCCTTTGCCTCCAACCAACTTTGTAACCTAAATTTTCATGTCATATTCCATTACCTTGGTTATCCAACTAGCTCTCTTCTCATTTATGTCTTTGTTTAGAAGAAATTCTTTGATGCTTGGATGAGCAACCATTAGATGTATTTTATTATTAGACAACAAGTGCCTAAATTTCTTCAGAGATTTTATAATTGAAAGGACATGCTTTTCAACAATAGAATACCTTGTTTCATACTCCTCTAAGCTTTGGCTGTAGAAAGCTATTGGCTACTCTAAATCTTCATGATTCTGCTGCATAAGAATGCTCGAAATGGTGTCCATATTAGCATATGTATACAGAATGAAATCTTTCATAAAATCTGGATTTAAAAGTGTAGGAGCACTTGCAATGGCTTTTTTAACAACTTCAAACCCTTTTACTCCCTCCTTGGACTAGTTGAAGTTCTGATTTTTATTTAGCATGGCTGTAAGTGGTTTAGCTACAATAGCGAAATCTGAAATGTATCTCTTTATAAAGTTGATTTTTCCAAAGAAAGTTTGCAAAGTTTTTTTGCTTTTAGGCAAGGAGAGTGTAAGAATGGATTGAATCCTTTCAGAATCTCTGTTTAAACCATGCTTTGAAACAACATGTCCAAGAAGCTTACCTTCATGAATTGAAAATGCACACTTTTTGGGATTTAGAGATATCTCAAATTGCCTACACCTTTCGAAAATTTGCATGAGATGAACCAAGTGATCTTCTGCATCTTTTAAATAAACTATTATATCATCCAAATAAACAAGCACAAACCTGTTAAGAAGGCCTTGGAAGGCCATATCCATGGCTCTTTGAAAGGTTATTCAAGCATTAGACAAACCAAATGGCATCTTTCTGTATGCAAATGTCTTCCACTTAGTCGTGAAGGCTGTCTTGAATTGGTCTTCTTCTTTGACCAAAATCTGATTGTAACCACTATATCCATCCAACAAAGAAAACCTCTCTAAACCTGCAACAAACTGTAAAATTTGTTCCATTGATGGCAATGGATAGTAGTCTTTAAGCGAAACCCTGTTTAAATCACGAAAATCAACACACAAATGAATCTCATCATTCTTTTTTCGTAATGAAACGAGGTTTGCCACCCAAGTTGAGTGCTTGATTGGAAATATAATCGTTGATTCTATGAGCTTGTGAAGCTCAACGCTCATCAAAGGCTCAAGCTTTGGATTGATTGGCCTTTGTCTTTGTCCCATTGATTTAATTTTTTTTTCTAACTCAATGGTGTGTTGAGCCAAACTTGGATCAAAACCTTTGAGATCACTATATTGCCATGCGAATATATCAACAAAACTTGTGCATAAATCAATGAAAGCTTTCTTTTGTGGAGGAGTGCATGCCTGCCCAATTTCAAAATTTTATCAGCTGCAATCTTTACATTGGCATAGTACTCTTCCTTTGTTGATAAGGATGATTTTTCTTTCCTTAGTTCATCTTCACTGAAAATATTTTCAAAAGTGACCAATCCCTTGGGGAGCCTATTCGTTTTCAGTTGTACAATCTGATCACCATACTGCTGTAAGTGTTTCGACTGATTTCTTGAAGAAAACTCAACCTCTTCCTGCAAAAATCTCACAATTTGATTGTCATTTTTAAACATCTGTCAATTTTTTTGGTTATTCGGAACATAAGGCCTTACCACGACCTTTATGTGACTGAAAATTGTCACTTTTTACATCCGCTGGAATGTTAAATTGTGCCCCAACAGCGGCCAATCTATCAGCTTGTTTATTCCTATCTCTTGATATTCTTTGAATATTAAAACCCAGAAAATCTTCAAGTAAATCCCAAACTCTGTCTGTAAGATTTAAGCAACGGATTATTGCATATATTCAAACCTCTTACTTGGTGGACTACAAGTTCACTATCTCCAAACACTTGCAAACAATTGACCTTCATCGTCCTAGCCCACTGCAAATCGTGAACTAGTGTTTCATATTCAGCAACATTGTTTGAACAACCAAACTAAAATTTAATAGAGGAGAAATACCTTTGTTTTGTAGGAGAAATTAACATCATTCCAGCTTTGGTTCCATGCTTATTTCTTGATCCATCAAAGTACAATTGCCACAAGCCTTCATTAGATTCGTCTTCTTTGACCATGGCTGGAATTGGTGCATCGTTCTTATGAAGACAATACACACCAAGACCTTCCTCTTCAATCGGCTTGTAGGGATTATGCTCATGCAAAGTAGAAGCCCACTCATCAAGAAACAAATCTGGAACTCCATCCAAAGGTGAGTCCTTTTCGACATCACTAGTTTGTAATATGTCATTTGAGATGATACAATTTGCATTGACAACACTTGGCATATAAGGCTTCACATGAAAACGTACAATAGGCTCTGAATGAATTGTTATCTTTGTACCATACTTGGTTCTGAACATCAAATAGGTTCAATCAGCTAATAAATATCCCTCAATCTTTGAGGTGAAGTCTTTTGAAAGGCACATAGCGAAATAAGGAGGAAGTCCACCACTACAACATCCTGCTGAATAGTAACGTTAGGACAAGCATGTAATGTCAATTTCAAATATTTGATAATGCATACCGTTTTTGCTGGTGAATCATCGAACTGCAATTCCCCTTTAGTATTTGGTTCATAAACAACGTTAAACTTGTCTGCAATCTGTTTGGGCATTACTGTACTGCTAGCTCCACTATCCACCATACAATTATGAACCAAAGTATCACCCATTATCAAGGAAAGATAAAAATGAGTTTTATTTGATTTTACCTCAGTTTTGTCCACTTTTGACATCTTATCTCCTTGCTGCCCTTGTTGCTTAGTTCGGTGAACCAAATTTGTCAAAACAACACCTTTCTCAATCAATTTTGGAGACAATTTAAGCGCTGAAAATTCTTGAATGAGTTTATCCTTTTACCCTGGAATTGAAAGAGAATCCCACATGCTAACGCTGATGTTAGACTTCTTCATTTGATTTACAATACTGAACTGAGATGCACTAACTTTTGATTGCATTTTTTGAGGTACTTGGTGCTCACAAATTAGAGGTATTTGCTGCACTTTACTAACTTCTTTATTCTCATTTTTCTGGGTTGTGGGTGTAGCAAGCTGTTCTTTTGTACTTTTAACAACAATACTAGGAGTACTTGAAGTATTTGCTATCGCTTGGGCTTCATTAACAACTCTTCTTTTAGTTCTCTGATAGGTTATAGCTGCAACTTGACTACTTGAATCATTAGTTTTAACATCTTGAGTAAAAGCAACATGATCATCGACTCGCCAATTTACATTAATAGCATCATGCTACCTTTGAACTTGATGAGTCACTCCATGTGATATCAAACTTGTATCTTGATGTTGACCTCTTTGAAAAGAGAATTTTTCTTCTGTCCTCTGTGGCATGGTGATGTTTTGTGATACCAAGGCTTAGTTTTGAGCATCATTGAGATTTGAGGGTTGCCAACTTGAATCTTGCACCCAATTATTTTGAGCCGGAGTTGGAACAATGGCTTTTGAAGTGGAAGGAGCATTCGGATCAAGAGGAGCATATGGCTTAGCTGGAGTTATGGCTCATTGTGCTTGATAGGGTGGTCTATTTTTTCTGAAAACCTGATAAGAAGACCTTTGATCTTTGAAGGACTAATAGTTGTTTTGATTTTGCTGTTGATAGGGCCTATTTGACTGAAATTGCTGCCTTTTGAGTTGTACTATTTCATTTCCAAAAGATTGTAGCAAACTTGTCAACTCTCCTATCTCACTAGCTTGACTAGTAAGCACTGCAATAGGAACTTGAGGTGCTGGAATTGGAGCCAAAGATGGAATTTGAGAAACTTGAGGGGCTGGTATAAAACTTATTTCTGAAAATATGGGCATTGGAGGTCTTGGAGAAAGCTTACTTGTATCAAACTATTTTCTGCCCTTATTGCAACTTCATAAGCATCCGGCAAAGTAGTACCACCCATTGACTATATCATCACACTAATGTCAGAATTAAGAGCTTTCAAAAAAACAGAAATGCATATTCCAGGGATGGCCTAATCAGAATCGGTATTCTAGTCCATGTCTTCTAAAATCTGAGATTAAAATCAGAAATGAACTCATGAGGAGCTCTCTGTATGGCAGTTAATTGCTCAACTAAAGATAAGTGATTAGATTTGTCTTCAAATTGCTTGACTAAGGTTGCACTCAATTCATCCCAGGTGGAATGGATCTAAGTGGGAGGGTTCTATACCACTGTAATGCTTTTCCTTTGAAAGAAGCAACATTATCCTCAACAACATTATGAACTGAACAAAGATTAGCCACATTTTGGATATGCTCAATAGGGGTTGTTTGATTTTCGCCTGAGAAGAATGGAATACTTTTGGGGCAGATATAGGAATGTCATCAAATTGTGCTAGATTCAATGGACTTCCCCTATTGAATGGAGCAAACACTTGATTTTTAATGACCATTTAGATAGTGGGGATTGCAGTGTTTAGAACGATAAGATGAGGGGGAGGTAAATATTCTTTTTGAAGATATGGATTTGCCCTCTTAGACTTTGCTCTTTTATAAGTTACAAATTCAAAAGGAATACCTTTACTTGCTGATCTTGTGGTAACCTTTGGCATGAGCAGATACTCTACAACTAGATGTAGATGAATATCTTCTACTGCTGTGAAAACTCTTCAGATATGCAAATAATTTTTTCGTGGTCTCATCAGGTGTGCCAAAAATTGTTGTCAACTTGGAGTTGCACCCTGAAACGAAGACGTGCTGAAATGACTAATCCTCTTTCCAGTTGAAACAATGGGATCTTCTCACAAGGATGGGTGCCTCAATGGTGAGAAGAACCTCCAGAGAACGCTGGTTTCTGTAAGATGTATCAATGAGGATCTTTACTCTGTGTTGCGGACTCCTATGGAAAAGGGAGAAAGAAACTTGAAGGGAAAATCTTACCTAATGATGATGATACAACAGAATGTTGATCCACCCTACTTGGAACCTTGAACACTGAACAAACAAGGGAAAATGAAGACCTTTGATTTCAATTGATCACTGTGCATAAGTATTTCATGAGAAGGTTCGATCCAATGACAAAAATGTGAGGGAAAGCGATGGAGAGACGTCTGATACAAGACACTATGCAGCCACCTAACATCCATTTACAGCTTC
Organism: Torreya grandis; assembly: GCA_037957365.1. Classification (NCBI taxonomy): domain Eukaryota; kingdom Viridiplantae; phylum Streptophyta; class Pinopsida; order Cupressales; family Taxaceae; genus Torreya; species Torreya grandis. The sequence continues at coordinate 962,224 of JARHVA010003074.1, read as the reverse complement.
AACAAAAAACATATAAAACAGTGAACATGCCTTGCATAACATGATAAGCTAGCAACTAGGTACGAATCAAAATTTGGAAAGGGAGAGAAATCTACCACGTATGCAAATTGTTGTATGAATGTACATTATGCCAGCACTTGAAATTTGAAAGTACAATGTTTCTTTGATTAAAGAGGTTACACAACTCACCAATGACAGAGTTTAGTCTTACCAAGAGATGGATAGATTTTACAAGGCTGAAAAACCATTAATATAGAAAATTACAAAAAGCCAAGAGATTGGCATTGGAAAATAGAGAGGGAGTAAACTCAAACCAACTTAGCGTTTACAAAAATCTATTTCGTCTTGCATGAAAATTCCTTGCGTTGGAAAAAAAGAATAAGACAAGCTTTGGACGCATAGAATCTACGAATAGATGTCTTGACTTAAAAATCAGTCAACTCCAAAACAAGAGTAGTCAAATCCACTCGAACTGCTGGAACGTTTGAAAGTCTACCCTTTGCATGAAATTAGTGCAAATGCCAAATTAAGAATTACGTTTGAAAAAATTGTTGTCAAGCTTTGAGACAAACGAGAGTGCGTGCATGGAATTTCTGGCTATTTGAAACGTTCAATACTTTCCCTGTTCATCATGCAAGACAACTCTATTTTCAAAACTGAAGCATGCTTGTTTTCTTAAACGTGTTCACTTCTTTGGAGTCACTCACGTTAGTCTGTGCATGATCTTTGTTCATTATGCCTTTGTCTTTATTCTACGTTTGTTTTATTCACTATTCATGCTTATGTCCATGTTTAGTTCTGCTTGTGCTTACGTCTCTATTCATGATATTGATCATGCTCAGTTCACTTCGTGTTTTCTTTGGCTTTTCCTGTGTTCTGCTTTAATTCAAGATTCGGGCTTTATTTTGGTCGGGCCTCTGTGTTTATATTTTCCTGTGCTTGGCATTTTCTTCTCTTTTTTGGCCTTTGCTTACGCTTTAGCCTTTGGGCTTTTGGTTCTTTGCTTGTGGCCTTGTCTTTTCTATCGGGCTTTTTGTCCCTCTTGAATTCCTTCGAACCTTTTGTCCGAAGAAAAGTCTGAAGGAATTTCTTTGGACAAAAAGTCCGAAGGAATTCATTTCCTTGTGCCTTTGCTTTATTTCTATTGGGCTTTTCCCTGGGTATATCCTCCGTTGGATCTTTTTTTGAATTCCTTCGGACTTTTTGTCCGAAGGAATTGCTTTGGACCTGAATTCGTCTCCTTTGGCTATCTTTTTCCGAAAGGCATTGGCCCTTCGGGAACTTTGTTTTTGTCCTTCTCTTGATGAAGGTGCCCTCCGCAAGGGCTTCTGCTTCCCAAAAATGCCCTTCGGGCTTCTTGATTTGGTCCTTTTAGTTGCCTGAGTGCCTTTCGCAAGGGTAAGGTTCTTCCAGAAGTGCCCTTCGAAAGAATGGAAAAGGTCCACTTTGTTGCATAGTGCCCTCCGCAAGGGCAGGTGTCATTCGAAAAATTGATTTTGTCCTTCAGAACTTTTGCCAAGGTCTTCTTCATGCTTGAAGTGTCCTCCGCAAGGGCACATACCCTTCGGGGTTTCTGAAAATGAAAGATCCCCTCGCCGCCTGAGTGCCTTCCACAAGGGCAGTTGCCCTTCGGGCTTTTTGAAGGGCACCCGGGTTTTTTGAAATTGTCCTTCGGATGAATTGTCTTGACTTGAAAACCATAAAGTGAACCAACCCGAAGGGTACATACCCTTCGGGACTTTTGAATTGGACCTTCCCGAAGGGCAGGTGCCCTTTGGGTCTTTTCAACTGTGTTTTTTCCCTTTTTCCTTCGGACAAAAAGTCCGAAGAAAATAAACTTTGAATGACTGCCATTTAGTCATTTTTTCGGACTTTTACACAGTCCCTGAGAGCTCTTTCTCTCAGAGAAAATGTCCGAAGAAATATTCCACTTCTTATAGCCCGAAAAAATCCTTGGGAAGACAAAATAAATAAACTTACAGCTTGTATGTTGTCTTTTAGCTGTACGTGATGCTTAGAAGAGGAGGAATACCCTTTCAAACTGCTGTATATGGCCACTTGGGTGGCTGCAAATGCACATTTAAGAACCCCAAAATTGATTCACAAGAGAAACTTGGCACCATAGCAAAGTTCCGAATAGTAGGGGTGACAATTTGCCTTGTGGGGGCAAAATTGTCAACAGTTACCCCCAAGGCCTTCTATGCCTATGTTCCCCGAATTATCCCTCCCAGTGCAAGAAGGGCTTCTTAGTAATTCCCAGGCCAATACTTTATATACCTTTATTTCATCTCAAGAAACACCAGTCATAGCGACATCTTCTGCCTCATCAGAGATGAATGATGTCCGGAACATCCTTAGAACCTTCTCCAATGAAATTATCAATCTTAAGAGGAACCAAGTTTCACACCAACGACCTCCTTATCAGGGTTTCCAAGGGAATAGACCCCCCTACTAGTCGAATTAGTACCAAGGCACTCAAAGATCAACTTCTTCACAACCGCCCAACCAGATTGTTCTCGTACCCCCACCATTTCAACTGGTTCCACCAAGCTCAGGAAGAGATCTAGTCCCTGGCCAAAACAACTTGGCAAAAGAAACAAATGCATGGTGCTTTCCTTGTAATGACTCTCACATGCCAAGAGATTGCCCTATGGGAAATCTACAACAAAGAGTAGCTGAACAAAGAAGAATGGGAAGCCAAGAAGCGACCTCATCAGGACCATACTAGTCATCTGGAGTTCAAAATGCAGCCATGGTGGCTCAGATGCAAGGCATGTCACTAGAACAGGGAGGAGAAATTGCCCTTGAACATGCTTTATTTTCATGGATTGAAGATGAGGAATCTGTGTTCATCAATGAAACATCTACCTCTAAAAATGTGGTTCATTCTGATTATTTCACACAGTCAAAAAGGAGGATGGTTGAGTCTGTTGAGGTTCTCCCTACTATCAACATTGAATCAAGAAAGGTGCCATTAGCCCTAGTTTTTCAAATCCCCATGACAAGGCAAGAAGTTCCAATAACCACTCATAAAGAAGGGATCTCTAACACGACGGTTGAAAGGACAAGGTGTCCACAATATGTCAAGACACAACCACTCGGACCAATCAATGTGGTGGAACAACTAAAGAAAGTCCCTGCTAATATTTCGTTATGGGATATGTTGGCCATCCCCGAGCAAAAGGAGCTATTGCAAGAAGCACTAAAGGACCATAGTGACCCAAAGTCTAATACCACAAAGGAAGCTACATCAAATAAAGGCAAGAGCAATTGGTAGTAACTCAGCCACAACAACTAGCAATCCTAATGAATGCCGAAAAGGAGGTAAGGAAACCTAAACTTAACCCCTTCTATATGACTCTTATAGTGGGTAAGAAGTTGCTTCACAACTCTATGATAGACTCGGGTGCAAGCACTACAATCATGCCTAAGTTAATAGCCGATGCCTTAAAGATCAAATATGAGCCGTTGACTAAAGGAGTCATGCAGCTCGATGGAAAGTCGGTATAGACCATTGGGATCATCAAAGGGCTTCCATTACAACTATATTCTTGCCCAAACCTAATTGTTTCACAAGATATAGTAGTTATAGACATCTCTCATGTCTTCGGATTATGCCTATCTAGAGACTTTACAGCAAAGTTCGGAGGATATATGTCCTTTGATTGGTCACATCTGATTCTAAGAACCAAGTATGGTTCTGAGATGAAAGTGTTATCAGAACCCTTATGCAAGGAACACATTACGGACCAAATGGAATCAAGGTTCGAAGCCTCCCATGCGATGATCACAAGAGAAGAAAGAAGTTGTATAGAGGAATCAATAGAAGAAGTTGGTGAACATGAAGGTAAGAACTATTTGTCAGCTTTGACATTGGAAGATCCTTTTGGAAACTTTGATTGCACTGGTTTAGGCACTTAGATCATCTTTGATGAGAATCTCAAAATCCCTGACATAATGAAGAGTGAAATCATTGAAAAGGAAAGCCCCATAGAATTTTTTTTAATATGGACTCTAAATTTTGATGGAGCAAGAAGCAAGAAAGGCTCAGGGGCAGGGATATGCCTCACTTCCCCAAAGGGAAAAAAGATCCTTAAGGCCTTGCGTTTTCAATTTGGTTGCACTAACAATGAAGCAGAGTATGAATCTCTAGTGCATGGCCTGATTCTCGCTCATAAGGAAGGGATCAAGAATCTAAGAGTCCGAGGGGACTCAGAGTTGGTGGTCAAACAAATTAGAGAAACTTCTGCAGCAAAGACCGTGAAGATGAGGTCTTACTGCCATAGAGTTTGGGACTTGATCAAAAGTTTTTATGCTTTCAACATTGAAGTCATCCCAAGGACTCAAAACGTTGAAGTAGATAGAATGGCCCAAATCGGATCCCAGTTTGATCCGACCAAAGATCTGCTAACCAACAAGGGAGCTGCCAAGGTAATCATTTGACCCGCTGTACCTGATAACGAGGACAATTGGCAGGGCTTCGAGAGTGATCAACAGATCATACTTTTTCTACAACAGTTAGGAGAGTTTGCAGACCAATTACAACCTAAAATTGAAGAAGCATATGACGACCAAATCATACAATTAAGGTCCAATAAGCTTCCAAAGGGGTTAATAACCCTTGAGAACTTGTTTGACCTTGATGATGCAAACATAGATAAAAGAAAGTTCATGGCAAGTAAAGAGGACTACTCTGAACTTGAAGTCTCCAACCGGAGAAAGTTGAAAGTAGGGAAGGTGACCACTCAAAAGGAAAAGGAAAGATTGGCGGCTTTATGTCACAAATACAATAAGGTAATGGCGTGGACATACAAGGATCTTCACGGTTACAAGAGAGAGATTGCCCAACATACTATTGACCTAATTGAAGGATAGAAACCTGTTCTCCAAAAGCAAAGACCAGTTAATCCAAAGATAGAGTTTCTCATGGCAGAAGAGCTCAAGAAATCACTAGAGTCTCGGATTATCTTCCTCATCAAGCACTCCACATGGGTTTCCAACTTGGTCCCAGTAAGGAAAAAGAATAGAGAAATTAGACTTTGTGTGGACTTCAGGGGTCTCAATAAGGCCTCTCTTAAGGATCACTACCCCTTACCCTCAATGGAGCAGATTCTACAGACCGTGGCAGGAGCAAAGAAGTTTTCTTTATTAGATGGCTTCTCAGGTTATAATCAGATATGGTTAGCAGAAGAAGATCAACACAAGACTACTTTCACAACAAAGTGGGGGACTTTTTCTTATGCCAAAATGCAATTCGGACTCTCTAATGTAGGGGCTACGTTCCAAAGAGCTATGGACATTGCCTGGACATTGTCTTTGGGTAATTAATAAATAAATCAATTTTGATTTATCTTGATGATCTCATTGTCTTCACTAGGTCGGCTGAAGATCATTTTGATCAATTGGAGGCTATTTTTCAAAAGTGCCAAGAATATGGGATCTCTTTAAACCCTAAAAAATGTGTGTTTGGAGTACCCCAAGGGAAGTTACTCAGACACATTGTCTCAAAAGAAGGGATCTTCATAGATCTAGAAAGAGTCAAGGCAATGTTGGATTTATCCCTACCAGTAAACAAGAAAGCGGTACAATCTTTCCTTAGAAAGATTAACTTTGTAAGTAGATTCATTTCAAACTTTGCTGGAATGGTTAGACCCATCACCCTAATGCTTAAAAAGGACCTCAGTTTTAAATGGACGACTGAGGGGTGACAGGCTTTTGAGAGTATCAAAAGGGCAATCACATCCGCCTCAGTCTTGTGCAACCTTGATTTCTCAAAAGATTTCATCATGTATGTCTATGGGGGAGAACATAGCATAGTGTTAGTACTAACCCAAAAGGACACAGAACAAGGAGAACATCTGATTGCCTTCTCAAGGACTCTCCAGGATTATGAATTAAGGTATAATTTTGTTGAGAGGCGAGCTTATGCTATTGTTAAGGGACTCAAAAAATTCAAGCACTTAGTTACTAGCAACAAGATCACAATATTCGTAACACATTCAAGTGTTAGGGAATACATAATGGAGGGTGAAATCACCGAAAAGAGAGCCAATTAGATAACTAAGATATTGGAATATGATATCGAAGTTAAGCCCACTAAATTAGTAAGAGGTAGGGGTTTGTGTCAATACCTTGCTCAAGATTTTGAAACTCTAACAGAAGAACTTGCAGTTGAAGATATTGTACTTCGAATACAAGAAGAAGAATTAGAGTTTTGGGTGATTGATAGGGTTAATTTCATAAAGACTGGCCAATATCCGAGTCATCTACCCTACAAGAAAAGAAGATACTCTCGACAGCAAGGGTCCAGCGTTGTTCTAGTAGACCATTTCCTTTTCAAAAGAAAATTTGATGGGATCCTACTTAGAGGCATAGAGGGGGAAGAAACTAGAAAGGTTTTACACGAACTGCATTATGGAACGTCTGGAGGCCATTTCTCTGCAAGGACCACAGCTATCAAGATACTCCATGGAAGGTATTTCTGGCCCACTATGTTTTCTGATTGTCATACTATGGTTAGTAAGTGTCAATCTTGTCAGTTTTACATCGGTAAGAGGAGAAATGTTGCGTTGCCACTCAACGCTTTAATTGTTGAAGAGCCTTTTGCACAATGAGGCTTGGATTTTATTGGGATGATTAACCCAATTTTGAGTGCGGGACACAAGTGGATCTTTACTGCAATAGATTATTTCACAAGGTGGACATAAGCAGTATCCTTTAAAGAAGCAACAGAGAATGTGATTTTAGATCTCCTGCAAGAAATTACAACTAGGTTTGGACCTTCTTGCACTATTATATCTAACAATGCCAAGGCGTTCCTAGGGTCCAAAGTGTCTGATTTTGTGTTAAAAAATGGTATATACCTAAAGTTTTCGTCGAATTATTGCCCTCAAGGGAATGGTTTGGCAGAATCGACTAATAAGACCCTGATTAGACTCATAAAGAGAATGGGGAATGAACACAAAAGATGGCATGAATACATAAAGATGGCTTTATGGGCAGATCGGATAACACCTAAGCAGGTCATAAAGGCCTCTCCGTACGAGTTGGTATACGGAAAAGAGGCAGTAATGCCTATTTCTATCGAAATTCCAGCCTTGTAGTTGATAAATCAAATAGAAGTTGAAGAAAATAGTCCAATGCAAGTTAGACTAGCAGAGTTGTTGGAGCTTCAGGAGAGGAGAATCAGAGCATGAGTCAATGATGAGTCAACAAGCAACTATCAAAAGTTGGTTTGATCAAACAACTTCAGAACCTGATTTTAAAATTGGTCCCTGGGTCTTAAAATGGGATGCAAGAGCGGCTAAACCCGGAAACTATGATAAGTTTGATTCTTTGTGGATAGGGCCCTTCAAAATAATTGCTTGTAAGCAACACAACGCTTATGAATTAGAGACAAAGGAAGGAGAGTCTCTAGGTATTCCCATTAATGGGATTTTCCTTAAACTCTTCGTATAAGAATCATGTGACCATGTATCATAGTTATAGTTTCCTTTCTGTTTTCTTGTTTTGAGGTTATTCACTTGCCTCTCTTCTTTTAAGTTTTCTTCGCGCGTGTTAACATTAAAGACTCTTTTGAATCCCTTATGATTTTGTCTCCTATGCCTTTCTTAAAGGATGCTTATCTAACGGTTCCCCAAGGGTCTTTAATGTTAAAATTTTGAATTTTGAATTGGGATCTCAAAGATTTGTTTTTTCGGCGACTTGATGTAAGTTTTAATGAGACATGACTAATTGTCGAGGAAAGTCATTAATTCTCGCTCGCGGAGGCCACAGAGTTTAAAGAGAATTTGGGTCTCATTATTCTTCACCGATAAGCAAAGTGGTTACTCAGAGCCGAGCAAGGAACTAGCATCTAGATCCAATCAAGCCCAGGTAGTGATTCAAAGAGCAGCAAAGAGTGTTTTCAGAGACAGGGGGTTGAAGAAAATAGCCACCGCATCAACATCATCGAAGTCATACGTTTCAGCTCCTGCGTAGCCTAAAACCATATACCCAAGAACCAGAGCAGTGCTCAAAGGTGTCTCTCGGGACTCTTTTCTCACCCTCGACTATGCAGACGAAATTTTTGACCCTGTTTTAACCAAAACCTTTATCATGAGGATTTGGACCTCAGGGCTGGCTCAATATCTAGTACCCACAATGCACCCATACCCTAAATTGGTGGAATTATGCGCACGAAATTATAATCCCGCAAGCACGACAATTCAAAAAGGATTAATCAAGGTAGTGATCACCCCCAGACTATCTGCGACATGCTAGGTCTACAACATGACCCTTTTGCCAGTTTCTACGATATGAATCCGTTGAGGCATGTTTGGTCCCAGGAACACTAGCAACAAGAATTTCTAAACAAGGCGCTGTGTCTTCCTGAAAATAGTACTCAAACTCTATCCCTGCCCTTTGAGAAAGGCAGGCTGTCTCTAGATTCCTAGGAGGTATGTTCGATGCTCACCTTCATTTTTGGGGAGAATAGCGATGGAATGGTGCACGAGTGGCCGCTGACAGCCATTTTCCATATGAAGACCGTCTCCAGGTCAACAACATACAAGTTCGATTTTGCAGAGCACATTGCCTATTCCACGAGCCAACAACTGGGTAATTTCAGTATTCACCCTATCCTCAGGTATTCTTCATATCTGTTCCACCTTATTTTGTATTAAAATACCCAATTTTTTCAGCATCATATGAATTTGACTCTATGGGACTTAGATGCGCTAGACACCCGCAAGGTTATCCCTGTGTCTGCATGGACTCATGTGTTGTCAGACTCATCAGATACCTATGAGTTTGCTGAGCGTTTTGTGGCACCACTAATGGGGGAAATGGATCCAGAGGGAATAAACAATAGAATGAATGACTCGGTTAGGGCCATCTTGTCTGATGCCCGTCACCCCAGTGATTTCTTTTTCTGGGCCCATCATTCTTTCATTAAGGTTCATGGTTCTGGGGAGGAGCCCTTTTTGCTTCCCAAAGTTTTGACTAGCAGAATAGTGGGCTTGGAAGTGGCATGGCAATTGGTGGTCATTGACTCTATGTTTGGAGTGGGAAAGAAAAAGAGGGCTTTCCATTACATCTCGTTGATCAGGTGCGACATTACTGTAGTAAAGAGACAGGGATAATTTAACCTGAATAGGAAACTGACCGCTTATGGGCTAGTTTTAATTTAGGATCTATGGAGATATGACCTAGATGGCTTCATGACCTCTTGGCTTGCCAAGAGTAAAGTCCATGCTCCTTTTAGGCATGAGAGTAGAAAGTTTTTTGAAGACAGGTCTCTAAGGAGAGATACACCTGACTTATATGTAGAGCTATAGGACATCCCAGTTGCCCCATGGGAGTCTTTTTATCAACCCACTCAGACTTTCGATCCAACAAAGGTCATATCTAAGGGTTTGAGATAGGGTTTAGTCAAGATGGACTGGATTCAAGAAAAAATAGTCGACTACTGGAGGTATAGACAATAGATCGGTGAGTTATCCCAAAATTTTGGGCTGTACCCACAGATACCCAATGGGAGACCCTTTGGGATGAGTCTCATACCTCTTCGGTTTCTAGTCCGAATACCAGCGATATCCCAAAGCCCCAAAAGGAGTCTCAAGAGGCAGAGGCATCTACGACGGCACATACTACTTCAACTTGGCCATCTCCACTCAGTGAAGTGGAAATGCAAAGGATGACCCAACTTACTTCACAACCCCCTGCAGCGGCGGCCCTTCAGATACCCTTCAGGCAACATCTTCTGCATTAAAAGTGTTGGACTCGTCTCAGTGGGTAACAGTCCAAACAGCAGGAGAAGATTCCTTAGAGAGCCCTGAGAAGAAGCGAAAAATAACGTTTCAGGCTTTGCCTCATACATGTCTCCGCCTCAATCTTCAACTCAGGCTTTGTTAATGCCACCTTCACATGGCTTGGCACCCTCGGCCGTCTCGGCTATACCTACTCAAGCTGTAATGCCATCTGTTCCTCCTTTCACTCTCGCTTCTCAACAGTTGAGTTTGCCAACCTTTTCTCCTAGGGTTTTATCAAACCCATCTCCCTCAGAAGATCAGCTCCAACAGTCCATCAGCGTGCCTTATGGGTTACCCCATGGGTCTCCTTTTGCGGGTGGTATTGTGGCATCTCCCTCAGAATTCCATGCCCAATCTGACTTGGCAAGGAATGCTAGAGAGGCAAGAAAGGAAAAGAAGAGGAACAAAGAGATGAAGTCTATGGTCACACAACAGATTTGGTCTTTTTATGACCACAAGCAATGTTCCCTCACTGTCGCCCACATGGTCCCTAATGTGAGCAAGCCACTCGAGCAAATGCAGCCTGAGGATTATACAATGAGTGTAGTGGCGATGGACCTAACTCAGTTTAGGCCATAGGACAAAGTGGAGGTAATGAATGAGACTATTGCTGTGGTAGCCACATCTTATTTGAAAATCTCATATCAACTCTAGAAAGCAAAATCGGGCTTAACTCAAGCCCAAAACACAATAAGCCGCTTAAGCCTAGAGCTTAAGGCCAAAGACAAGGAAATTGCCCAACTCAACAGGGACCTAAAAGGGGCAATATCCAAAGAAGTTTTGAAATCTTCAGAGGAAAAAACAACCGCACTCCAAAAGGAGTTTAATTCAATCAAGGCATCTACCTACCTTTTGGAGCAAGAGAAGAGGCTCTTGGAGAAGTAGAGCAGTGATAAGGCAACAGATGCATCACAGCGTCAACAAAAGCTAAGTGCTACAGTGGCAGAAAAGACGAGCTTGTAGGTCAGGGGCAAGGCAGTAGAGGATAAGGCCACCTAGTTGACCCAATAGTTAGCACAACAATCTAAGGCAATAGGTATTGTCAAAATGGTAAGGGGGCTCTATGTTTCTTGCTGCCAAAGGATCTCCACCGATGTTACCCAGCTCAGGTTTGCACTCATATTCGTATCTGATGCACAAAAAATTATGCTTAAGGGTGGAGTCCTCTGTCGAGAAGATCTTGTTATCGGTCTTAGCTAAGGTCCTTGAATCGTAGGTGTTGATTCAGAAATTATATGATGCAACAGAAGAGAACCTTCAGGTAGCCAGAGTCATCGACAGGAGGACAGTCGCAAGGAAGGTTAGTGAGATTCTGAGCTGCAATAAAGCCTCTTTGAAATGCAAGAATCTGATGAATCTCTTAAAGGGGTCAAAGGAATGAAGGGGCACATTGAAAGTTTGGTTCAGTTGGGACTCCCTTCCCCTTTCCCCAATGACACCACTGCCCTGATGGAAGACTGGATACAAAATCTACTGGTCGAGAAGCAAAATGGTCAGACTGTTTTTCAGTCTTTGAATGACTTTTCCGGCATCATTGAGGTGGAGTCAGTTTTGGCTCCGATAACCAAATTGGAGTACTAGTTGCATTCCGTGGTGCAAGGTCTCCAATCCTTTTCCCACAAGGAAATCATCGAGTTAGATAGCTTTTCAAGCTCTACAGAAGCGGGAGTACCCAACAGAGGCAAAATGGATTGGGTACCAGACGTCACTGCAAAAGCTCTAAGGGAATAGTGACGGGAACCACGATTTTGAGCATCTTTTTGGTTGCGAAAGGCTAAGGATTCTTCCATGCAGGCACGGATCCCCTGGTGAGTCGCCATGAACTGTAGAATTATTTTCTACAAAGTTTTGTTTTTACTCGGGACTCTTGTTTGCTTTTGATAAGTACCAAAGCAACGTTCTTAGTACTGGGGCCAAAATAACCTTAAGTATAGAGCTGAGCGTAGAGGGTATCCACGTGTTGCTTCAATGTTGTTTCTAGCTCGAAGGAATGAAAAAGAGCCTTCAGCTTGCGCTTGACGGACACATGGTGCAACGACAGTCCCTTTTTATAAAAGTAAAGGTCCCAGCAGCGAGTTGAATGGTAAGCACTAGGCTTCATGGAGTCCCTTTTTGATAAAGCTCAGAAAAAGGTTTCGAGATTCAAATGAACACGGATTAATGCCACTTGTCACCTCGACGCTCCCTCTAAGAAAAAAGAGTTTTTACAAGCATTCGTTGAGCGCGAGACTGAGACGTGGTTAAACGGTGTTTTATTTTTAGTCAAAAGGCAACAGGAGAGTATGAAGCACGCGGAGGGTATCCACGTGTCGCCACTGCGCTCCTTAAGAGCCAAGGCAAATATCAAAGACCTCCCAACTTGCAAAAGGCTTCCACGTGTAGCTTGTGGACAGCAGAAAAAGGATCAACGGCTCGGTTGGGATCTATGGATCCGATGGTGCGGAACCTCCAAGAGTCGTTAAAACTAAAAGCTAAGTAAAGAATGGGAAAGAGTCTCAGTGACTCTAAAAGGCCGTGGAAGCTTCCACGTGTCCATGTTTGGGGAGACTACATGTTAAAGACAAATGAGGATCGACAATTGAAATAGAATGAGAGGGACAATTAGCAGAATTAACAGAAAAAAGCTCTAAGTGGTTCGGCTCCAACGACATGCAATTTCTCAAATCCGAAAATTGCGGACAAGCGGTTAAACCCCGAATAAGTGGCAGAGACTCACAATAGATATTATTTGTTGGGCTATAAGTAGCTGTAAAATGGAAAAACAAGAGGAGTCATCTAGATCATAAACAAAGTTCTAGAAGCTAGTTTTTGGAAGCATTGGACTGCCTTAGCAATTGCCTTTCTTAAGAGTTTGAAGATTGTATTTTGTGCATTTTGCCTTATGTACTTTGTTCATATATAAAGAGAGAGTGGTGTTCTGTGCAATAATAGTCCACTTTCAGTATTGCTTCTCATTTTTTTGCTATAAGCCTTTTGTCAGCTTCACATAATCACTGAGATTATTAACCGTGTTGCATACTTTTTAATCTTTTCAGGAAAAACTATTGAAACTAATACTGTGCTGTTAGAAATAGATGATGATTCAGGGTACTTTTATATTATGAGCCTTTGGTTAGTCTATAGTCTTTGCTGAAATTATTGATCATGCTTTACGCTCTTTAATCTTTTGGTAAACTCTGTTAGTACTCTTCACTGTGCTATTCAGTAAAGGAATCCAATCTTGACGTATCGTCCTAGTAGTTTAAATAATCCTTTTATGCATTGTTTTCTCTCCCTTTACACCAAACCCCCAAGAGAAGAGCCAACGTCTTTAAAATCTGGAGGTTGTTTCGAGGTTCAAGTCCCACATCTTTGAAACTTCCCACGACTCTGGTGATTAGTTGCAAAATTAAGCATCAATAGTACTCGCTGTGTGGTTTCAAGCAAGTTCAAATGGTGAACGATAATTAGTAAGATGCAATCCTAGAGATGATCACTAACATCTAGAGAGCACTTTGAGAGCAAGATACATTGTATATTCAACCAGTTCGCTAAAGTCCTCAAACGGGTGGTTCCATCAACTCACACATCAGGGAAAGCTTTTAGTGGTCGAGTAAATCTATTTGTTCATGTGTTTGAGGGTAAAATTAATATAGATGCAACACATAATTGGTTAGATTAGTTAGAGTCATATTTCTTTACAAATGATTTGTTTGATGAAGAGAAAATCAAGATTTCATTTTTGAAAGTCTCTCACGCGTCAAGAGGTGGTGGCAAGCCCATTCGCTTTGGGAGAAAGACTAGACAAAAGAAGAATCTGAGCTAACCTAGGATGAATTCCTAGAAGTCTTCAAGAATGAATATTATCCTGAAGATGTCTATGATGATCGCTACATTTAGTGGCAACAAGTTTGGTAAGGACATGACTTGTCAGTCCAAGCCTACACTGATGCCTTTCATGACCTATATGCAAAACTGGGCTCATTCGAGTCAGAGCAACATAGAGTCCTCAAGTACTGTAGGGGCCTATGACCATCCATTCAGTCCAAATTGCAGCTGGCCGAGGTTAAGACGTTGGGAGAATCTTATCGCTATGCGGCAATCATTGAGGAAGAGTTCAAGCATGGGGGCAAGCAGGACACATTGTTTGCACCAGAAAACCTACCTTCTTTAGACAAACAGCAGTTGCAGTCTAAGACAAGTAAATGGTGTGACAAGAACAAAAGCAACATCCATTCCAACACAATGTGCCATGCTCAAACAAATTCGCTTATGTGGGTAGAATCAAGAGATTATGGAGGTAATCCCTCAAATGAATTCATTGACACAAAAATGTTCTAGTAGCCACTGCACAAGCAACACCACTAGCACAAGATGCTGAATTCCATTCGCAGATGGAGGTGGCATGAAGAACCTCATTTCTAAAGGAGTTGTTAAATGACTCAATCTTACAACTGTGCCTCATTTGCAACCTTACAAATTGGGATGGTTTGGTTCCTACAACACCAAAGGCATATGTGTCAGTCTCCAATGTCACTTCTCATATGCTATTCATCCTTTGAAAGAGGAGCTAGTTTGTGATGCAGCACCAATTGATGTCTATGATGTAATCCTTGGGCATCTCTACATTCATAATCATAAGTGTATGTACAACACCAATCCTCATAGCATAATTTTATCAATGCCCAGTAAGAGATCAGATTCTTGAAGTGATTCCGCACTCTGATAATACTGTGCCAACTCCTAAGAAGATTGTGCCATACAATTGTGCATATTCAGCATTCAGAACTTCACCTCTTATTGACGCATGGCCTTAAACAGCAAAGATAAATCAGATTTTGGAAACCGTGTTTACACATAATTGTTCTATGCACGTGTACAAAGTCGTTAGAGTAGGTCAGCTCCCTCAAAAAGCCAAATGGTTCACGAAAGTATATAATAGAAGCCAAGGTTCCACACATGCTTCCTAGACTTAACGTAATTGGGACTATTACTTTACAAGGAGGGGTGACTGATCTAGGAGGATCTACCAACAATGGTTCCTAGAATGCCACCAAGCCTATTCTTATAGCTTGCAGTTCATGTGGTTCCTCTTCAAGGGTGTGCAGTACACCAGAGCAACCTCTCGATGTTCACGATACCTCCAAGATCATCAATTTGTCTCCAATAGATGCAACACACACAACTGCAATGGCGCAGTGCAATTTGTGCCCCAAAGAAAATAACAATGCACAAAATAATACAAAAATTAAACAAGACAAGAAAAGAACAACAAATCACACCAAATTTATGTGGAAAACCCTGGAATTATCCCAGGGGAAAACCACGGCAAAAGATTTTTCTGACGCACCTTATTAACAGTAAAATCAGAATGACAATAATCTGTCTAACCTCAACGGGTCATGGTTATTTTACAGAGGGCAAAGAAGAATCCAGAAACTGCATTGTACGACTTCTAGAAGAGTCGTACCGCATCATACAATCTAGAAGCATTGTACGGTATTGCACCGTGTCATATGGTCGTATGAATACTATACATGGGAGTGCCATATACCACACCACAATGCTGAAGATCTAACTATTAACTTCATCTCCTAACAGGTTCCACACATGCTTCCTAGACTTAACATAATTGGGACTATTACTTTACAAGGAGGGGCAACAATAGTGGTTCCTAGAATGCCACCAAGCCTATTCTTATAGCTTGCAGTTCATGTGGTTCCTCTTCAAGGCTCTGCAGTACACCAGAGCAACCTCTGGATGCTCATGATACCTCCAAGATCATCAATTCGTCTCCAATAGATGCAGCACCCACTCTTGCAATGGTGCAGTGCAATCTGTGCAAATTGGACATGGTGCCACCCATGCGTGCGCCCAATCTTTTGCGGTACTTACTATCGGTTGTAGCAGTATCGGACACATCTCCAGGCCAAACCACAAAGGCTAATTCACACCACACTGTTCCTAGTTGCTCAGAGCGTTACACTTCTGACAGTGGACAATGCAGTCCCTGTGCCATGCCAAGTGGCAGTCCCAGGGCTTGCCTTATGCCAGAGCATCTTCCAACAAACCACACAGCTGTCAGTCACGCCATGTAACTGTCAGAAGATGGAGAGTCACACATGGAAGAGTTCAATGTCGATAACGGTTCTTCATTCCTTCTCGACTTAGTAATATACATATACACATACACATTTGTATCTTTAGTTAGCAATCAAAGTAGAAGACAGCTAGGCATACATCTTTCCCAATGGGCCAATAGTATACCATGTCCATGATGCATAGATAAATAAAACATTCACTGTTTCTGTTCTATTATCCAACTCTCTTGATTTGTTGCATTTTCTCATATAGCTTTCACATATGCATATAACATCTAAATCCTCATTTTGGGTGTGCTCCACTGGGTCGCCCCCTGGGCCCCAGATTAATGGTCAAAAATATCAAGAAGACTATGGAAAAATATATGCCCTTCTAATCCAAACCTTCTTCAACGGCGGGATTTGATGCAAATGGGAACTTGGGACATTGGATTCAGTTCTATATCCACGATTGATCAGTGTGTTATGGAAGTTGTCTTTGTTGGTTGTATCCAAAAGAGATCATCCTGCCTGTTATCCCCTCAGTATAAGGCTATAAGCCCTCACCCAGGCAATTGCATGATGTTTTGTTGCCACCTGTCCTTTTGTGCATCTTGGAACCAAATTTTCTCAAGGAGTGGAACATGGAATACTATGAATTCAAAGAGCCAAGAAGAGTGTGACATTTGGTATTTTTCAAGGATGTTGGTCATGCCTGTCAAGTGCTTAGTCCTCACTCACAACTGATCCACAAGTTGACAATAGTCTTCTTCGTTAAGAAGTGATTTTTTTTGGGAAAGTTTGTGATTCTTAAGCTTACGAATGATAGGTTTAACTCGCACTTTAATTGTTTGAAGTGTTTAAAATAGTGAAGACCTCTTAATTGCATTGTTTTCCACATTATAACATATACTGGTCTGAATCTATGCACCTAGATCTCTGCATAGTGTTTAGTCTTCTTAATAATATTTGAATTGCTTATATAATGATAAAAAATTGAATTGAGCCAAATGTTCAGTACTTGGCATAACATGAAACCAGATCACGTTGAAAATGGAAATTGTTCATAATTAATTCTAATCTTTTTGTAACAAAATATACATGCTTAAGACGATTATTCCACAATCAAAGGAAAAAAATAAAAGTTGATGTGCACAACTGATAACATATGACATTTGGACCAAGTCGACCATTCACCTCTGTGAGCATCACGCGAGGTGATGAGTGCCAAGTGGACTATTCAAGCTCATGAGAGATTGATATGTCATTGAAGAAACAAATTTAGTATCTAAAACTCTCCATAGATAATCCTGAAAAATGATATCAAATAATGTGAACTGTGGAAACTCATATACAAAATATTAAAAAACATTTATTTGAAATTAGAAAAATAGAAACTGACTAATAACAACTCAAGAATGTCATGAGAAAACTACACTGCCTGTCGGATGTTGCTACCTGTGTACGGACTTAAAAACATCGAAATGACAAACTTCAAAATATCAAATCACAGACCTCAAAATAATTCCTGTAGATTTATTTCATTAGATAAATGGGATGGAAAGACAATTAAGGAAACTTTCTCCTTCTAACTTCAGATTTTATAGATTTCACAGAAAGAAAACATGGAGAGATGATTAAGTAAACTATCAGCTTTTACGCCGATCTTATCTATTCTTCTGCTTATCAAACTTTAATTATATGTCAAAATGCAGAAGTTGCACATGTTTCTCATTATGAAGAGCAGTGCACATGAATTCTAGCAGCTTTAGGGCATTCAAAGGAAAACTACACATGGTGCTATATACATTCTGAAAAAAAGATGCACTTCAAGTTTTGGTTTATGATTATTATCAGTTTTATTCTATTCATGTTTGATTGCATTGTTGGTTTTATATCAATGTACTGAAACATTTGATTTGTGACAGAGAGAAATCGTCTGCAGTACATCCCCAAACATAAATGTTATTCCACTTCAGCTGCACCTACAACTACACACGATTTTGATCAAAGAAAGTTGGAGGATGATGTAAACGACCATAAAAGACAAAAAGTTGTTGAAGCAGATTTAGCTGTAGATTTAGGACGATGGTCTATAGAGAGCAGTCCTGTTAAGCAAGAAAGACCAAGACACACCAGTTCCAAAAGAAGTCTTGAAATATATATGAAGACATGTGTTAAGCAGCAATACTACGCTGGTCAGTTCCATGATCTTCTAGCAAACGTGATTGCAAAACCAGAAGTTCTCCAAGTGGCTTATGAAAGTATAAGACTTGGCTCTAATCTTATAACACCAGACATTAATGAATTGTCTAATGTTGGTGATAGTAATGGTAATGCTATCTGTGTCAGTTCTATAGCAAGGCAGCTGGTTGATGGAGATTTTGATGTAAAGTCAAATACCCTCGAACTTTCTTTATTGACACATGAATGCAAACCCTTGGTGCTTCCCAATTTAAAATTGAAAGTTGTACAAGAAGCAATTAGATTGGCTTTGGAAGTTGTTTACAAGCCACGATTTTCCAAAATTTCACATAGTTGCAGAAGTGGAAGAGGTCAGCATTCAGCTCTAAAGTACATTCAAAAGCAGATTCGTAATCCAGATTGGTGGTTCAGCATTTCCATACAAAAGAAACTTGATACCCCAATTTTTTTGAAATTAATGGCAACAATGGAAGAATGTATCCAAGATGATAGCATGTACAAACTTCTGGGTCAGATGTTTGAGGCAAATGTCCTAAATGTAGAATTTGGTGGTTTTCCAAAGGGCCAAGGATGTCCACAAGAAGGTATTCTTTCTTCAGTTCTAATGAATATTTACTTGGACCTTTTTGACCAAGAGTTTTATAAGATCTGCCTGCACTATGAAGCGTTGGATCACAGGTCTGATTGTGAGCATAAGATGAATTCACTAAATCAAATGAAACATTCTTCCATGCTTCGGCAGTGGCTCCGTAATAAAATGAAACATCAATCTGAGGTAATCATCTCAGCATCAGAAAATTGTGTGAAATTACATGGATGCAGATATATGGATGAAATATTTGTTGCCATTTCAGGTTCTAAAGAACTTGCCATCGAACTGAAAGATAGGATCCTCACATTCTTGGAGAACATCCTTAATTTGGAGATGGACCCCTCCAAAACAATAATACACAATGCAGCTTCTCAAGGGATTCAATTCCTTGGGATGGATATCCAGAGTGTTCCTCTATCCGAGTTGCAGTCTTCTAAGAATGAATCTGTTAGGCTTGTTCACAAGCTAAGTAGAAAAGTCGACCATTTTTCTCAACAAATGGAATGGCATTGGGAAGCATTGACAAGGAGATTAGGAATGAAGTGGCTGGCTCATGCATTGAAGAAAATAAAGGAAGCTGATGCTGGTAAACCTAGGGAGACGGATGATCTAACTGAATATCGAAAGCCTGGAATGAAACCAGATCATTGGTTCCAGGAGATGCTGATTATTTGGATACACAACTTGGATAAGCAATTTCAGAAGAATGAACATAGAAACTCATGGCTAAGAAAAGTATCTGAGAAGGATCTTTTGTCTGAGCTCATTATTAAGTCAGAATTACCACAAGACCTAAGGGAGTCATATTGTCGGTTTCAGGAGAAGGTTGAGGAGTATCTGACTTCAGAATCTTTTACTATGAACTCACTGAGAGAAGGCCTCGAAAATTCTAAACGTGAAACTGATAATAGCAAGTGTTCAAAAGAAATGAGAATTGTAGTTAATGCTCCAATTATCAGTATCATTAGCAATCTCATCCACCTTGGGCTTTTGGACAGAAAAAGAGATCCTCAATGCTTGCGTGCACTTGTTTCTGAAGAAGATTCTCTGATTATACATTGGTATACTGGTCTTGCCAAGAGATGGATATATTATTTTTTTTCCTGCAGAAATTTCTCAGTTGTCAAAGACATCATCAGCGATAATTTTAAAATTTCATGCATCCTAACCTTAGCAGCAAAGCACAAGACGTCATATGGTGAGATTGTGAATCGATTTGCTGAAGAACTCTGTGCCATACCTTCACATGAAGAAATGGAAACAGGAACTCCATTTAAACCTGATGCTAGTGACAGAACATCCTTTGGTCGTAGTTTTTGGCTTCTAAAAGTCGATAAATATTATCATCAATCTGTTAGATGTTCTATTGCATGCTGCAGTAGCAAAGCTACAAAGGCATATTTCATATATAAAAATAAGAAAGAATATGATTCCAGTTTGAATGATAGAATATGCACAACAGGTTTCAATAGCCTTCATCCAAGCTTTGAAAGAAAATATATCCCCTTGTGCATTGAACATGTAAAAGACTTGTATTTGGGCAAAGTCACTCTTCAAAATATTGATTTCATATCTGCCCCATTTTCAAAATGATTATAGCTAGCGCATGACACTAGTGTGTGTTTTGTGTTAAGTGCATGATTTTTCTTGTTTTGGATGATGGTCTTGGTTGTATCTTAAATAATGATTTCCTCGGTCATTACTTTTACCATTGTTTTACATATATAGTCCACTTGTCAAGATCTTAATGAATTCACCATGATGATTAGTATTGCGACCATGCACACATCATCATCATTGTGCTTTCCTAAAAAATAAGCGCAATCAAGTTTCTGTTTTCATGCTAATGACATAATTTAGACATTAACATTTATACTCTTGGAATCTTTATCTACCTTTAGATAGGGGCAGTACTCTTGAGGCTTGCCAAAATCCGTTTATGCTTGCATGCTTTCTTCTTAGTTTTAAGGAGAATCAATCCATAAATGTTTTTAATCTTTCGGAAGTTCCGTTTAAAATCAGTAGTTACAGTTTTGGGATGGTTTTCTATATAGTATCAAAGGAATCACAACTTCATTACAAACTGGTGCATTTTGAGCGAGCAAGGCATCGGAACCTTTGGAAAGACAGTGTTATATTACTCAACAAATGCGAGGTTAAAGATTTGATGCTTTCACAGTCCATAGAATGAGAAGAAGGATTTTTGAGAAAAAACTGTGAACCACCTTCTGCTCTTGTTACATAATAGTGTATTTTCAACAAATACAAAATTAAATAATGGTGTATTTTCATGTTTTGCAAGGCATTGGTTTTTTTTTAACAAAAATGTTAGATATAATAATTGAAACATGTTCACTATAGCATTTTCACAGAAAGAAAGAATGATGAAATTATGTTAATGTTTTGGAACGATCAAAAGTAGGTCAATGAGACTTGAGAGTAAATCCAATTACAACAAGAAGTGCAAGCGTAAAAGGACCCTAGTATCAATGACTAAATTGATTACAAATTTAGTTGTAACCAAGTATTTCAATCAGAAAGGTGTTGTCACAATGACATTTAGCCCTTGGGTTCCAAAGCTCCAATGATTACAACTATGTTACCTTTGATAACCTCCAATTTTTTTTCTAGATTAAGTCAACTTCAATTAATTGTTCAGAGAACATTTACTTAATAGAAGGTCGATAAAATTTGATTGAGATCCAGTGTCATGGGAATCTCATTCGTGTCCTTGATATTAACTCCCACGGTACCAATTGCCATTCCTTGCCAAATCATGATATTGAAACTTAAATACAAAATATAGTGCATGGATCTTTTGAAACATGTACTAATAAAGTAACAAATTACATTTCTTTGTGAATTTTGCAAATAATTACCTCTAATACATATATAGGAGATTTTATAGGGTCAATGCTCTTGAAAATATGGAGTGATGAAGTAACAAATTACATTTCTTTATGAATCATTACGTTTAATACACACGAGAATTTAGAAGGTTAATGCTCTTGGTAATATCGAGTTATGAATTAACAAATTATATTTCTTTGTGAATAATTATACTTAATACAAACATGAGAGATTTTAAAGGGTTAATACTTTTGATAATACAGAGTTAAGAAGTTACATATTATAATTTCGGCAAAGTTGATATTGTTTGAGAGATTTTAAAGGGTTAATACTTTTGATAATACAGAGGTAAGAAGTTACATATTATAATTTCGGCAAAGTTGATATTGTTTTACCCTATTTTTGATAAAACACACTAAATGTATTGTATTATATATTATATAGGTGTAAAATTGAGAATATCAAAATGTTAAAGATATATAATATTCAACTATTCCTATTTCGACAAAGTATTAAATGTGAAAAGTTGCTATTTTGGAAAAATACTAGCAAGAAATATGCTTAGCTTGCATACTAATTTCTATTGATTGTCTTGACTATTTGCAAGTGAAAAATAAACAAAGAAGTGACCGTGTAGGATCCGGGTTAGGAACAAATTTAGGAACAAAAACAAAATCTGGATAAGTTTGTTGTAAGTGAACAGGTACACAATGTGTCCAAGTTTGTAGATTGCAGACTTGTCTTAGTTGACTGTGACAAGTTGTTGACAAAAAAGACAAAAAATAAGAATTTGTAAATCACAGATCAGAGACAAAAGCAAAAGATGTCTCTGGACAGGAGCACAATAAGTAGATAGTGATGTAGTGGCCTCAAGTTCGTTGATTATGGACTTGTCATAGTTCACTGCGTGTAAAAAGTAATTGCGACGTCTTTTGTCTCTATGGATGTTGAGTAATCTAATAAATTGCAACTAAGGTTTGGCCACCCAATAATTGTTGTTATTTTTCTCTTATCTTTGAAACCCTTAGGACACTTTGATAGCTTGAGAATCTGCAAGAAAAAGAGGGGAGTGTAATGGATGGAGTTGATCTCAATCGCCGCCTTGATGATTGACTGTTACTTACATATCCAATATTTCAAGGAGGGAAATCATGTCCACATGTTCTCCTCTCTAGAGTGAATGTGCAATTGTGTTTTTTTGGCAGTGTATCTAGCTAAAAAATAGCTTTGATACTTGACAATGATAGCTCTTGACTTGCTTTAAAGGGTTTTTGACTTGGTTTATCCCTGTTTCTTGTGAATGATTCAGAATTTGGGCAAAATATGATATATATACTCAATGTGCAAGAGTGTATATACTTGAACCAAGTGAATAACAAGTGGCTTAATGAGTGATTCTTGACATATATTTATAGGAGAACCTTTTGACAATTTCCTATAACCGACCTTTTGAAATGTGCATACCCAAAAGATTGATTTCAAATTTGAAAACTAGCTGTTATTTGGTGTGGGACACTACTAATGTAAGTGGATAGTGACACATTGCATCCTTGTCCGCTTAGTGCAGACTTGTCCAAAAGGATCAGATATAGATGCCCTTTGCAGGGAACAATCTAAAGGTGATTTTAGGCAACTTGAGCATTTGACATTGAAAGTTTTGTATAGTAATAATGACAAACAAAAGGTTGAGTCTATATATAAAAAAATGGCTTAGAGAAATAATGAATAAGAGTCATGTATTTGTGCGCAAGTCATGTGATTTGGAATACATATAGTTTGAGAAGCATTGTGATGTTTTTTTGGCAATTTTATTAAATTAAGTGAATGGAAATTAAATGAACGGTTCAATTAAAGGCTAGTAAGTTTGGTTGTTATTTGTGGGTACAATTAAAATGAAGTTTCAAAAAATTAAACATTAATTTGATTATGCACATAGGTGGATCAAGGATATGAATGTAGTGACATATATTCCTGAGAAGCACATATGTTGCCTTCCTCTATATCAATGCTCTCAACATACACAAGCCCTTAGTTGTTATCCAGTGGTATGACCCCCTGATGTTTTACATTTTCAAAGCTCATATATCACTACTTGAAACACATATATGTGTTATTCTAGTAACACCATGGCTTGCCTAGTAATGTTGAATAGTTATTTACTTTTATTAGTTTAATCACTTCAAAATCTCTATTGAACATTGCACGCATGATACCTACTGAGACAATGCACTTGAATGGTTGCACCCGAGTTTTATTTGCCATAATGTTTTTTTGGAGAGGTTTGCAAGGCTAGGCTTCCCATTCTTCTCCAAGCGTCCCTTGTGCGTATCTTTACTTCAGACCCGGTGTCAACAAGAATGTCACAAATTGAACGCCCATCAATAGTGGCATCTATCAGTAGCCCTGGCCATAGTTGACATTCTGCGCCATTCTAATCTCTTTGTCAATTCCTTGTCTTTCCTCCTCTCTGCCCATGATGTTTTGCACAAACCATACATTCACTAGTGATAAAACCACTTCAGTCTTTAGGAATCCACATGTATTTGTAAGCTTCGTAACTTATTTTGCATTAGGCCATCTTCATTGACTCTCTCTGATTTAAGACTCAATGTCCTGCATGGCTTGAACATCCCCTTAAATATTTCGAATCATTTATGTGGTTTCCTTTAAAATTAACTTTTACGTTAGACCATCAGGGTAATCTATTACCTTGGCTGGAGATGCTTGTTGCAATTTCTCCATTGGTACCTCCATCATCTTAGGCTGAGTATTCACACTGTTGCGCGTAGTAATGTTAACTTTTGGACCACTCACTGACTTCTGCGGACCTTGTCTTGGAACCCACTTCTCATCTAGTTGTCCAATATGTATCATCCCAACACTCTTTTGCACCTTCTCCCTTTTAATAAGCTTATGGTAAAAATTGAGGTAATCCTCTATCTTGTGCGTCTCCTTGCAATGCTCACATGTTGAGAACTTGGAGATGTCTCTTTGGTACTGGTTTGGGGAACCACATTTGCAACATGTCCTTGGAGGGAACCAATCTCCTCCTCTTCCACCTCCTTGTCCATAAGAGTGATCTCCCCCATGCCTCCCACCTCGTTGTGTTGGTGCAACTATAGCTTGGTGCATTCCAAGCTCCCTAGCCTCACATGTTTTGTCAGACGTAGTAATTCTCCATGTTGTGATTAGTCAGGTCACCTATCTTGCATCACATTGATACTTTTATTTGTTTATCCCTTTGTAAAAGAGGGAAATTTTGTGTTTCATAGTCTTCATGGAAAACTTCCACGATCTTGAGTACTTTTATGTTTCGTTTGAAACAATTATTCTTAGTGTGGCCCTCTACTTCACAATCCAAACACCACCATTCCATTTGCATCTCAAGAACATTGTTTATTGTTAGCGTATGCAACTACGTTGCCTTGTTAGAAAACTAGGCCACCATGAAAGGGCCAAATTCCAGTATCCACACTTCCTATTGCTTCAATGCTTAACATGGCTTTCAAAGCCTCTCTTGGTTATGTGAAGGTTTTAATTGACAGATATCGTTAGAAGGGAACCAAAAAGATGCCTAAAAACCATTGCACATGCTACAATGGGGGAATTTTATATGAGAGCTTGCATATTAAGGTTTTAAACCTTGCATCATATGCGTTGATGCTCTTTGAGATGTTTTGCTTTATCTCATTTAGCACAAAGATTCTTTGTGGTTAAAACTTTGGGATGTCAAATTCCTTTAAGAATGCTTCCCTTACCAAATCACAATCCAAAAACCACTTGGTTTAGGTTATACTTTATGTAACACGTGTGTTCATGATAGAGAAAAGTAGTGGAAAATTGACTTGCCTTGTGTTCTAGTGCAATTACTCCCTTTACATTTTAAATTATCTCACACTTATGCACATGTTCCACAACATTCTCTACCCCTTATTACTTTAGTAGTTTCATGGACATCTCATAAAATGTGTTGTTTTGGTACCACTACTTGCGAGGTTTACATGTTATTCCCTCTTAGGGTACTTGGTCCTCCTACAACACTTGTTGCCCCTCCAAACTCAGTTGGCGATAAACATACACAACCATTCCCTTTGCGTCTCATGCATGTTGTCTACCGTCAACTTCTACAACTTTGTTTCCATTCTAGAAAACTAGGCTTCCGTGAAAGGGCTAATTCTAGTATCCACGCTTCCCATTGCTTCAACCCTTAGTGCAACCATCAAAGCCTCTCTTAGTTATGTGAAGGTATTCATTGATAAAGACATCAAAACAAATTGATGCGTTACACTTTTACCTTGATTGTGGCAAACAAATATGTAAATTTAGGATTTGTAGAGAAAAGTGTCATTCCATTTCAAATGAGGCTATGGTGCAAACTAATGATATATTGTAAATAGGCTACGTTAAGTAATAGTATTTTTAATATAAATATTTATATAGGTATGTTCCATTCTGACAAGGAAATTTTAGGGTTATTTTATAATTTTTCAAATAGTGGTAAAGTTACACATGATTTAAATATGTGAAAATATTAATATTATAAGGATATAGTGGTAAAGTTACACATGATTTAAATATGTGAAAATATTAATATTATAAGGATATAGTGGTAAAGTTACAAAAGATTTAAATATGTGAAAATATTAATATTATAAGGATATATTTGCATATTTGTTCTACACTAGTAATTCAATTACCTAGTTATTTTTTGTGAAATTTTCCATATAAATTTTATTTATTACTATTTTTTTACTTAACATATATCATAAATATTTATATATTTTGTTATGCACACCTTAAGGTGGCCTAAAACATGCCAAAATCTACATTTATTTTTTTGGGATGAAAAAAGACAAGTTTATATAGTGTCTAGTTAAATTTTACAATTTATTATAATCTATTTAATATTTTTTAAATATTATTTTATTTATAGTATATAATTTAATCCTGAATTCTGATCGCAACAAAATGTAACCCATTAGCATGTTTTTACCCCAAGGCCATCAGAAGGGAACCAACAAGTTGCATATAAAACTTTACATATGCTGTAATCAGTGAATTTGATATGAAGGCTTGGATATTAAGGTTTTAAACCTTGAATCATAGACACAGACGCTTTTTGATACATCTTACTTTGTCTCCTTTAGTGTAATGAATCTTTGTCGTCCAAACTCTCAAATTTTGAATTCCTGTAAGAATGCTTCCCTCAGTAAATCATAATCCACTACCACTTGGCGTGGGTCATAATTTTTGTAACATGCATGTGCACCACTAAATAGAGTAGTGGAAAACTGACTTGCATTACATTCTAGTGCAATTAATCCCTTTGCTCTCCAAATAATATTGTACTTTTGCACATGTCCTATAGCATTCTCTACCCCTTTATACTTTGGTAGCTTCATGGATGTATCTCATAAAATATGTGTTGTTGTGGTACCACTATTTGTGAGGTCCGTGTGCTAGTCCCACCGAAGGTACATGGTCCTCATGAAACACTTGTGCCTCCACAAGTAGTTGGCGATGGACTTACTCCTATGCCTTGACCTGATTGCACTGTCATTGGAATTGCACTTGGTATTCCCTCATGGGGTTTGTTGTTTTACTAATTACACAATAGGATTACGACCTCCAACTGCTCATAGCATGCTCACCATAGTTTTCCTAAGTTGTCTAACCAAACAAGTGTTACCTTATCCTATTGGTGCAATTCATGGGTAAAGCACTAATTGATTTAAAATCAAATGTTCACCCACTTGTCTTCTAAAGTCCTTGACTCTTGTCACATACACACTTCCTTTAGAGTCTTCTCCTATTTGATTTAAATGCGCACAAGATGCAACTTCAAGTAGGGTAAGGGTTAGCATCCTTCTATCCCCTGCATAATATATATTATCTCTAGTGGATCATGTATCCATGGGCTAGGATGACCTACAACTATCTTCTTTCTCTCAATAGACTAGGACTCTAGTACGATCATTCAATAGGCTTGTATATAATTGGATGATTGGGCAAGGACCTAAAAAAATAGTACACATAATAGAGGGTAATTTACACTAAAATGCAAGAGGAAAAGGGTTCCAAATCCTAAGCCTATGACATGGGGTATAAATCTCACTAGGGCTCAATAATGGGTAAGGGATTGTAAATATGCAAGTAAAGTAAATGATGGGTAAGATGTACAAGTAAAGTAAATGATGGATACATAATTGTAAAGAAGGTAAGGTGCAAAGGTCAACCAAATGGAGGCTATGCAACCTAAGATGATAATGGAAAGCCTAAACAACCCTATATCTATACCAACTTATTCAGTATAAGGAAATGCATAAGCAAGGATACACACACATCCACAAAACAATAAACTAAACAATATCTATTCTACTAAGTAAATAAATCAAATAATATAGGGATATATATACTTACTTTTAGGTGGAATCGTCAACGCTTCAATCTTTCCCTTTGGCTCGAGTGTCCATTTTCAAGAGATGTTGTAGGTTGAAGACCTCAAACAATAAGATGAAGACCTAGATACCTTTAGTTGAGAACTCCAAATATCTCTCCTACTCAGCTTCAATGACACCATAAGACAAGACTTCTCAGATAAGGTTTTAAACCCTCCAACTCTCTTAAATCCTACTTAGGGGTAGAAATTCAATTTTAAGTAGATTGTATGAATGCGATTATGTTTTAGGAATAAAACATGAACCATATATATAAGACTCTGATACTCAAAACTAACCCTAAACTCTAAGTCAATGATATTGGCTAGGTTGATAAAATTGGAAGATGTTGGTTGACACAATATAGTAAAAATGATAGAAGACAAACTTAGAACTGTATCACACTAACTGATATAGTACATAGAAGACAAAAGTATAAAACATACCATATTGGTCAGACCAATATTGTAGGATATTGAGAAACTAGTAAATTTGGACATAAAGTACACAAAGAGGTAAGATGGAAAGAGACTTAGAGGAGGCTAGAATGATAGTAATGATGGTGTGATAGAATAATATGCAAACATCTC
The DNA here is from genome assembly GCA_037957365.1 of Torreya grandis. Classification (NCBI taxonomy): domain Eukaryota; kingdom Viridiplantae; phylum Streptophyta; class Pinopsida; order Cupressales; family Taxaceae; genus Torreya; species Torreya grandis. The sequence continues at coordinate 933,700 of JARHVA010003074.1, read as the reverse complement.
TCATAAAGTACCACTAGCCAATCCCACCCCATTCCCGGTGCACTCTTTAAGGTGTGTACTTAAGGAGATTGATACACTGAAAAACCCCTACAAGAGAAACGGTTAGTAAAGTGATAAATATGAAAAACTCAAGGTATACATATGCCCTGCCTAAAGCTCATCATGTGTTACAATGGTGTAATGTGGGATGGTGCTTTGGGATAGATACATAACAATACAAAAGAGTATAATTGAAAAAAATTCTGATAAATAAATAAATGAAAGTATCATATACATACCTTGACTTTCCTTTCCATTGAATGACTACATGCAAGAACCATAGTCTTGATCGTGGAGGGCACATTAATTTGCATTTGAAAAAATCTAAGGATACAAGGATAAAAATAGATAAAATAAATGAACATGTACACCATGATGGTCAATAAATGGATGTAAATAAAAAAATATTAAAAATTATTGAATTACTTCAAAAAATTGGCAAGCCAAGATTGATAAGGTTAGGTTAAAACCAAAAGATCCAAATAATCAGATAAAAATAAAAGAAAATCAATAATTTGAAATCCCATGGCTACTTGAGATCAAAAAACCCAAAAAATACATCCAAAGTAAGATAAGTAACAATACAAATCAAACAAATGGCACAAAGAACTATTTTATGATAAAAACATCAATGTAAGAGAAGTAACAAACCAAACTCAAATAAATATGTGAAAGAAGCAGAAATGGGGCCAAATGGCTTGATAAAAGGTGAACATAAAACTAAAGTTACCAAACATGACTAAGAGCAATCCTGAAAACATAAGACAATGATCAAGAGAACATCTCATAAAATCTCAAAGATGCTACTTCTATTCTAAATATGGAAAAGCTAGAACTTCCATAATTCTACCATGTCTGAAAGAGATGGGGAATAAGAATTAAAGAAGATGGGAAAGATTTAGAAACATGATAGAATATGGGAGCAATTAAAATTTTAGAGGCTATTTATAGCCAAAAGGTTATACGTAGGTTTTTTTGACTTTGAAAATGGTTAATTCTATGAAAATATACATAGGTAAAATAACTTCAATTTCATAGTTTGGGACACAAATTCGCCTTATAAATTATACTCTATCCTATTTTTAGATACAAATTTGTCAGAGTTACTATACATGGATGGGTCTGATTCGAAAGAAAATTATATGAGATGTTTTATTATTTTTCAGAATAATGGAGTTTTATTCTTAATTAAATAAATGGGTCTGAGTAAGGTAAATCAATAAATAATGTGCAATAATTAAGCCATTGATTTGTGTAAATAGATTGTATTTTTACCTTTTTAAAAAATAGTAATAATAGAGAGAAAATCAAACTTAGTTGGAAACTAATTGAGATGGATGTTGCAGGGTCTAAATTTTTTTGTGTAGGGTTGGGAGACTATCGCAAACAGGACTTTGGACTTCATTTTTGGATTGGACAGGAGTACCGAAAGTGGGACACCCTACTGTTTGGTGCTATAGTCCTTTTTCAACGTTGTTGTCTAGGTGATCTAAGTTTTAAAAGTTATACTTGGTAGGTCTGTGTTACCTTGTCAGTAAAATATCAAAGCCCATAAGTTTGTGAAGCTCATTGTACGTCTGTTTTAATCTTCAAAGCCCTAAGAGCTCTTTGTGCTTGAAATTGAATGGCAACTTGGGAAAAAGAGAGAAGGGGTTAGTGTGTAAAGGATACATTAGATGCACTTCACACCCTGTGTGTGGGCATGTTGCCTACATACCAATACTCTAAGGAGGGATCAAGTTAATGTAGTTCTCCCATTAAAGTGCTTGGTGCAATTGTGTATGAAAATGCAACTAGATGCGAAATTAGGTGTATTTCAGATGGCTAGGGGCTGGTGTAAGGGTTTGAATAAGCTTGGAATAATATTGAAAGGTTGTATATAGAGAATAGGGAAAAGTGCTTGAATGTACTTGCTTGTATTCTTGCTTCTCTTGTAAATGAGTGCCAACCCCTCTAAATAAGACTTTGAATGGCCTTTTATATGGAAATTAATGATCGTGGGTTAAATGAATTCATGTTAAGTTGATATGAATTAGGATAAGGATTCAATAAAATATGACCGTTAGGACCAAAATTACACTTGCACAACAACGCCAAAAATAGGATGCCCTGGGTTTCAACGCTCTTGTCCAAGTTGGGCACGATTGTCTAGAGGGAATAAGACTTGGGGGGATGGATTTGGGCCTAAAAGAGATACCTAGGTATGTAAGGGTTACGTCTGGAAGACTGTGGATGACTAGGAATTAGTGAAAGAAAAGCCTAAAAAGGTTTGTGCAAGCAAGTAAGAGGATCTATGGATTAGGTGTCTTTAGCCATACTCAATTAACCAAATTTCATATTTTATATAACTACATGAGACATATATAGGTTAGTTTGAAATCCCCCGTGTGTGTGTGTAAAAAGGACTACCTAGGACACAATAATCTTAAGTTAATAATTATATTTATTCTATGAAAATGTTTTGAATATTCATTGGCACCACATGCTCTTCCTTTTATATGATTTTAATAACTAAAAAACTTAATAATAAATAATTTTTAAATCTAATTTTTATTTTATTTCTATCATTGAATGTGGTGCAAGTGGAATTAAAGCTACGGGGATTGAGGTTTAGATCTTGCCCTATTTTTGGGTGAATTAGTGCCGACATAATGAGGGCCCCAAGGAAAAATTTAATGTTGGCCCAACATGTCACCTGTAGGATTAATGTAAGTTGCTCGAATACATATGTGACAGTTTCTCAAAATTTCTTGTCATTTATGCAAGATATTGGTGGAAGCGAAGCTATGGTAGTCATAAGATTAGGACGAGAGGTTGGAAATGAAGGTGCAAACAATTTCTAAGCTAGTTTCTTTGTGATTACAACTGCAAGGTATGGATTTATGTTTCTTTTGTTTTGAAGATTGAGAATAATTATTTGCATACATAGTCATCTGTCTTGAAATAAATAAATATAATGATAAGTTTCTTAAAAAATATTTATTTAAATATATTTGCTAATGGTTTCTCAATTTTTATAGTCATTGATGCAAGCTATTGGTAGAAGTAAAACTCTGGTATTCGAAAGATTGGGATGAGAGGTTGGAAACTAAGGCGTAGACAATTTCTAAGCTAGTTTCCTTATGATTACAACTACAAGGTATGGATTTGTGTTTCTTTTGTTATGAAGACTGAGAGTGTAGTTGTTTACATCCACATTCGGTTGTCTTGAAATGAATAAATATAATAAGTTTTTTGAAAAGTATTTTTTTAAAGATATTTTTTTGACGGTTTTTCAATTTTTCTAGTCATTGATGCAAAGTAATCACAGAAGTGAAGCTCTGGTAGTTAAAAAATTGACACGAAGTGTAGACAATTTCTAAGTTGGTTTCCTTGATTGCAAATGCAAGGTGTGGATTTGTGTGTCTTGTGTTTTGAGGACTAAGAGCAGTTGTTTGCATGCACAGTCGTATATCTTGAAATGAATAAATATAATGATAAGTTCCTTGAAAAGTATTTATTTAAAGATATGTACTCAAAACATTGTGCATGCTAGTTTTCTTAGAAATTTCATGTATATCTGCAAATCTTTTTCTTAAGCTCAAAATATGTGAAATGGGTATTTTCAGATTAGTGAGAAATATGGTTGAAATGATCACAAGGCTCTGTTGTGTTTATTTATTTTGTTATTTGTGCATTGTTTAAAAGAAGTATCTTGCATGCCATTATTTGTCAGAGGAAATCAAATTTTTATTTTTTTAAAAGGAATATTTTTAAGAGGAAATCAATTTCTTGATTGTTTAAAATAAGTATGTAGTAAAGACCAACCAAATAATATAATAAACTGAGCATAGCAAAAAATTATGACAAAAAATTAGTGTATAGAGTATAAATAATAAACCGACTTTGGGGCCATAAAAGAAGACAATTATGAAAAAAGAGGATGACATAACTAAAAAAATTGAGTACATATGATAAGATCATGTGCAGTACTTAGTATAAATTGAGTACAAACCTTTGTAAGTCTCTCAAAAGACTAATGATGCAGGAGCATCTACAAAAGTTTCAAATTCTAGTGTAAAAATTCAAATTTTGGTTTTCCCTCCAAATTGTGAGATTTCAAAATTTCACCTTCAAGGTAAATGTAATTATCAAAAAGTGAAAGTAAAAAGGTGAAAAGTGATTGTTAGATTGTTGAGGAAATAAAGGGGAAATAGTTGAAACTATTTTCAACCTTAGTAAATTGTTAAAACTTAAAAACAGTCTTTTGTTGCCTTAAGCCCAATTTGGGCGTAGAAGTTGGAAGAGAGATTCTTGAAAAGAAAGAAAAAAACAAGAAGAATTCATTAAGAGAGAGAGAGAGAAGAAGAGAGGATGAGAGGGACGTAGAGGAGAAGAAGGACAGAGAGGAAAAGACCTCTCTCATCCAAGGGAAGAGATACAAGAAGAAGAAGAGGATCTCAAAGGATGAAGAATGAAGGAGAAAGAAAAGTTGCAGGTGGAGTCCAAGACTAAGCATGGTGGTGTCTATAAAGATTTCATAAATAATGAATATTCTTGTAAGTAATCCTATTGAAAAAGGAAAGAAAATAAGTTTGATTTCCATGATTTTGTTGTGGTTTCTTTTATAGAATTCTGGCTTCAAAATGACAGCCCTGTGTGTGTGTATATATGTGAATGTGTGTGAATGATGGTTTTCCATAGAACATTGAGGAAATTACATGTAAACTGGTTATTTGGCATGTTGAGAATGAGTTTAAACTGATATTCTGTGAACAAGAGGTCTTAAAAGTACTTTGAATGTATAAGAAGCCCAAACAGGCCTAAACTAGATATTCAGGAATTTAAAAATATAGCTCATTGTCTAAGGTAAAATCCACATGAAAATGTTTGGATGGAGTTGAAAATGACATGGAAATAGGTCTATAAGGCAATTAGAAACCCAAGAAAGGAAGAAATAGGTTTAAAAACCCTTTTGGATATCCAAAAACTCCAACTATTGGCTCTCGGGTCTGTGTATGACAGAATACAGGAAAAGTCAAGAGATTTGCAAGTTTTGCATAAAAAATGGATTGATCAGGTTATATTTGATATATAATATGAATGGGGAAGTCATTTATATGTTGACATGTTTGTATATCCTCTTGAGAGCCTATTGATAGATTGAAATAGAGGAGAAAACTAAGAACCCTGTTGACTGTTATAAAAATACAATCAAAAGACACTAAATTGTTAAGCAAAGGAAGGTACAGAGGGTTGATATGACTTGGTTTATTATTGGAGAAGGTGTAGGGGGTTAAAAAAGACCCTAGAAAAGTGATTAGAACCCTTGAAACTGTCTAGAACACTCCCAGCAAAAATAATAAGCTCTCTGCCTGTGACTGTCATGGAAAAATTCTGAATTAGGTTCAAACCCTCAAAATGAGTTTTAAAGCTTGAAAACTCTTAAAACTTTGTAATTTGACCCTTGATGATGTTATAAAACTGTTGTAAGTGGTTTCAAGGTGCCATAGTATGGAGACGTACGAAAAAAGTCAATTGCCAAGTGGAGCCTAGGTGCATGTGAAGGGAAGAGCATAGGCCAATATAGGAAAAATGGATTTTTTCAAAGAAGTGCACTAAAAAAATAATTGATTCACCTATAAGAGGGTAATGGGTATCTATAATGTTGCTTATTTTGATTAGAAAGTCCGTACATCACTCTGGACAAGGGGTTTTGCACTAAAGGAGGGCTAATTGGAATAGGGCTTAAAGAAGAAAGTACAATTTCGTACAAAGTAACCTCAAATTTTTTTTTAGTATGTTATAGAAGCTCTTAATGGATATCCATAAATGGTTTTACTTTCATGATTGAGTTAACTAACAAAGAGTTATGGCCAATAAACAGGGAAAACAGGGCTACAAGGAATGCTTGACTAATAGGCATGTAATTTGAAGTTAGCTCAAAGTATGATGGTTTCAAAGCTATGTAAGATCAGTTTTCATCATTTGGTATTAGAGCTTGAAGCTCTTGGGAATTGAAAATTTGTTGATGGCTATGATTTCTAATGAGTTGTTACAGGGTTTGGCAAGAGGATCAGCAGGACAAGCATTAGGAGACCCTGGGGAGAAAATGTATGCATAATTGTGCTATTTGATTTGAGTTATTGTGTTGAGAAGCAATCAAGTGAAAGAGTTGCAGGTTCAAGGCAGCCAAGCCATTGAGGCTTAAAAAGAGAAGAAGCCAAGGAAGGCTTAGTGAAGATCCAAGAAGAAGCTTGGATAGTTTGCCAAAAGACTAAGGTGAAATAGACTTAGGTGAGGTAAAGGATGGAGTCTGAAGCTTAGAGAAGCTCTAGAAGAAGAGAAAGTGAATGCTCAAGAAGAAGATCCAAAGCAAGGTAAGCTTGGTTTTATAATTTGTATTTGATGAAGTGTTGTATAAGAGTTGCTGCAGGATTGAGAAGGGGATCAAAAGACTAGGATGCAAAAGGCCTAGGTGAGATCAAGGAGATTGTCAAAAGACCAGTCAAGGAGAAAGGCTTGGGTGAGATAAGGGATCAAGAGACCAAGGTGGAAAAGACTTGGGTGAAGATCTCAGAGATGGAAGCATTGTTGAAAGCACTACAGAGCAGCAAGGTATATGAAGGTAGCAAGAGGAAAGCAAGCATCAAAGGTATGACTAATGTTGATTTTGATAAAGAAATTGCTAGTTTGAAGAAAGAGTTAGCTAAGATTAAAGATGAGTATGAGTCTTGGATGCAGCTGAATAGGAAAACATGGGTATGGCCAATAAAGAAGAGGATAAAGTGGCCAATAGATCTCCTAGTGAAAAGGAGAAGAAGGCAAAAGAAGATTGCCATGAAGAGGGAAGCCCAAAGAGGCAAGAAGATAAGAAGGTTGCCAAGTGAGCAGCAAGAGGAAGAAGTGGAGAAGAAGGTTCTCATTGAGGAGAACAAGAGAGAAGAAAGAAAAGATGAAGTGCCAGGAAGAGCACTTGAGAAGATAAGAGTGTTGATGAAGAGAGCACTCATGGAGACATTATGGTCTCTTGTTTTTATATCTAATGCTGTTTTTGAGTGGGTAATTGCAGGTATGAGCAGCCTTGTGAAGGTCAAGAGAAGGGCTTTGGAGAGTGAAGAGATGGGTACAAGAAGAGACACCAAGTGCAGAAGTGAATGTGTGAGAAGAAAGAGAAGAGAGTTTACTGTTGTTGATAAAGAAGAAGAGATGCATTGGTTAATGCATAAGAAAGGTGTTGATGATTCCATACAAGCAAGAGAAGAGATGGAAGATGAAGCTAAATTCCATGATGCCATTGAAGGCCAAGAAGAAGAAAGAGAGCAGCCAAGCATAAAGAAAGAAGAAAGCACAAATAATCAAGAAGTTATGCAAGTCAAAGAATTAATGGAGCAGCCCATTAAGGAGGTAAATGTGAGTTCAAAAACTGATTTGTCTTATAAGCATGAAATTGTTGATATGCATGTTAGAGAAGCAAAGAGAAAGGTGAAGTTTCCAATTAACCATGGATATGTGATGCCTAAATGGTGGATGAAGCAAACTCCCAAGCAAGAGGAGGTGCTGGTACAAGAGCAAGGATGCAAGATGCCTACATGGCTTGAGAAGAGAAATGGTAAGGAGAAACAAGTATGGGTGCCTAAGAAGGCAAAGAGAAAAGATGTGAGTATTGAGACATCAACACCAATAAGTCAATGGAAGAGGATTGAAGGTGATTCCAGCAGCCAAGAGCATGAAGGAGAGATGGTGAGTATGGAAGAAACATTCCATGAAGACAGGACGCTTGAGAGGTATACCAAAGAGGTAAAAGGTAAACAATTGGTTTATGATGATGTGTTTGAATTAGTTAATGATACTTTCATGAGAAATGAGGAATGGAAAATGTTTATGAAAACTAATGTACAGCAAGGAGAGAGTTCCAAGAGGATGGAAAATGAATTGAGACAAGAACAAACAAGATGGCTTCAGGCAGCAATTGAAGATAGTAAGGAGACACAAGGTAAGGGTGCTTCAATTGTATTTGATAAGTATATTGAAGAAGTTGGTTTATGTGATGACAAGCTAAGAAAAGAAGAGATAAGAGGTGAAGGACAAGTAATCCTTAAGAAAAAAGGACCCAAGTTTGATGAAGATGGTGAGATAGATGAGATCTCACTAAAGGAAGAGTTGAAGATGTTGGAGCAGCTGTTTGGTCACTCAAGAGAGATAAAAGAAGGTACAAGCCACGGTGAAGACACCATTGGAAAGAGCGAGATAATACAAGAGCAAAGCAAAGAGGTCAAAACAGTTTTGATCAAGGAGCAGAAATGTGAAGGCAGCCAAGAGGCTTCATGGCCTCAAATGTTTTCTACTAAGGTGGCTTTGAATGTTTTGTATGCAGGTATGAAGGTTGCTGAAGTGAATGACATACATGAGTCATTGAAGAAGCTCATGAACCAAGAAGAACAACAAGAAGAGTTAGAAGACATATATAAAGATGAAGAAGCATGGAAGCAGGAGCTAACAGCTGAGAAAGAGATGAGGAGAAAAACATACCAGAAGAGGAAGAAAAGCAAGATGAAAAACAAAGACTATCAAAGACAAGCATTGGTATTGGTAACAAGACCTTGGGATCCAGGCATAAAATGAAGGCTAAAGCATGGAGGAAGCATCTCATTTGAACTAAGTTTCAAATCTTTTCTAGAGGGAGAGTATGATGCAGGAGCATCTACAAAAGTTTCAAATTCTAGTGTAAAAATTCAAATTTTGGTTTTCCCTCCAAATTGTGAGATTTCAAAATTTCACCTTCAAGGTAAATGTAATTATCAAAAAGTGAAAGTAAAAAGGTGAAAAGTGATTGTTAGATTGTTGAGGAAATAAAGGGGAAATGGTTGAAACTATTTTCAACCTTAGTAAATTGTTAAAACTTAAAAACAGTCTTTTGTTGCCTTAAGCCCAATTTGGGCGTAGAAGTTGGAAGAGAGATTCTTGAAAAGAAAGAAAAAAACAAGAAGAATTCATTAAGAGAGAGAGAGAGAAGAAGAGAGGATGAGAGGGACGTAGAGGAGAAGAAGGACAGAGAGGAAAAGACCTCTCTCATCCAAGGGAAGAGATACAAGAAGAAGAAGAGGATCTCAAAGGATGAAGAATGAAGGAGAAAGAAAAGTTGCAGGTGGAGTCCAAGACTAAGCATGGAGGTGTCTATAAAGATTTCATAAATAATGAATATTCTTGTAAGTAATCCTATTGAAAAAGGAAAGAAAATAAGTTTGATTTCCATGAATTTGTTGTGGTTTCTTTTATAGAATTCTGGCTTCAAAATGACAGGGCTTTGTAAGTGTGTGTGTATATGTGAATGTGTGTGAATGATGGTTTTCCATAGAACATTGAGGAAATTACATATAAACTGGTTATTTGGCATGTTGAGAATGAGTTTAAACTGATATTCTGTGAACAAGAGGTCTTAAAAGTACTTTGAATGTATAAGAAGCCCAAACAGTCCTAAACTAGATATTCAGGAATTTAAAAATATAGCTCATTGTCTAAGGTGAAATCCACATGAAAATGTTTGGATGGAGTTGAAAATGACATGGAAATAGGTCTATAAGGCAATTAGAAACCCAAGAAAGGAAGAAACAGGTCTAGAAACCCTTCTGGATATCCAAAAACTCCAACTGTTGGCTCTCGGGTCTGTGTATGACAGAATACAGGGAAAGTCAAGAGATTTGCAAGTTTTGCATAGAAAATGGATTGATCAGGTTATATTTGATATAGAATATGAATGGGGAAGTCATTTAGAGGTTTACATGTTTGTATATCCTCTTGAGAGCCTATTGATAGATTGAAATAGAGGAGAAAACTAAGAACCCTGTTGACTGTTATAAAAATACAGTCAAAAGACACTAAATTGTTAAGCAAAGGAAGGTACAGAGGGTTGATATGACTTGGCTGATTATTGGAGAAGGTGTAGGGGGTTAAAACAGACCCTAGAAAAGTGATTAGAACCCTTGAAACTATCTAGAACACTCCCAGCAAAAATAATAAGCTCTCGGCCTGTGACTGTCATGGGAAAATTCTGAATTAGGTTCAAACCCTCAAAATGAGTTTTAAAGCTTGAAAACTCTTGAAACTTTGTAATTTGACCCTTGATGATGTTATCAAATTTTTTTAAGTGGTTTCAAGGTGCCATAGTATGGAGAAGTACGGAAAAATTCAATTGCCAAGTGGAGCCTAGGTGCATGTGAAGGGAAGAGCATAGGCCAATATAGGAAAAGTGGATTTTTCCAAAGAAGTGCACTAAAAAAATGATTGATTCACCTGTAAGAGGGTAATGGGTATCTGGAATGTTTCTTAGTTTGATTAGAAAGTCCGTACATCACTCTAGACAAGGGGTTTTGCACTAAAGGAGGGCTAATTGGAATAGGGCTTAAAGAAGAAAGTACAATTCCGTACAAAGTAACCTCAGAAGATTTTTTGTATGTTATAGAAGGGCTTAATGGGTATCCATAAATGGTTTTAATTTCATGATTGAGTTAACTAACAAAGAGTTATGGCCAATAAACAGGGAAAACAGGGCTACAATGAATGCTTGACTAATAGGCATGTATTTGAAGTTAGCTCAAAATATGATGGTTTCAGAGCTATGTAAGATCAGTTTTCATCAACTAATATAAGATTGACCATTAAATTATGATATTTGACTTTGAATTATGAGTATGATAGGTTGTTGTTTTAGTTGCTTTTAGTTATAAGGGTGATTATATTTTCCTTTTTATTGTTCTATTTTCATTGATAAAACATTTTTATAGAATTAGAAATCTTTGTTTCAAGGGATTACCTCTTCTATAGGATTTAATTTGTTAGATAGGTTATATTATATTATTTAAAATCTAATTCACATATACATATATTTGATAATTGAGATATTTAATCAATACAAAATTTATTATCATTTGTATAATTTATAAAAACCCCTATGGACATCTTAGAAACATTTGTTGCTCAATAGAATCATTCGTTATTCTACAACCATAAAAATAAAGATCCAAGATGCATCAAAACAATCACTAATAAATTGTAGCATGTCCTTATAAATTTATGTTGGCCCCTATTCCCATGTTTTGAATTTGCAAGTGAGTTGTGGTTTGGTTCAATTTTTAATTTATAAATATATAGATTGTGCAGATTTAGATTTTGTTTGTGATATCATTTTTAAATGGATATTTTTGTAGTTTATTTTTTAATTTTTAAAAAAATAAATGTGCTGGTATCATTGCCTTTTTTAGGTGCCAACTTTCAAACTGCCAATGTAAAAATTAATTCAAGAAGTGGAATAGTGATTTTATTCTTGGAGTGCTTTGCATTGGTGATTCATAAAGTTGGCATTGAAAGTTTTTGATTTGTAAAATGTCTACTCTTAGTTTGAGTACTAGGAAATTGATAGAGGGTTTATCGAAGGGAAATACTTTGTTGTCATATTTTGTTAAACATCAACAAGAAAAACCTTTAAAAAGAAATACTGGTTTGAAAAATCAACCAGAACTAACCATTCTTTCTCATGATCAAGATCATATTCAATAGGATTCTAATCACTTTCAATCAGCGGATGCAAGTAACAATGCCAATGGTCATGACATCACTGATTTAAGACAATATGATTGTAAAAGTGTTGATAACTCAACCTCACAAGTAGTTTATGAAATTCATCACATCTCCAAAAAAAGAAAGTCATGTGAATGAGAAATTTCAAGGAGTTTTAAAGCTAAATGGATTTATGAATATCCTTCCATTGAACCTATTTTTTAGTGAATAAACTAATGAGACATCAAAAGAATGTAGATGCAATATATGTAGTTAGAAATTAGGGAGGGATAAACACTTGCAGCTAAAACTAGATACCATAGAGAAGTACGTGGAGAAAGAATATGAAAAGAAAACTATAAATGGAGAGGAGAAATTAGTGATATGATAAAAAATAAAAGAAGAGCCTCTTCATGTTAGGTATGTGATTAAATATAATGAATACTTAGAAAAACAACAAAATCTCTATGCAAGTGGAAGAAACATTGCAACTTTGTTTGTAAAAATGATGGAAATCAACCAAATGTCAAAGATTGTACAACTTTGTATTATTTTTCATATTTCTAACAAAGGTCAACCAATGATCAATTATCCATAATATAAGGACATGCTATAATTTCTTGGCATCCTTAATTTTCCAAATACTCATTGGTTAATTAATAGTGGTTGGGAATGGGCTAATTATCTTGTTGAAGTAGAAAAATGAGGATCTTCAAGAGAAGATAAGGCTTTCAAGATACATAACATTGTCATTAGATGAAGTTATAACCATTGATAACACTTTTTGGGTGTGTATGTTGGAATAAAAATCACTAAGAGGGGGAGGGGTGAATCAATGTATTAAAAAATTTCTTTCAATTTCTTCTTAGCATACATGAACCATCATATCAACATATAGATCAAGCAATGCATAAGCAATCAATTATACAAGCATGAAACAAGATTACACAAGTCAACACATCATATATGTGGGAAACCCTCAAGAGGAAGAAAAACCACTGATCTCTACAATTGGAATACAGTCCTATAAGTCAAAATATCAAGTTTAGTGAAGCACCAACTTCACTTGGATCACCAAACCCAACTAGCTAAGCACCAACTCAACTAGGTTTTATCAAACACCAACTTGCAATGAGACACCAACCCCCTAGATGACTCAACACCAAATCAACCACCTAAAACTTTTGATCACCTTATTAAAACCTTGGTTTTCATACAAAAAATGATTATCACCTTCTTTAACTCTTCTTACTTCCCTATCCCTCTCAAACTGCCTTGTAGGCTTCTTTTCTCAAATAGGTCTTTTCAAGACAGATTAGGTCATATGACCTTGATTTCCATACACTGAATCTATGTCAAAACTTCATAATAGTTCTTATACACTCTTATGATGGTCTAAAATACCTCCTTATACTTACCAATATTCTTGTTCATTCACTTTTTCTCTACACACTATGTAATAGGCCTAAAATTATCTTGTATATATGCAAGCCTCTTGCTCATATTGCCACTTAGTCAGCCAAACACCTTTCACCCCTCAATTCAGATAAGGAATAGACCTTATGACATCTCATAAATATGAATAAAACATGATTTGAGTCCCTTTATATTTTCCATATCTTAATTAGGCCTTATTTCATCTTTAGGTCTCATGGAGACCTAATCTCATTAGGTCTACTTTAAGACACGTTACACTTTGCCTTCCTTGGAAAAAAATCAAACACCTCACACAAAAGGAACATATAATATTACAATATAATAGATTATTGATAAGCTCATATAGGTTTTATAACACCTTTTAGCTACAACCACCACTTGAAGCATGCCATTAGTACTATTTATAATTAGGCCTGTGCATACTTAGAAATTCTATCTTGAACTACTAAAAATAAAAACTAATTTTAGATTAAAAAACATGCAAATAAATAATATATTAAGAATATATGACCTCATGGTCATCACCATATTATTTTGACTTCACAACTTAGGGTAAAAGGACTCAAACCCTTCTCTGCAAATAGCCCACTTAGAATTGTCAACTAGCTTCAAAACATAGTCATGGAAAATTGAACTTATGACACCTCAAATAACACAATAAAAGAATTTAAATTCATGAAAATTATCCTAAACCATACTTAGAACAAATACAACAAAAATATCATAAGCTCTAATGGTAATTATTGGTCTTGCAGACTAATTTGTTGAACTTCTTTCTCACAGACCTCACTCAATCAGTCAAGCCATTTTGGCTTCAACATTTTCACTACTTTCACTGAGTAATAAACCTTATAAAAAACATGTATAAGACATAAAATTCTTAAATATAAACACCATGCACATTATATTATTTAAATTAGGGCATAAAGTCTCAAACTCATCGCTATAATTTGGTTACCTAGAACTACTAATTTGCCTTGAAGCATAATCATGGTGACAATGACCTTCAATCACATGTATGATCATTTAAAGAGACTCCTGATACATATGAATGAACTTATGATATCATTATGCAACTTTAGATATAAATATACCATGGTCAAATGGTAATATTGGTCTTGCAGACCAATCTCATAATCTTGTATCTCACCATCTCATCTAAACCAGATAGGTCAACTTATGAGCAACATTTTCATCATATCTATTAACCTCCAAAACTTATGTCCAACATGATCATGTATTAAAAGTATTTAAAAATGTCTCCATGTATTTGGATTCATTCCTATTTCATGATAACATATCCCTAATCATCTTCTCACTTCTGCCTGATTTTTTCATTATTTGCATCATTTGGCTTGTTAAAAACTGGTCAACTTGGATGACCAATTTAACACACCTTAGGGACATAACCTACTCAAAACCCACCATGGACATAAAATAAAAGTCTCAACCTTTTGAATAGAATGATTTTCATACTTTGACTTGGTTAACTCTGACTGCTAAAACAAATCTTTGAGAAATGTGCTTTTTCTTGTAGGGTTCAATCACACACCTTGCAAACCAGTCACACTTGGAGGTGTCTGGGAGAGTTGAATAAAACTTTCAATCACTGATCTATCCATTAAAATCCATTCTGATAACTTTATAATAAATTATTTCATATTGGGTCATTGTTAGGGTTCTTTGAGGGTTTGAACCATATTTCACTGTTAGTAATTATTCACAAATATTAGCCCCTCATTACAAAAAATAATGCCAAAAAATTTGATATAGGACCATTCCAAATATACCATGAATATATTAGGTTCCCATGTAGAGGATACACATGCCAATGAACACCTGAAAGTCCTTCTCGGGTAGAGAACCCTTCATTTTATACACAAGAGAGACCTCAAAACCATTTTTCATGCCTTATCTTGCAAACCGTGACCTCAAACCTTGTGAACATGCTTAAAATGACATACAATACCTTTGACCATGCTCATATAAGCTCAAACATCTTGGAATTTGATCATAACCCCTCATTAGGCCATACTCTCTCTCTTTGTTCTCTTAGACCTTAACCTGCAAACCATATTGGGCCTAAAAGCTGACCTTAAATATTCTTTCCATGCACTCTCCAATTCATTCTCAAACTCAATCAACATATATAATGATCAAAAAATAATTTAAATCTTTCATAAAACTTGAAAACACCTCATGACACCTCGTTAGGTTAGGCAATGTCTAAAACTAATCTAGTTACAGACTTGGACTTAAGGTCTTACCCCTGTAGGCTCACCTTGAAACTCTCCTGAGTGATCTAATGTTTCATATGCATGCTCAAAAAACCTTATATAATATTTTATGCCTTTACACATCCATTTCACTAGACCACCATGCTCAAGCCTTTTCACTAGAAATTTACAAGCTATGACTAGTGACATGACTAGGCTTCTCAAGAACTTGAAGCTTGACAACTAATATTGAAACATTCTTTGATGCTTCTACACCTTGATCACATGCCTTACATGATCCTCAAACAATGTCATACTTTTCAAAATACCTCTTCATGCTTTCCATGGACATGCTCATGAAATGACTATACTTGTTATGACTAGGCTTCTCAAGACACCTCGTGCTCAAAGATTAGTACTCAAACATGCTTCACTACTTAATTGATCATCAAACCTCTTTGTGACAACACTGAAAGTAATCAAGTTGGCCTGAATCATGACATTGACTATAGAATAATAATTAGGTTACCTTCAAATTATCTCTCAATAGAGATACATTAGATTGCCTTCAAATTCTCTCTTATTACATGGCTTGCTTATCACATCAAGCACACAAGATCATACCTCATATACCAATCACAATGTATATTTACTAGATGCACCTTGACATTAATGACATCAAACTTGACATCAAATGACATCATCCTTGACATCAATGATAATAATTCTCAACAAACTCCCGCTTTGTCATTGACGGTAAAACATTTTTCAATCTGTTCACTGTCATCTCCCTCAATCTGGTCAATCTCCCTTCTTTAACTTTCTCCCCCTTTGACATTAATGACAAAGGGTCTTCCTAAAACTGCCATCTAGAATCACACCTTATTTCAATAGAGTCTCAACATGTAGAATGTGAAGTATTATAGGAACATGCTTCTCCTTAATCCATGCATACGTCCTTCAAATAAACTCATATCTCAAGACCACTTTCCTTGTCCTTGACATGAATGATATGATACAAATATTTGATCACACATTAGGCCACCATATTCTTGTCATCAAATTCACTTGGAGCTTAGGAACAACCTAAATAAGTCCTCCTCAAACCAAGCATCCATCATGTTTCTACCAACTGAATAGTGTCTCCATGAAGCCTAATGGAGTCACCTCTTTCTATAAAGCACTAAAACAACACAAGTTCAAGAGATTCTAGATCTCCATGCTCTCATAAGACTGAATATCCTTTGGTATACTTTTAAGCTTGATTGAAACTATAGGCTTAACCTCTTAATCAACTATTTGATCATCAATATGAGCTGACAATAGACATTTATGACTTGATTTCTCATCTAAAGTATGCTCTACCATAGTAAATATTCTATTTTATCTTGTATAATGATCATGACTAACCTTTATTATCTTTGGTTTTCACACATTCATTTGTCTTCTCTTTTGCACTCTAGGGGCTTCAAACCTCTTATTTTGACTTGATGACCTTCTAAATCTATTAGGGTAGAATCTTGCAATGTGTCTCAAATTATGAAAACTTTATCAAACAACCTTATACGTACCACTTTATTGATGTGAAGTATGACTCCTTCTGTTGTTCCTTGAGTACTCATTCTTGGAGGGTCTTTTACACTCTCTTGCTCTATGACCAAACTGACTGCATATAAAATAGTAACCATTGAATGAATTAACATACCTCATAGCATTAGGTTTTCTGATTGGTATTTTATGTTGACTTTATTGTCTTTAATAGCCTTCTCTTTGACTTGAGCTACCTCCTTTTAGTCTTCTATGAAACCAAGACCTGTCTTATCACTTACAAACTTTTAACTACTTGATATATCATCTAGATACTCAGTGCTCTTTTCAAACATCATAAAGATCTTCACCTTGATATATGCTTGATCTAACTCAGCGTTCAAGGTTCCATTTTAGTTTCATACTTGGTGCATTCTTCCTTTTTAGATATTAAGCTAGTAGTGACTATCTCTATATGTGCTTCAATTTGATTGATGATCTCATCATACTCCTTATATGTGTTACTCAATCCCTCCTCAAACAAAGCAATCTGCTCTTCATAGTCCTTAACTAATGATCTTAGTTTGTGATTCTTTATTTTTTTGAATTTGAACTCATCTACGGCACTTACCAATTCTGCCTGAAGGTTTACTTTAGCTTCTCCTTCATCTGATTCTTCATCAACCATAAGGAATTTCCCATTTGAGTAACCCTCATTATTTGTTTCTATGGCCATGAATAAGGTTTCATTATTGTCATGTTCAAGTTCATCACTACCATCATCACCATCATATGTAATTGTATCACTTATATCAGATGAGTTATTGTTTTGCTTGGTGTAGAAACTTCTCTTATTCTTGAATGACCCTTTGCTTCCTTCATACTTCCTAAAATCTTTCTTGTTTTTATTAGGATTATAGACCTTACTATTATCTCCATGATGTTCATCATGCTTAGTTTTATCCTTGTTCGGACACTTGGATGTAAAATTACCAATCTTACCATAATTGAAACATTTGAAAGGTAACTTACCCTTGTACTTACCAGATCCAAACCTCAACTTCCTAGAAAACATGGATATTAGTTCATCATCATCAACATCTGAACATACCTCATATTTGACCATCTTCTCAGTTTTGAATGTTGCTTCCTTTTTGGGAGGTTTTCCTTCATTTGTTTCATCTCATAGGCAGTCAACATGCCATGAAGCCCATCCATTTCAAGCTTGTCCAAATCTTGCATCTCTTCTACTACAAATACCTTAGAATCAAACTTAGGAGTTATTAATCTCAATAAATTTTGAATAATAGTAAATTTTTTCAATTCTTATACTAATCCTATAATGACATTGACCACTTTATCAACCTTCAATAGGTAAGATGTAATAATTTCACCTTCATTCATCTTTAAACTTTCAAAATGTCTCCAGTGGGTCTTCAAATTATCCATATTCACTTTTGTGTTTCCTTCATAGATAGTATTCAATTTATCCCATATGACCTTGGTTGACTCACAATGAATCACCTTCATAAATTCTACCTCTAATAGGCCACATAGAATGACATTTATTGCCTTGAAATTGCTTTCACTTTCCTTCTTACCTACTGCATCAGTTGGTGGTGTAGGAGGTGGAGTGTATCCATCCACAACTAATTATGATATGTCATGGCCCATCAACATTAGATATGTCCTCATTCTGATTATTCAAAAGGCATAATTAGTTCCATTAAATAATGGGGCCTTACTCGTAGAGAAACCATTTTGAGCTTGCTGACTAGCCATCCTTGCTTCTAGGATCTACTTTAGGCTATTAGACCTACTTCAAAAGGACTTGTTATGATACCAAATGTTGGAAGAAAAATCATTGACGGGGGAGGTGAATTAGTGTCTTAAAAACTTTCTTTCAATTCCTTCTTAGCATACATGAACCATCACATCAACATATAGATCAACCAATGCATAAGCAACCAATTATACAAGCATGAAACAAGATTACACAAGTTAACACACCATATATGTGGGAAAAACTCAAGGGGAAGAAAGCCCATTGATCCTTGAAAATGGATTACAGTCCTATAAGTCAAAAAATAAAGTTTAGTGAAGCACCAACTTCACTTGGAGCACCAACCCTAACTAGCTAAGCACCAACTCAGCTAGGCTTTAACAAGCACCAACTTGTAAGGAGGCACCAACCCCCTAGATGACTCAACACCAAATAATCCAACTAAAACTTTTGATCACATTAAAAAAACTTTATTACTCATAAAATAAATTATGATCACCTTCTTTATCTCTTCTTACTATCCTATCCCTCTCAAACTCCCTTCCAGGCTTCTTTGCTCAAATATGTCTCTTCAAGACAGATTATGTCATATGACCTTGATTTTCATACATAGAATCTTTGTAAAAACTTCATAATAGTTAATATACACTCCTATAATGGTCTAAAAGACCTATTTTTACTTATCAATATTATATTTTATTCACTTGTTCTCTATACACTCTGTAATAGGCTAAAAACTATCTTGTATATATACAAGCCTCTTACTCATATTGCCACTTAATCAACAAAAAAACTTTAAACCATTAGGTAGGCCATGAAATATATATCTTAGGACATATCATAAAAATTAATTAAATGTGATTTGAGTCCCTTTAGGTCTACCATATCTTAATTAGGCCTTATTTCATCTTTAGGTCCCATGGAAACCTAATTTGATTAGGTCTACTTTATGACACATTACACTTTGCCTTCCTTGAAACACATTCAAACACCTCAAACAATATGAAACTATCATATGCCACTCAAATATTCTCTTTTTGAGCTCATATAGGTTCCATAACACCTTTTATCTTCAACCACCATTTGAAGCACACCATTAGTACTGTTCACAATTAGGCCTATGCATACTCAAAAAATTTGTCTTGAACTACTAAAAATAAAACACAAATTAACTAAAAAACCATGTAAATAAATCATATATTTAGAATATATATTCCCTCAGGGTCATGACCATATGCTTTGGACTTCACAACTTAGGGCAAAAGGACTCAAACCCTTCTCTGCAAATAACACATTTAGAACTACCAACTAGCCTTAAAACACAGTCAAGGAAACTTGAAGTTATGACACATAAAATAACAAAATAAATGACTTAAAATGCATTAAAATGATCCTAAAAAATCCTAAAAACAACCTCAAATAAAAATATCATAAGATCTAATGGAAATTAGTGGTCTTGTACACCAATTTATTGACCTCTCTCATAGACCTCACTCAGTCAGTCAAGCCATTTTAGATTCAACATTTTCTCTAATTTCAATAAGTAACAAACCTTATATAGAGCATGGATAGGACATAAAATTCAAATATATCAATACCATGTAAATTAGATGATTTAACTCAGGATATAGAGTCTCAAACTCATTAATGTAACTTGCTTACCCAAAATTGCCAGTTTGCCTTGAAGCACAGTCATGGTGACAATGACCTTCAATCACCTGTATGATCATTTACAGAGACTCATAATAAATATGGATGATCTTTTACGATCATTAATAAACTATCAAATAGAAAGATACTATGGTCAAATGGCAATATTGGTCTTGTAGACCAATCTCATAATTTTGTATCTCATTGTCTCATCTAAACCAGACATGTCAACTTATGAGCAACATTTTCAATATATCTACTAACCTTAAAAAATTATATCCAAAATAATCATTTATTAAAAGTATTGAACAATGTCTCCATGCACTTGGATATATTCCTATTCCATGATAACACATCCCTAATCATCTTCTCACTCCTCCCTAATTTTCTCACTTTTTGCATCATTAGGCCTATTAGCAATTGGGCAATTTGGATGACAGGGTTTAACACAAATAAGGGATAGAAACTAATTATAAAACACCATGGACATAAAATAAAATACTCAAACTTTTCAATCCAATGATTTTCATTCTTTGACTTGGTCAACTCTGACTGCTATAATAAATCTCTGAGAAATGTGCTCTTTTCTGCAGGGTCTGCTCATACACCTGACAAACCAATCACACCTAGAGGTTCCTAGGAGAGTTTAATACAACTTAAAATCACTTATATATACATGAAAATCCATTCTAATTACTTTAGAACAACTTATTTCATATTGGGTCACTATTAGGGTTTTTAGAGGGTTTAAACCATCTTCCACTATTAGCAATCATTCAAAAAGCTTAGCCCCTCATTCCAGAAACTAATGCCTTAAAATTTGAACTAAGACCATTACCAATCTACCAAAAATATATTAAGTTCCCATTCAGAGGTTACACATGCTAATGAACCCCTGAAAGTCCTTATCAAGTTCAGAACCCTTCATTCTATGCACATGAGAGATCTCAAAACCATTTTTCATACCTTATCTTGGAAACCATGACCTCAAACCTTGTGAAAATTCTTGAAAAAACATATCATAACTCTATCCATTCTCATATGAGATCAAAAATCTTGAAATATGATCATGACCCTTTATTAGGCCACAACTCTCTCTTTGCTCTCTTAAACCTTGACCTACAAACCATATTAGGCCTAAAAGATGACCTTTAAGCTTATTTCTGTGAACTCTCCACCTAATTCTCAAAATAAAAAAACCTATATCATTCTCAAAAACTTATTTACATCTTTCATAGGCCTTGAACACACATCATGACACCTCATTAGGTCAGGCAGGGTTTAGAACTAGTTTAGTTATAAACTTGAACTTAAGGTCTTACTCATGTAGGCTCACTTTGAAACTCTCCTGAGTGCTCCAATGCCTCATATGATTTATAAATCAACCTTATACAACATTTTATGCCTATGTGCATCCATCTCACTAGGACACCATTCTCAAACCTTCTCATTAGGACTTTACAAGCTATGACTAGTGCTATGACTAGGCTTCTCAAGTACTTGAAGCTTGATAACTGATCTTGAAACACTTTTTGATGATTATACACCTTGCTCACATGACTTACATTATCCTTAGATAATGCCATAATTTTGTACATACCTCTTCATGCTTACTATGCACATGCTCATGATATGACTATGCTTGTTATGACTAGGCTTCTCAAGACACCTGGTGCTCAAGGATTAGTACTCAAACATGCTTCACTACTTACTTGATCATCCAAAATATATATGACAACACTGATAGTCATCAAGCTGACCTAAATCATGACATTGACCATAGAAGAATCATTAGGTTTCTTTCAAAAATTATCTCAATAAAAATACATTAGGTTGCCTTTAAATTCTCTCTTGTCACATGGCTTCCTTGTCACATCAAGCACACAAGATAATATGATGTATGGGTATCTTGGAATACTCAAAATGGTATAGAATTTGTTTTAGGGGTGTTAAAATTTGAATTTGTGTTCAAGTTAGTTTTCCCTTCAAAAGGGAATTTTAAATTTTCATAATGTATTAAAGAGTATAATTGAGTGTTGAAGATTTGTAATGGTATGATAAACATTGTAAATGACCTTTTATGGTCTTATGATGGTCCTAGAATGGTTATGAATGCCTATGTCATGCAAATGTATGAGGTGGTAGTTTGTTGTTTACCACCCTATGTTGGATTAGGAGTTGCTTTACAAATCTTGATCAAGATTTAGTTATAAGTCTTATTGTTATGAGTTTAAATATATATAGGAGTTTTTTGTGTGTGAAATTAATTCTATAGGTGAGAACATCCAATCCCATTCGAGGATGATAGAGAATGAAAAGTGAAAATAAATCTTGTGGGAATAAAAAATGTTTGTATACAATAAATTTTGTATGTAATGAATTCTGAATTATGGAGCAATTAAGATTTATGTTTGAAATATAATAATGGTGAGTGATTTTTTTTTATGATTTTTATCTTGTTCATGATCACATTATTTTTTTATAGGGAATTGTAGTTTAAAGTTGGAGGAAGTCATTGTGAGGATTCTGCCAACCTTGCTAAACAAGGTATTTAGTCATTTTGTTTTGTTCAAGAAATAGTCTGCGCATTTGATTATTTTTGGTATTGATTTTTGTGGAAAAATGGGAAAGGAACATAAAAATAGGTGAGTGAAAAAACTTGTTTTAAGGAAAAATGGATGGAGTAAGTGTATATCATATTGATTATAGTGTTAACCTTTGGAAGCATACACTTTGTAAACTCAAAAATTCTGTAACTTGAGTTTTTAATCTTGTATTTGGTTTTTTAGACTCAATTAAGAGTGAGAAGGGTTTGGTGTGATAATTTAAGGTATTTATATCCTTATTTAAATTTATAAAACCATTTGGAGTTGAAATAAGACTAGGAAACCCTGATACCCTATTTTCCTACATGCAAACGCAGTGGTGCAAAACTGAGTTATGTTGTATGGTGTTTTATTTTAGATCCAAAGTGATAAATAAAGGTTAAAAGTGGTATTAAAAGGTGATGAGAACCTAATTTTAGGTTTTAAAATCCTTTAATGTTGAAATAAAAATGAAACCTTGCCTATCCTACTTTCTTCACATAGGATATAGTGAAAAGGACTGAGGAATTTGTGTTAGTAAATATTTTGGAAGTTATGGAGACTTGATAATTAAATGAGAAATGTGTAAGAAGGTTGGGAAGAACTTTTATAACTTGTTATCCCTCATGAAACTTTTAAAACTATGCCCAATGAATTTATTTTCACTCTCGGCTTGTTGGAGGCTAGTCTAACCCTAGGATTAGGTTTTTGCTATTGGAGAAGTTCCCACTGGCCAAAAAGGCCCAAATTTGGTGGTTAGGATTATCTCATCCAAATATAAAATATTTTTGATTTTTAAAGTTTTTACCCTCAGTATTTTATACATATATGTGACGGTAGGTATAATATAATCTTAAATAAACCTTATTAAGGACTATGACAATATAAAAACAAGGTATGCAAATGAAGTAGGGTCAAATGGGAAATGGTGAAGATAGTATACCCTAAATAAACCTGATTAATGTTCTTAGTTTGATTTGGAATCCTGTATATTCTTCAAATAAAGTGGTTTATGCAAAATTAGGGCTAAAAGGAGCCTCAGGCTAGAAAGATTCTTGTGTGAAGGAGATGAGCAAATAGTTTGAACTTGGTTGTATAAATAGGGTTACTAAGGATGTTCTAAGATGGTAAAAGGATCTGATATGATTGAAACCTTCATTTTCTTTTTATTTCCCAAGTAAAGGACAATTTGGTTTTGATGATTGGAGAGAATGCCATGAAGGTCGAAGAGAGCATATGCATAGAGAGTGTATCAATTTTTTGCATGTTATTAGATGACTTGTTGTTAGAGGAAAGATAATTTGAACTAGTGGAGCATGGTCCTATGAAACATTGTGAAGGTACATTATAACCCTTATTGCATGTTTTCCCCAAAGGGAATATGGAGAATAAGTAAATAAAGAAAAGGGATCTTGAATGAAGGATATAGGCAAAGTTTGGTAAAGAAGGGAATTTGATCTGAATCATCATACCTCATAGACCACTCACTATGCATCTTTACCAGATGCACCTTGACATCAATGACATCAAAATTGACATAAATGATAACACTTGTTAAAAAACTCCCCCTTTGTCATTAAAGGTAAAATATTCTTCAATTTTCTCACTCTCATCTCCCACAATTTGGTCAATCTCCCTTCTTGAAATTTCTCCCACTTTGACACTAATGACAAAGGGTCTTCCTCAATCTACCATTTGGAATCACACCTTCTTGTAACAGAGGCTCAACATGTAGAATGTGAAGTATTATAAGAACATGATCCCCCTTATTCCATGCATACCTCCTTCAAATGAACTCAAATCTCAAGACCACTTACCTTATCCTCAACATGACTGATATGATACAAATCTTTGATCACACACTAGGTCACTGTAGTCTTGTCATCATCTTCACTTGGAGCTTATGAACAACCTAAATAGATCCCCCTCAAACCAAGCATCCATCATGCTTCTGCTAATTAAATAGTATCTCCATGAAGCTTACTGGAGTCACCTCTTTCTATAAAGCACTAAAACAACACAAGTTCAAGATATTCCAAGATCTCCATGCTCTTACAAGACTAAATATCCTTCAATATATTTTTAGGCTTGATTGGCATTGCATGATTTACCTATTCATCAACCATTTGATCATTAATATAATCTGAAAACATACATTCCTAACTTGATTTATCATTTGAAGTATGGTGTACCATATTAAACATTACATTTGAGCTTTTAGATTGATCATGACTAACCTTTACTATCTTTGGTTTCCACACATTCATTTTCCTTCTCTCTTACACTCTAGGGGCTTCAAACCTATTGTTTTGACTTGGATTTTTTCTAACTCTATTAGGGAAGAATCTTGCAATGTGTCCCACATTATGACAACTATAGAAAATAACCTTATACATACCACTTGATCGATGTGAACTATGAATCCTTCCATACTTGCCTTTCTTCTTTAGAATTTCAATTCCTCTAGGGCACTTACCAATTCTACCTCAATGTTCACTTCATCTTATTATTCTTCATCTGATTCTTCATCAACAATAAGGCCTTTACCATTTGAGTAACCCTCACTATCTATTTTTATGTCCATGAATAATGTTTCATTATTGTCATGTTTAGGTTCATTACTGTTATCATCACTATCAGATGTACTTGTGTCACTTATATCAGATGAGTTATTGTCTTCCTTGGTGTAGAAACTTCTCTTATTCTTGAATGACCCTTTCCTTCCTTCATACTTCCTAAAATATTTCTTGTTCTTGTCAGGATTATAAACCTTCCTATCATATCTATGATGCTCATTGTCAAGGAAACCTACAACAATCAATATGCTCTGATACCAACTGTTAGGTGACCCCTTATCCAACGGAAGCACAATTGATTATTTTATTATAAGCAATTAAACACGGAATTATACCAGAATGATAAAGTAACTAGAAACTTGAGACAACAAAGAATTTGAGAGACAATACACACTCTTGTATTAGATATTAATAGAAGAAAATACAATAAGAAAGATGCCACTTCTTCCTCCACCTCAAAGGCTTGCCACACCTCAAGACCTTCTTCTCTCTCTCTCTTGCTCAACACAACAACTCTATAGCCTGAGTTATTATCCCTCCTTGAATGCTTCAGCTCATCTCCTTGACCTTACACCTGTAGATCTCCTTGACCTTGCTTGCTTCAATGCTTTTACTTTCCTTCTTGATTAATTACAATACATGCCTTATGGGTCTTTAAATAGGATCCCATGCTTACAAAAATAGAAATCTAACTACAATAATTAGACACGCATCTCGTGACTATAATTAGTCATTTGACATGCAAACACTCACTTCACTTAACTGACTGTTCATCAACAGTAGTTCTGGAAATACACAGGCAACCGACGTCGGTCCCTGCTTGCCTGGTGCTACCGACGTCGATCGACCTCCTGTCGTTGCTGGTTTCCTTCTGCACTGCACCTGACTGACGTCGGTCATGCTACTGATGCCGGTGCTTCTGGTTCTTCAACATCCTCTTCTTGTGTTTGCAAACAGTTGAAGCTTTTAGCTCCACACCCTAACAATCTCCCACTTGGAGAGAAATAGTTGAAACTTATACCTGTACCTATACACCATCTATTTTGTTCCCTTGGCTCTGTATCCCTCTTCAAAGTCACTCTTGAAGACCAACCACCACAAGAATTGTGATGTAATACCTGTCTCTTATGCCACAAGAATTTTGATGCTCCCAAATTCTTCATGACATACTTCTGAACCAACTCTACCCTTAGCTCAGAAAACTCCCTGTATATGAAACCCTGCAACAAGTAACACAATACAGTAACAAGATAATGTAGCTAATATTATCCAACCTGGTAAAGATAGAATACAATGGTCAGACCTCCATTGCTCTGCAGCCTAATCAAGACCATATACCATAGCCTTCTATCTCATGTGTCCGTCCACTCTCCTCTCTAAACTGGAATCCATCCCTCTATCCAGTGCTTCCTTCCAGCTGACAACACTACCAACAAGTACCTATTTGGTTCTACTCCAAGGACTCACACTCCTCATCCATGCCAAGCTCCCACTGTTTCTGGATTCTACCTGCATTACTTCTTCCATCTTCCTAGTTCATGACTATCAGTAAGCAATACAAAGAAGGTGAACAATGAATATGAGGTTCACATACCTTTTTTGACCTCCACATGGGTGTTTGAGACTTATAGATCCACCCAACATCTGTTCCAGTGATCGATATCAGCCATCTCCCAGTTTACTCTCGACCGATGTCAGTTCCCTGCACTGACCCTGACTGCCGACGTCGTTTCCCTGGCCGACGCCGGTGTCCCCCTTGCCGATGTCAGTCCTTATGACCGATGTCAGACTTCTCTTGCCCGACCTACCGACCCTACTGGTCTGCACATGACCGATGTCAGTATCTGGTTGACCGATGTCGGTCCCATGTGACCGACATCGGCATCTATGTGTTCCTGTAAGTGATGAAATTTTCATCCGTGAGCTCTTCTTGGATCAAACCTCTGTCCATGCTACCCTACTCAGATTTATTCAGCCCCTGTGACTGATCTCTATCCTTCATCTCCTCCATAAACATCAAGGCTTCTTTGTTCCTATCAAAAGCATCAAATTTCCTTTTTCTGCAATGAACTGTATCTATGCTTTCTGAATTTGAACACATACCTTTTGAATCAAGAACTTCCATTCCCTTCTTATTCATGTGACCAAGCCTATTAGACAACATCTTCGAATCTACACCAGAAGTAGAATCAGTAATACAAGTAGACAGATAAAGAGTATCTACTTTCTTACCTCTTGCTAGAACAAGTGCTCCCTTGGTAACCTTCCAAGAATCCGCTGTGAGGGTTATTGTGCATCCCTCATCTCCCAACCTTCCTACAAAAATTAGACTCTGCTTTAGTATTAGAACATGCATAACCTCTTTCAACACCCATGTGTTGTCAATATGCAATCTCAGCTGCACTTTCCCTTTGCCAACTATCTGACAAGGCGTACCATCCCCTAAATAGAGCACTCCAAAATCTCCCTGTTCATACTCATGAAACAAATCTCTGTTTGGGGATGCATGAAAAGATGAACCAGAATCTAAAATCCATGATCCTACCTGACTATCCAAAGAAAGTATGAGAGCGTCTTGCATCACAATATTTGCATCCTTTGCTTCTTCAATACCTGCATGTTGATTCTCTTTATCTCTCAACCAACACTCCTTTGTATGTCCTTTCTTTCCACAAAACTAGCAGGTAATACCTTTAGACTCGGATCTCCTTCCCGACCTTGATTTCCCTTGCTCAATCTTCTCCCTTTGCCTTCCCTTGCTTTCTGCACTTAGAGCATTCCCTGAGGATTCACCTGTGCTTCTCCTGCGTATTTTCTCATTCAAGATCACACTCACAACATCATCAACTTTTAAAATTTTAGAAGCAGATGCAAAATTACTTACTACCATAACCAAACCGTCCCAACTTTTAGGCAAAGAACATAAAATCAAGAGAGCCTTTACCTCATCATCAAAAACAATATTGACTGAAGCTAATTGGTTTACCAAACCATGGAAATCACTGAGATGAGTATGTACTGATCCACCTTCCTACATTTGCAAAGTAAATAGCTGCTTCATAAGATATACCTTATTAGAAGCCGAGGGCTTTTCATATAAATTCGTCAAGGACTTTATCAACTCTTCCGTTGTCTTGCACTGTGATAAGCTAGAAATCACAGACGATGCAAGGCTCAACCTTATGGAATCGAGAGCCTTCCGATCAAGAACACTCCATTCTTCATCCTTCATATCTGTGGGCTTGCATGCAACCCCACCCAATGGTAAGTATAAATCCTTCTGATACAGATAGTCCTCAATCTGCATCCTCCAATGTTGATAATTCTTGCCATGAAACTTCTCCATTCGTAGCTTACTTTCTTCTGCCATTGCTGAACTCCCACTCAATCAGAAAACCCTGTGAATGACCTATAATCAAAAAATAATACCCTGCCTTCTGCAAACCGTAGCTCTGATACCACTTGTCAAGGAAACCTACAACAATCAATATGCTCTGATACCAACTGTTAGGTGACCCCTTATCCAACGAAAGCACAATTGATTACTTTCTTATAATCAATTAAACACAGAATTATACCACAATGATAAAGTAACTAGAAACTTGAGACATCAAAGAATTTGAGAGACAATACACACTCTTGTATTAGATATTAATAGAAAAAAATACAATAAGGAAGATGCCACTTCTTCCTCCACCTCAAAGGCTTGCCACACCTCAAGACCTTCTCTCTCTCTCTTGCTCAACACAACAACTCTATAGCCTGAGTTATTATCCCTCCTTGAATGCTTCAGCTCATGTCCTTGACCTTACACTTGTAGATCTCTTTGACCTTGCTTGCTTCAATGTTTTTACT
This sequence comes from Torreya grandis, assembly GCA_037957365.1. Taxonomy (NCBI): domain Eukaryota; kingdom Viridiplantae; phylum Streptophyta; class Pinopsida; order Cupressales; family Taxaceae; genus Torreya; species Torreya grandis. Next base: position 904,497 of record JARHVA010003074.1, on the reverse strand, counting down.
TTCCTTCTTGATTAATTACAATACATGCCTTATGGGTCTTTAAATAGGATCCCATGCTTACAAAAATAGAAATCTAACTACAATAATTAGACACGCAGCTCGTGACTATAATTAGTCATTTGACATGCAAACACTCGCTTCACTTAACTGACTGTTCATCAACAGTAGTTCTAGAAATACACAGGCGACCGACGTCGGTCCCTACTTGCCTGGTGCTACCGACATCGACCGACCTCCTGCCGTCGCCAGTTTCCTTCTGTACTGCACCTGACCAACGTCAGTCATGCTGTCGACGCCGGTGCTTCTGGTTCTTTAGCATCCTCTTCTTGTGTCTGCAAACAGTTGAAGCTTTTAGCTCCACACCCAAACACTCATCATGTTCTTCATCATGCTTAGTTTTATCCTTTTTAGGACACTTGGATGCAAAGTGACCAATCTTACCATAATTGAAACATTTTAAAGACAACTTACCCTTGTGCTTACCATATCCAAACCTCAACTTCCTAGAAAACATGGCTATTAGTTCACCATCATCAACATTTGAACATACATCATCTTTGAACTTATTGGCTTTTGACTTCTTCTAATCTTTTAATGTTACTTCTTTCTTGGAAGTTTTTCCTTCATTTGTTCTCATCTCATAGGCAGTCAAAATGCCACGAAGCCCATCTATTTCAAGCTTGTCCAAATCTTACATCTCTTCTATTATAGATACCTTAGAATAAAACTTAGGAGTTATTAATCTCAATACCTTTTGAAAAACTATAGATTCTTTCACTTATCCTAATCCTCTAATAACATTGACCACTTCATCAACATTCAATAGCTAAGATGTAATAGTTTCATCTTAATTCATCTTTAGAGTTTTAAACTATCTCTAATGGGTCTATAATTTGGCCTTCTTCACCTTTATGTCTCATTCACAGATAGTCTTAAATTTACCCCATATGACCTTGGCTGAATCATAGTGTATCACCTTCAAATTTTTTTCCTCTGATAGGTCACATAGAAATGCATTCATTACCTTAGAATTGCATTCACTTTCCTTCTTGCTTGCTGCCTCAGTTGGTGGTATAGGAAGTGGAGTGTATCCATCCAAAACTAACTACCGTATGTCATGGAACATTGAAATTATATATCTCCTCATTATGATGATCAAAAAGGCATTATTAGTTCCATTAAATAATAGAGCCTTACTAGTAGAGAAATCACCTTGAGCTTGCTGACTAGTCATCCTTTCTTCTAAGATCTCTTTTAGGCTATTAGACTTACTTCAAAAGGACCTACTATGATACCAAACATTGGAATAAAAATGATTGAGATGGGGGGGGGTGAATCAACGTCTTAAAAACTTTATTTCAATTCCTTCTTAGCATACATGAACCATCATATCAATATATAGATCAAGCAATGAATAAATAATCAATTATACAAGCATGAAACACGATTACACAAGTCAACACACCATATATATGGGAAACCCTCAAGGGGAGAAAAACACACTAATCCATATAAATAGACTATAGTCCTATAATTTTAAAGATCAAGTTTAGTGAAACACTAACTTCATTTGGAGCACCAACCCTAACTAGCTAATCACCAACTTAGCTAGGCTTTAGCAAGCACCAACTTTCAAGAGGCACTAACCCCTTAGATGACTCAAAACCAACTCAACCACCTAAACTTTTTGATCACATTAATAAATTTTTTTTTATCATACAACATATGATGATCACATTTTTAAGCTCTTCTTAGTACCCTATCCCTCTCAAATTGCTTTCTAAGCTTCTTTTCTTAAATAGGTCTCTTCAAGACAAATTAGGTCATATGACCTTAATATATATACACAAAATCTATATAAAAAATTCATCACAATTCATCTACACTCATATGATGGTATAAATACCTCCTTATGCTTACCATTATTCTATTTCATTCGCTTGTTCTCTACACACTTTACAATAGGCCTAAAATTGTCTTGTACATACACAAACCTTTTACTTATATTACCATTTAGTCAACCAAAACCTTTCACCCCTTAGGTGTCAGGATCTTGCTCCACCAATAGAGCACATATGATTACCTTTTGTATTAGCAACTAAACATGGAATTTAACCAGAATCAATAAGTAACTAGAAATATGAAACAACACAGGAATATGAGAGACAATACATAATTGTATTAATAATCACTCAGAAGAATATACAATAAAGAAGATGCCACTTATTTTTCCACCTTAAAGGCTCACCACACCTCAAGACCTTCTTCCCTCTCTCTCTCGGTCCCAACAATCAACTCCAATATAGAATTGATGTTCACCTCCACCAGTCAGTAACACGCTGCCAGTACACCAAGTACACATCTGTACTCTAAGTAGATCTCCTGCTCTCTACTGCTACCTGCAAATCACTAGACCTTACTCACCATTGTAGATCTCCAAAAGAAGCCATGCTCACCTGCTGACCAAGATCATACAAATACGAAGAACCCTTCTGATTCTCCAAACCAGCACCCACCTTGGTACTATGGCACTAGGAGGAACACACCATTGCTCTCCTCTCTCAGAAGGAGCTTATTTGCTCTCTTACTCTTTAGCACGCAAATTTACAATACAGCCCATGAGTCCATATATAGATCTCATGCTTACAATAATTAGACTATCTTAATTACAATAATTAGACACGCAACTCAAGACTATAATTAGCCTTTACATGCAAACTCTCGATTCAACGAACTAACTGTCTGTGCAACAAATAGTTCTGAAACTGCCACAGGCGACCGACGTCGGTCCCTGTCTGCCTGGAGGTGACCGACATCAGCCAACCTCCTACCGATGCCAGTGGTCTTCAGCTCACACCTGCTGATGTCAGTTTCCTTCTGCACTGCACTCTGCCGATGTCGGTCTCCCTGGAACTCAGCAACCTCCTCCATGTTTGCACCAGTTGAAGCTTTTAGCTCCACATCCTAACAATCTCTCACTTGGAGATAAACAACTGCAACTGTACCTATACCTGTACACCATCTAATTTTATTCCCTGACTTGTATCCCTCTTCAAGCTTAATCCTGAAGACCAACCACCACACACCCTCTGATGCTCTACCTGTCATCCAAATCTCTTGCCACATTCGCATCTACAAACCCTTGTAGAAAAGAACTTGACCCTGCATAGCATGTGCACCTACTGCTGGTTCCTCTAAGAATCCACTGAACTGCCCTCCAGTACTTCTTTCTCAAATTGGCTCCAAACCTTATGACAACTCCCACTGCTTGGGAAAACTCAAGTCTACACTAGACCTCATGTGATTTTGAACACTTGTTCTAAGCTCTGCTTGAACTGTCTAGCCCTTGGTGTGCTTTCCGATTCTGCATCTTGCATCATGAACGCCGCCAACACCATCTTCACATCAGCTCCCACTAGAGATAAAATCTCCATGTCTCTTATGCCAAAGAATCTCACTGCTCCAAATTCTTCATGACATGCCACTGAACTAACGTTACCCTTAACTCAACAAATCCCTGTATGTACAAAACCTGCTAGCAAATCACCCACATATAGTAACTAAATAATGTCACGACTCATCATCCACCTGGTAAGACAAAACCACTATAGTTACACTAACATTGACTAAAGCCATGCTTAGTCATCCACCTGTCAAACCCTGTACCACTGTCCTGCAGCTACCTCAAGACCATATGCCTTGGCCTTCCATCTCACGTATCCATCCACTCTCTTCTTTAACTTGGAAATCTATCCCTCATCCAGTGCTTTCTTCTAGCTGACAACTCCACCAACAAATACCTATTTGGTTCTTCTCCAAGGACTCACTCCTCATCCATGCCAAGCTCCCACTATTTTTGGATTCTACTTGCATTGCCTCTTCACGTCTTCCTAGTTCTTGACCATCAATAAGCAATATAAAGAAGGTGAACAACGAATATGAGGTTCACTTACCATTTCTGACCTCCATATGGGTGTTTGAGACTTGTTGACAGCTTGTTGTCCACCCACCATCCGTCTCAATGACCGATCTCGACCATCTCCCAGTTTGCAACCGACTGATGTCGGTTCCCTGCGCTGACCCTGACTGCCGACGTCGGTTTCATGATCGACGCCGGTATCCATTCTACCGACGTTAGTTCCTTCATGACCAACATTTGTCTTCTTATTGCCGATGTCAGTTACTGTTTGACTGATGCTGATACCTGTGTTTACCTATGAGTGATAACTTTTTACCCACGAGCTCTCCATGGATCAAAAACCCTATTCAAATCAACATAGCCCTGCTCAAAATAATTCAGTCCACTCTACTGATCTCTATCCGTCATCTCCTCCATGAACACCAAGGCTTTTTAGTTCTTTAGCTTGTCAAAAACATCTATATTCCACTTAAGAACATGCATTCCCCTCCTACATATGTGACCAAGCCTACAAAGCCACATTTCTTTAACAAAAGGTGAATGAGTAATATAAGTAGATAGATAAAAGATACCTACTTTCTTACCACCATTTAATTCAAGTGCATCCGCTGTGAGAGTTACAGTGCATCTCCCATCACCCAACTTTCCTGAAGAAATTAGACTCATCTCCAAGACTGGTATTTGCATGACTTCCTTCACCACCCGTGTGTTATCCGTCTGCAATTTCAGCTTCACTTCCCCTTCATCAATCATCTGACAAGGCTCTCCAACCCCTAAATAAATCTCTCCAAAGTCTCCAAAGACATACCCATAAAAAGATGCTCTATTATGGGCTGCATGGAAAGAGGCAAAAGAATCTGTAAACAAAGATTCTACTTTATCCAGAGCAACCTGTGCAACATCATCTGCAACATCTACTTCTACATGCTAATCTTCTACCGACCAACAATCTCTTTTTCCCTGCTCTTTCTTTCCATCAATCAGACCATTCGTGCTATTCAGTTTCTCCATTCGTAGCTTACTTTCTTCTGCCATTGCTCTACTCCCACTCAAATAAAAACACCTGTGAGTAACCTGTAATCAACATACACTAACCAGATCTAATCTAACCTGTTAGTATCCCAACCAAAACCTCTGATACCACTTGATGGTATCAGCTCTTGAACCTACAACTAGGCTCTGATACCACTTGTTAGGATCTTGCTCCACCAATAGAGCACATATGATTACCTCTTGTATTAGCAACTAAACACGGAATTTAACCAGAATCAATAAGTAACTAGAAATATGAAACAACACAGGAATATGAGAGACAATACATAATTGTATTAATAATCACTCAGAAGAATATACAATAAAGAAGACGCCACTTCTTCTTCCACCTTAAAGGCTCGCCACACCTCAAGACCTTCTTCCCTCTCTCTCTCGGTCCCAACAATCAACTCTAATATAGAATTGATGTTCACCTCCACCAATCAGTAACACGCTGCCAGTACACCAAGTACACATCCATACTCCAAGTAGATCTCCTGCTCTCTAATGCTACCTGCAAATCACTAGACCTTACTCACCATTGTAGATCTCCAAAAGAAGCCATGCTCACCTGCTGACCAAGATCATACAAATACGAAGAACCCTTCTGATTCTCCAAACTAGCACCCACCTTGGTACTGTGGCACGAGGAGGAACACACCATTGCTCTCCTCTCTCAGAAGGAGCTTATTTGCTCTCTTACTTTTTAGCACACAAATTTACAATACAGCCCATGAGTCCATATATAGATCTCATGCTTACAATAATTAGACTATCTTAATTACAATAATTAGACACGCAACTCAAGACTATAATTAGCCTTTACATGCAAACTCTTAGTTCAACGAACTAACTGTTTGTGCAACGAATAGTTCTGGAACCGCCACAGGCGACCGACATTGGTCCCTGTCTGCCTGGAGGTGACCGACGTCGGCCGACCTCCTGCCGATGCCGGTGGTCTTTAGCTCACACCTGCCGATGTCAATTTTCTTCTGCACTGCACTCTGTCGACACTGGTCTCCCTAGAACTCAGCAACCTCCTCCATGTTTGCACCAGTTGAAGCTTTTAGCTCCACATCCTAACAATCTCCCACTTAGAGATAAATAGCTACAATTGTACTTGTACCTCTACACTATCTAATTTTATTCCCTGGCTTGTATCCCTCTTCAAGCTTAATCCTAAAGACCAACCACCACACACCCTGTGATGCTCTACCTGTCATCCAAATCTCTTGCCACATCCGCATCTACAAACCCCTGTAGAAAAGAACTTGAACCTACATAGCATGTGCACTTGCTACTAGTTCCTCTAAGAATCCACTGAACTGCCCTCTAGTACTTCTTTCTCGAATTGGCTCCAAACTTTATGACAACTCCCACTGCTTGGAAAAACTTAGGTCTACACTAGACCTCATGTGATTTCGAACACTTATTCTAAGCTTTACTTGAACTGTCCAGCCCTTGGTGTTCTTTTTGATTCTGCATCCTGCATCATGAACCCCACCAACACTGTCTTCACATCAGCTCCCACTGGAGACAAAATCTCCATGTCTCTTATGCCAAAGAATCTCGCTGCTCCAAATTCTTCATGACATGCCACTGAACTAACGTTACCCTTAGCTCAACAAATCCCTGTATGTACAAAACCTGCTAGCAAATCACCACATACAGTAACTGGATAATGTCGTGACTCATCATCCACCTGGTAAGACAAAACCACAATAGTTACACTGACATTGACTAAAGCCATGCTTAGTCATCCACCTGTCAAACCCTATACCACTGTCCTGCAACTACCTCAAGACCATATGCCTTGGCCTTCCGTCTCATGTATCCATCCACTCTCTTCTTTAACTTGGGAATCCGTCCCTCATCCAGTGCTTTCTTTCAGCTGACAACTCCACCAACAAATACCTATTTGGTTCTTCTCCAAGGACTCACTCCTCATCTATGCCAAGCTCCCATTGTTTCTAGGTTCTACCTGCATTGCCTCTTCATGTCTTCCTGGTTCTTGACCATCAATAAGCAATATAAAGAAGGTGAATAATGAATATGAGGTTCACTTACCCTTTCTGACCTCCATATGGGCATTTGAGACTTGTTGACAGCTTGCTGTCTGCCCACCATCCGTCCCAATGACCGATCTCGGCCATCTCCTAGTCTGCAATTGACCGATGTCGGTTCCCTACGCTGACCCTAACTACCAACATCGGTTTCATGACCGACGCCGATATCCAATCTGTCGACATCGATTCCTTCATGACCTACATCACTCTTCCTATTACTGACATCAGTTACTGTTTGACCGATGCCGGTACCTGTGTTCACCTGTGAGTGATAACCTTTTATCTGCGAGCTCTCCATGGATCAAAAACCCTGTTCAAATCAACATAGCACTGCTCAAAATAATTCAGTCCACTCCGCTGATCTCTGTCCGTCATCTCCTCCATGAACACTAAGGCTTTCCAATTCTTTAGCTTGTCAAAAACATCTATCTTCCACTTAAGAACATGCATTACCCTCCTACATATGTGACCAAGCCTACAAAGCCACATCTCTGTAACAAAAGGTGAATCAGTAATATAAGTAGATAGATAAAGGATACTTACTTTCTTACCACCATCTAATTCAAGTGCATCTGCTGTGAGAGTTACAGTGCATCTCCCATCACCCAACTTTCCTAAAGAAATTAGACTCATCTCCAAGACTGGTACCTGCATGACTTCCTTCACCACCCGTGTGTTATCCGTCTGCAATATCAGCTTCACTTCTCCTTCGTCAATCATCTGACAAGGCTCTCTAACCCCTAAATAAATCTCTCCAAAGTCTCCAAAGACATACCCATGAAAAGATGCTCTATTATGGGCTGCATGGAAAGAGGCAAAAGAATATGTAAACAAATATTCTACTTTATCCAGAGCAACCTATGCAACATCACCTGCAACATCTGCTTCTACACTTTGATCTTCTACCGACCAACAATCTCTTTTTCCCTGCTCTTTCTTTCCATCAATCAGACCATTCATGCTATTTAGTTTCTCCATTCGTAGCTTACTTTTTTCTGCCATTGCTCTACTCCCACTCAAACAAAAACCCCTCTGAGTAACCTATAATCAACACACACTAACCAGATCTAATCTAACCTGTTAGTATCCCAACCAAAACCTCTAATACCACTTGATGGTATCAGCTCTTGAACCTACAACCAAGCTTTGATACCACTTGTTAGGATCTTGCTCCACCAATAGAGCACATATGATTACCTCTTGTATTAGCAACTAAACACGAAATTTAACCAGAATCAATAAGTAACTAGAAATATGAAACAACACAGGAATATGAGAGACAATACACAATTGTATTAATAATGACTCAGAAGAATATACAATAAAGAAGACGCCACTTCTTCTTCCACCTTAAAGGCTCGCCACACCTCAAGACCTTCTTCCCTCTCTCTCTCAGTCCCAACAATCAAATCCAATATAGAATTGATGTTCACCTCCACCAGTTAGTAACACGCTGCCAATACACCAAGTACACATCCATACTCCAAGTAGATCTCCTACTCTCTACTGCTACCTGTAAATCACTAGACCTTACTCACCATTGTAAATCTCTAAAAGAAGCCATGCTCACCTGCTGACCAAGATCATACAAATACGAAGAACCCTTCTGATTCTCCAGACCAGCACCCACCTTGGTACTGTGGCACCATGAGGAACACACCATTGCTCTCCTCTCTCAGGAGCTTATTTGCTCTCTTACTCTCTAGCACACAAATTTACAATACAGCCCATGAGTCCATATATAGATCTCATGCTTACAATAATTAGACTATCTTAATTATAATAATTAGACACGCAACTCAAGACTATAATTAGCCTTTACATGCAAACTCTCGGTTCAACAAACTAATTGTCTGTGCAACGAACAGTTCTGGAACCACCACAGGTGACCAACATCGGTCCCTATCTGCCTGGAGGTGACCGACGTCGACTGACCTCCTGCTGACGCTGGTGGTCTTCATCTCACACCTGTCGATGTCGGTTTCCTTCTACACTGCACTCCGTCGACGTCGGTCTCCCTGGAACTCAGCAACCTCCTCCATGTTTGCACCAGTTGAAGCTTTTAGCTCCACATCCTAGCATTAGGATAGACATGGATTAGATCTTTTAAAATATCATAAACATGATTTTATTCCATTTAGGTCTTCCATATCTTAATTAGGACTTATTTCATCTTTAGGTCTCATGGAGACCTAATCTCATTAGGTCTACTTTAGGACACGTTGCACTTTGCCTTGGAAAATATTAAAACACATCACATGGTAATAACATATAATATGCCACTAAAATATACCCTTAATAATCTAATATATGTTCTATATCACCTTTTAAATTTAACCACCACTTGAAGCGTGCCATTAGTACTGTTCATAATTGGGCCTGTGCATACTCAAAAAATCTATCTTGAAATACTAAAAATAAAACACCAATTAGATAAATAATCATGTAAATAAATCACATATTCAGAAGATATATGAACTTAGGGTCATCACCATATGATTTATACTTCACAACTCAGGGCAAAAGGACTCAAACCCTTCTCTGTAAATAGCTCACTCTTAACTACCAACTAGCCTCAAAACACAGTCATGGAAACTTGAACTTATGACACCTAAAATAACACAATCCAGGACTTAAAATGCATGAAAATTATCCTAAAACATACTCATAAAAATATAAAATAAAAATATCATAATATCTAATGGAAATTATTGGTCTTGCAGACCAATTTGTTGACCTTCTCTCTCACATACCTCACTCAGTCAGTCAAGCCAATTTGGTTTCAACATTTTCACTACTTTCACTATGTACCAAAAATTATAAAGAGAATGGATAGGAAATAGAAATCCCAAATAGAAACATCATGTACATCAGATGATTTAAATCAAGGCATAGAGTCTCAAACTCATCACTACAACTTGCTTACTCAGAACTACTAGTTTGCCTTGGAGCATAGTCATGCTGACAATGGCCTTCAATCACCTATATGATAATTTAAATAAATCTTGATAAATATGGATGATATTATGAGATAATTATGAAACTATAAGATAGAAATATACCATGTTTAAATGGTAATATAGGTCTTACAAACCAATCTCATAATCTTGTACCTCATTGTCTCATCTGAACTAGATAGGTCAACTTATGAGCAACATTTTTATCATATCTACTGACCTCCAAAACTTATTTCCAACATGATAATGTATTAAAAGTATTTAAAAATTTATTCATGCATTTTTATTCATCCCTATTCTATGATAACACATCCCTAATCATCTTCTCACTTTTTCCTAATTTTCTCACTATTTACATCATTAGGCCTGTTAGTGACTAGTCAACTTGGATGACCAGTTTAACACACCTAAGTGATAGAACCTAATTATAAATAAACATGAAAATAAAATAAAATTATAAAAATTTTCAATACAATTATTTTCATACTTTGACTTGGTCAACTTTGATTGTTACATCAAATATTTAAGAAATGTGCTCTTTCTTATAGGGTTTGTTCACACACCTGACAAACCAATCACACTTAGAGGTTCTTAGGAGAGTTGAATACAAATTAAAATCACTTATCTATCCATGATAATATATTTTGAGAAATTTAGAACAATTTATTTCATATTGGGTCACTATTAGGGTTCTTTGAGGGTTTAAACCATCTTCCACTATTGACAATCGTTCATAAAGCTTAGCCCCTGATTCTAGAAACTAATGCTTGAAACTTTGATAAATAAGCCTTACCCATCTAACATGAATAGATTAGGTTCACATGTAGAGGTTACACATGCTAATGAACACTTAAAAGGCCTTCTTGGGTTGAGAACCCTTCATTCTATGCACAAGAGAGACCTTAAAACCAATTTTCATGCCTTATCTTGAAAACCATGACCTCAAACCTTGTGAACATGCTTGAAAAAATATATAATACCTATGTACATTCTCATATTATCTCAAACATCTTGAAATCTGATCATGACCTTTCATTAGGCCACACTCTCTCTCTTTGTTCTCTTAGACCTTGACTTGCAAACCATATTAGGCCTAAAAGTTGACATTCAAAATTCTTTCCATGCACTCTCCACCTCATTATCAAAATCAATAAACATATATAATGCTCAAAAACTAATTTACATCCTTCATAGGCCTTGAAAACACCTCATGACACCTCATTAGGTCAGGCAAGGTCTAGAACTAGTCTAGTTTCAGACTTGGACTTAAGGTCTTACCCCTATAGGCTCATCTTGAAATGCTCCTGAGTGATCCAATACCTCATATGAATGCTAAAATTTTTTTATACAACCTTTTTTTCCTATTTTCATCCATCTCACTAAGCCACCATGTTCAAAACTTCTCACTAGTACTTTACAAGCTATGACTAGTGCCATGACTAGGGTTCTCAAGCACTTGAATCTTGACAATTGATCTTGAAACACTCTTTGATTATTATACACCTTGATCACATGCCTTACATTCTAATCAAATAATGTCCTACTTCTGCACATACTTCTTCATGTTTACCATGCACATGCTCATGATATGACTATGCTTGTTATGACTATGTTTGTCAAGACACCTTGTGCTCTTGGATTAGTACTCAAACATGCTTCATTGCTTACTTGATTATCAAACCTCTTTGTGACAACACTAATAGTCATAAATATAATTTGAATCATGACATTGACCATAGAAGAATCATTAGGTTGCATTCAAATTATCTCTGAGCAGAGATACATTAGGTTGCCTTCAAATTATCTCTTGTCACATGGCTTCCATGTCATATCAAGCATACAAGCTCATACCTCAAAGACAACTCACTATGCATATTTACCAAATGTAACTTGATATCAATGAAATCAACCTTGACATCAAATGACATCAACCTTGACATCAATGATAACACTTGTCAATAGTGTATGCATGTTTACACTATTGTAAATCATGTTCGTCAGCCTCATTTTCTTACCATTAATAAAATGAAAGAACATGCAACTTCTCAAAACCTTTTGGAACTAGTCAAGAATAATTTGAAAGAGGTTGGTGGTATGGATGATTTCTCAATTGTAAGAAAGATTGCTTGTGCAGGGGAAAATGGAGCATTGATTATGCAAGGTCAAAGAAGTGATCTTTGTGTAAGGCTAGAAACTTCTTGTACACCATATATTATTGGTATTCATTTTATGACACATTGAATGAATTTAACATTCAGAATTGTGAGCTAGTTTATATCAGTCTCAAAAGTTGAATATATTATTCATGAAATTCATTCATACTTTTGTAGAAGTCTGAAAATATTTTTACAATTTTAAAATTTTACTGAAGGTTTAATGCAAGGAAACAAGCTACTTAAGGATTTTGATACTTGATGGATTTACCTTTGTGGACCAACACATATAGTATATATAAAATATCAGTCATTGATCAAAATAATATAGGAACATCACCACACAATAGATAAAGCTCCATATGTATATTTTTGATTACGTGATATAGAGATATTATTGACCTTATGCGGCCTTTTAACCATGTTGGATGAAATAAATTTAATGATAAAAAAAGCTCAAGAAAGAATAGTGTATATTCAAGAATATTCTATGTTGAGAAAATTAATATGCCTTACCTTTAATAATTTGTATTTAACCCAAAATTCATTTATAGGGGAAAAATTCACAAGTTGGAACTTGATTACAAATATTAAACATAGTGGTAACTATTTAAAATTTAATGAAGATGGATATTTATGTGCAAAAGTATGAGAATGTAAAACACCCCTACACACTTTTGACATAGTTGGTTAATCTAATAGACTCAAATAAGTTCCTATTACAAGAGATTTATTACTTGAGGTTGTATCCTCTGTAAGGTCCACCTTGAAGGAAATTGTAAAATGTCTCTCTTCAGAGATTAGAGATTATTTTTCTCGAAATGAACTACTAGAATCCATGGATGTGGTGTACCTTCAATATTGAAAAAATGCTAGCTCATCAAATTTTTAGAATAAAATCAAAACCTTGGTCCAACACTTTTATAAGAGTGTAGAATTGAATGGTGAAAAAATTGAAGGCATTTTAGATTTGTCAAATCTAAATGAGCAGTCTATTCAATTTGTCACAATAATTTTGGAATAAGTTAAAGTTGTGGACAATGCTTTTGAATATGGATCGATTATTAGATTATGAACTAATTTAAGTTTGAGTGATATACAACATGATGGTTTATCAAAATATTTTAATCTCATTAATTTATGCCAAATAATGATTTTGGGCTTAGTTTAAGTTGAAAGAATTTTTAGTGCATTGTCATTTTTAAAATCAAAGTTAAGAAACAAGCTTGACAAGAATTTGGAGACTTTCTTGAGGCTCTATACAACTAGATAAAATGTCTTTGATTTTCCATTTGATAGAGCTCTAGTAATTTGGTAGTCTAAATATAAAATATGATTGACTAATAATTCTTCAAACACAATACACTTAGAGAGTTCTGTAGTAATGGATATGAGTCCAACAACTTCTAAAGAAAATGCACAAAACAATTATCAAGGACCAAATGAAAGAAACTGGCATGTTGAAATTTAGGCATATGAAATTTGAGGTTGATTGAGGAAGCACAACAGATTTAGTGACCCCAAATCATTTTCCATGGATTCATGTAGCCAGATTGCATTTTGAAAATTAAATACTGGATGACTTTAATTTTGATGGAAAAATGCTAATACTTGATTAGAAAAATATGTATTTTTGTGTTCTATTTGATTAAGAGAACATGTCTATAATAGTTGTAAACTCTACTATAGAGATGCATAAGTATATTGTGGCATTCCTTTATTATTTTATAACAAGTAGGTGTATTTTTATGTTTTGTTTGATTAAGAGAACATGTCTATAACAATTGTAAACTCTATTATGGAGATGCATAAGTATATTTTGGCATTGCATTGTTATTTTATATGAAGTAGGTGTATTTTGTGTTATATTCGATTAAGAGAACATGTCTATAATAATTGTAAATTATATTATAGAGATGCATATGTATATTGTGGTGTTCCCTTGTTATTTTATATGAAGTATGTGTATTTTTATGTTCTGTTTGATTAAGAGAATATGTATATAACAATTGTAAACTCTATTATAAAGATGCATAAGTATGTTATGGTGCTCCCTTGTTATTTTATACGAAGTAAGTCTATTTTTGTGTTCCATTTTGATTAAGAGAACACGTCTATAACAATTGTAAACTCTATTATAAAGATGCATAAGTATATTGTGGTGTTCCTTATTATTTTATACTAAGTAGGTGTCTTTTTATGTTCTGTTTGATTAAGAGAACACATCTATAATAGTTGTAAACTCTATTATAAAGATGCATAAGTATATTGTGGTGTTCCTTTGTTATTTTATATGAAGTAGGTGTATTTTTGTGTTTTCTTTGATTAAGAGAACATGTCTATAACAATTGTAAATTCTATTATAGAGATGCATAAGTATATTGTGGTGTTCTTTTGTTTTTTATATGAAGTAAGTGTATTTTTGTGTTTTGTTTGATTAAGAGAGCATGTCTCTAACAATTGTAAACTCTATTATAGAGATGCATAAGTATATTGTGGTGTTTTCTTATTATTTTATACCAAGTAGGTGTATTTTTGTGTTCTGTTTGATTAAGAGAACACGTCTATAACAATTTTAAACTTTATTATATAGATACATAAGTATATTGTGGTGTTTCCTTATTATTTTATACTAAGTAGGTGTATTTTTATGTTTTATTTGATTAAGATAATGTGTTTATAATACTTGTAAACTCTATTATAGAGATGCATAAGTATATTGTGGTGTTCCTTGTTATTTTATACGAAGTAAGTGTATTTTTATGTTCTATTTGATTAATAGAACATGTCTATAACAGTTATAAACTCTATTATAGAGATGCATAAATATATTGTGGTGTTCCCTTGTTATTTTATAATAAACAGATATATTTTAGTGTTCTGTTTGATTAAGAGAACATGTCTATAACAATTGTAAACTCTATTATAGAGATACATAAGTATATTGTGGTGTTCCCTTGTTATTTATACCAAGTAGATGTATTTTTATGTTCTATTTGATTAAGAACATATATATAACAATTGAAAAATATATTATAGAGATGCATAAGTATATTATGGTGTTCCCTTGTAATTTTATACCAAACTTATTTGAGGTTTCTATAGTGTAATAAAGTGTAAGTATCTATATTAGACCAACAACTTCACTTCTGCTAATAACTTGCATAAATGACTATAAAAATCAAGAAAACCATCACATATGTATTCAAGCAACTTTCATTAATCTTACGGGTGATGTGTTGGACCAACATTAAATTTTACCTTGGCCTTTCACTATGTTGACACCAATTCACTAAAAAATGGGGTAAGATCCCAACCTTGATCCCTGTAGTTTTACTTCCACCTATACCGCATTCAATGCTAGAAATAAAATATACATTAGGTGTGAGAATTTAGGATGTGAAGTTATTTATGTCATTAACCTATTTTAACACTACCTAATTTTTTATGCTTGAAGTATTGAAGACGTAATAATTTTAACTTACATGTTTAGAATTATAGTTTTAATTATTTATTATTTAGTATTTTAGTCATTAAAATTGTATAGAAAGAAGAACATGTTTGTTTTACTTAGTTTTATAAATGTGTTAAGGACCACTTGTGACTTAAGACACAATACACTTAAGGTAATAATTATATTTTGGTTGACATAGTTTGTTAATTGAAATAAAAATATATTTGAAAGGCCATTATTGATTATGGATATGGTTAAAACATTTTGACAAAACTTATCATTATTTATTATGTATATGGTTAAGACATTTGCAATACAATGTTTTGAGCAAATATCTTTAAAAAAATATTTTTCAAGAAACTTATCATTATATTAATTCATTTTAAGACAAATTATTGTGCATGAAAACAACTACTCTCAATTTTTAGAATAAAAGAAACACAAATCCATACCTTGTAGTTGCAATCATAAGGAAACCAACTTACAAATTATCTGCACCTTCATTTCTAACCTCTCATTCTAATCTTTTGACTACTAGAGCTTCGCTTCCACCAATAACTTGCATCAATGAATAAAAAAATTGAGAAACCATCACATATGTATTCAAGTAACTTACTTATGCTCGAATACATATGCATATCTATAATAGAGTTTACAACTATTATAAACATGTTCTCTTAATCAAACAAAAGATTGAGAGCAGTTATTTGCATGCACAATCATCTATTTTGATTCTTGAAATGAATAAAGATAATGATAAGTTACTTGAAAAACATTTATTTAAAGATATTTACTTATCATCCTCACTTTTCATAATTGTCTTGCCTTATGTCTCTATAGTCAGTTTTTTATTTATACTTTATACTCTAATTTTTTGTCACAATTTTTGCTATACTTTGTCTATTATATTATTTGGTTGCTCTTTACCACTAATTTCCTCTAAGAAATAATGGCATAAAATATATTTATTTTAAATAATACATAATAAACAAAATGAATTATATTATATGGTTGGTATTTATCACATACTTCTGTTAAACAAATAAGAAACTCATTTTCTTTGAGAAATAATGGCATGCAAGATACTTATTTTAAATAAAATGAATAAATACAATAGAGCCTCATGATCATTTCAACCATATTTTTGACTACCCTAAAAATATCCATTTTATAGATTTTGAGAATATATCAACATGCAACAAGTAAAAATCAATGCAATGAATAAATATAATGATAATTCCTTGAAAAACATTTCTTTAAAGACATTTGCTTGTCATTTTCACTTTTCATATTTGTCTTTCCTTATGGCCTAATCCGGGTAACAATTTAGGCAACAATTCGAGTGACAGTTCCACCCCAATTGATGACATAATTTCTGTGAGCCATAACTTTTGCACCGTAGCTCCAATTGACTCGCCATTTGGACCGTTAGAAAGCTAAGAATGAAAAGAACATCATGAAATGGAATGGATCTCTGCTCAATGAAGTTTGACCCTCAAAAATGCAATGGAAGTGCCCCAAATTTCAATTTTACTAATGTAGTCTAAAAATAGTAAGTTTCTAAAAATAGTAATTCCTCAAATTCTGTATTGTTTTAAATATTGGAAGTCGAACCACTTAATCTCCCTCAAGATTGGTGACCTTCCACATTCTCCCCATGCTTTAAAAATGTGTATAAATGAAGAGGTAACCCGAAATGTGAAGACAAATATCTCTTCCCAGAGATAAGCATATATTTGTACTGCGATCTTGAGTAATACTACATCTCTTCTCAGAGAATTCATTGTTACTGTGTTATTTCTATGCTATTGTGATATTTATCAACCAAAACTTTTGAGTTTTAGATCAGTGGTATCAGAGTGATTTGTCTTGAGAGTGTATGATCCCAAGGACGAGGTCAGGCTACAAGAAGCTTGGGTGGGAAACAACAAAGCTTCCAAATTTTCCACCTGTTCACTCCAAATGACTTCAAGTGGCAGATGACACTGAGACATCCAATCCTTTCAAGGAAATGGTGAACGAAGCCCTCCAATGACAACAAGCGTAGATGCTACAATAATTTGCCCAAATTATTCAAACACTTTCGATGGGAAATCTTGGCTCTGCGTCTCTACTTCCTGGCTCCTCATCCAGGGAACATCCTTTCAGTGCCCCAACACCCTTCAAGGTTTAGGTAAATTTTGATATTCCTACATTTAAAGGCAAAATCAATGCAGATGTAATAGAAAATTGGTTGGATCAACTATCTTCCTACTTCTCTGTAAATAAGTTCACCGATGGAGAAAAGATTAATTTTGCTCTTTTGAAATCATCATTGCCTATGAAAAACTAGTGGAAAGTGTACAAAAAGAGGTTCAGTATATATGACATTGGCCTTGAGGTGGAACCTACCTGGAATGATTTTGTGGAAGCGGTGAAAGAAGAATACTATCCCATCGGGGCATATGATGATCTGTACATATAGTGGCAACAACTTCGTCAAGGTAAGGACCAATTTGTTCAAGATTACACATACACTTTTCATTCTTTGTCTGCAAGATTGGGCATTCAAGAAAGTGAGAAACATAATACTCTCAAATATCGTGGTGGACTACAATGGTACATATGGGGGGAAATATAACTCTTCAATTTGGAACCCCTTGGTGAGGCATACAAATTTGCAGTGAAGATTGAACAGAAGCATGGTAGAAAGAACATGAAGAGTCAACCCTCAAAATGGAAAAGTGACAAGGAAGGTCAAACATGAGGCCAAAATTGGAAGCAAAAGGAGTTTCAAGATAAGAAATCCTAGAAAGGGAAGGCTGGAAAATGGTGTGATTACCACAAAACTGGAACTCACTCCAAATAAGAATGTCAAGCCATCAAGTCACTAATTTTTGAGTCACAATACTCAACATATACTACTCTGCCTCATACACAACCCATAGTCAAAGATGATGAAGAATAAATTATAGATGCTGAGCCTGACACCATTGTTGCTTCATTACAGACCCATGAGGAAAGACCCGATGACAAGGAAAGATTGTTTCACTCCAAATTATGTGTAAAAGGTAAGCCTCTGCATTTCATTCTTGATAGTGGGAGTCAAAAGAATTTAATCTCTGCTAAAGTTGTGAAAAGTCTAAATCTATCCATGAAGCCTCATCCAAAGCCCTACAATATTGGATGGTTGAGCCCAGGGAGAGACCTTTGTGTCACCCATTAGTGTCTTCTTTCATATGCTATAAAACCATTCCAAGATGAAGTCTTGTGTGATGTGGTCAATCTATATGTTTGTGATGTACTCCTTGGTCAGCCATTCATGTATGAGCGACATGGCATCTATGAATCACGAACTCGAAGGATCACCCTCACTCTTAGAACATGGTGCTATAGGGTACCAGAGGTAGCACTTCCCACATCTGTCTCCCTAATTAGTGCTGAGCAATGCAAGAGATTGGTGGAGAAAACAAAGCAATTTATTCTCATGGTGGTCAAACCACATAAATCCAAGAAGGCTGATGTTGCAGTCTTGACTACACAATCAACACAACAATAGAAGCAGATAGGATGAATCACAGGAGAATATGATGACTTAATCAAGTCACCCACATGAGTTCTACTGCATTGCCAGGTAAAACATTCTATCGATTTGATCCCAGGATCACCTTTGCGTAATAGTCCTATGTATCATAGATCAATTTTGGAGAATGATGAGATAAAAAGATAGATTCAATAATTGATCCAAAAGGGTCACATCAGGCCAAGTTATTCACCTTGTGGTAGCCCAATTATCTTGGCACTAAAGAAAGATGGAACATAGAGGCTTTGCATTGACTACCAAGCCCTAAATAAAATATCTAAGAAGAATCACTATCCTCTCCCCAGGATTGATGACCTATTGGACCAGCTCTGTGGTGCGAAGTTATTCACCAAAATTGATCTCAAATCTGGTTATCACTAAATTCCCATCTATCCCATTGACGTTTGGAAGACTACATTCAAATCTAAGGAGGGGCTCTTTGAATGGTTGGTTATGCCTTTTGGCTTAACTAATGAACCTGCAACCTTCATGAGGATGATGGATGACATCTTATGACCCTTCACCAAGTCATTTGTGGTTTTCTACTTAGATTACATACTCATCTATAGTAGAACATGGGAAGAACATTTGCAACATGTTCGCAAGGTGCTTTAAACTCTTTGGGAGCACAAGTTGTATGCAAATCTTGACAAATGCACATTTGAGATGAAAACAATTCAGTACCTCGGGTACATTGTGAATGAGGAAGGGGTCCATGTTGATCTAGAAAATATTTAGGTTATTCGAGAATGACCCACACCAAGGACCCTCATAGAGCTTCACAACTTTTTGGGTCTTGCAAATTTCTACCACAGGTTTGTTTTTGGATTTTCACATGTTGCTTGGTCACTAACCCAAGTGGCTAAAGGAGGAGCTCTATGCCATTGTGTAAGCTTGCAAATAATGGAAACACTACATATTGGGGAACTAAATGGTCATCCACACTGACCATAGACCATTGGAATTCATCCAGATGTAAAGCAAACTATGAAATGAGAGGCACCAAAAGTGGGCCACATATCTTCAGCAATTACACCTGATAATCAAACACAAAAAGGGGAGCTCATATATAGCTATAGATTGTCTGAGATACCCACCAATTACTACACTCACAACAGTTCTAGACTTGTGCAAACATGAGACTGCCACTTGGGGTGGTCTTTATGAAGCAGATCCTACCTTTGCTGATACATATCAAACACTTTAAAAAGGTAAACATGTTTTTGATTTCTATTTGCCAGATAATGTCCTCTATCATATGGGGCACATCTGTGTTCTAGTTATAGAGCAACAAAAGATGATATGGGAAGCACACTTCAGTAGGACAACTGGACACTTTGGTATTGAAAAGACATTGACAGTTCTTCAAAAACACTTCTACTAGACCCATATGGGAAAGGATGTGGAAAGATATCTCAAATATTACATCCCATGTGTGATAGCCAAGCCAACAAATAAGAAGCAAGGATTGTACACACCATTGCCAGAACCAAATAGGCCTTGGGAATCCATCTCAATGGATTTTATCTCAGGTTTACCCACTTCAAAACATGGTAAGGACTATATTTTTGTAGTAGTTGATCATTTTTCAAAAATGGCTATTATGATTGCTTGTAAGGAAAATATATCTGCTAAGGAAACTACTCAACTATATTTTAGTCATGTATGGATCTATTTTGGTATCCCCAAGTTCATTGTCTCAGATCGAGATAACAGGTTCCTGAGCATCTTTTGGTCCACTCTATGGAAGATGATGGATACTAAGATGATGAAGTCCACAACCTTCCATCCATAGATTGATGGTCCAACAAAGGTGGTAAATCACTTGATTGTTTACATGATTCAGATGTATCAGTCCAAACATCCATGCACATGGGATGAGGGACTTTTTTTCATACAACATGGATACAATTGGGTGCTGCACAACTTGACCAAGCACAGTCCATTCCAATTATGTTTTGGGTTCCAACCCATGGCACCAATTGATATAGCTATTCCATTTTACACCATGGAATACACACCTCATCGAAGATCTGAGACATCAAAAGCAACAAAGTTTATTAAACAAATGCAACACATCCAGCAACAAGTTCATGACATCCTGGAGAAGATGAATCAGAAGTATAAGCAACGCCATGACAAACATAAGATTACACACCATTTGACTATGGGTGACAAGGTTTGGTTGTGGCTTCAGAAGGAATGACTTGTAGGGCCACACAAAAAGATTTGGCCTCTGCAATATGGTCCCTACACCATCACTAGAAGAGTTGGCGAAAATGCTTTTGAGTTGAAACTACCAGCCTACCTTGGTCTGCATCCAATATTCAATGTGGAGCTCCTCAAACCATATCACCCACCTCTATTGGACACTTTAGTTGTAGCACAACAACTAGACATTGATGAGCTTGATCCATAGAGTTTTGCTCTAGTGGAAGAGGATCAAATTATGGATACCTAGATGAAGACAACAAGAGGACACTTTATTCCACTTTATCGAGAGGTCAAAAGGGGCCAGCTTAGCCATCAAGGTGAGTGGCTCATAGAGAATCAAATCAAGAAAAAACTACCACACTTGATGGGGAACATTGACGCAATGGGGACCATTGATTTTCAAGGAGGGAGTAATGATCTGAGCAACAATTTAGGCGATAATTCGGGTGACAGTTCGACCCCAATTGATGATGGAACTTTCAGGAGCCATAACTTTTGCACCGTAGCTCCAATTGACTCACTGTTTGAACCATTGGAAAGCTAAGAATGAGGAAAACATCATGAAATGGCATGAAGATATAATAAATAAAGTTTGACCCCAAAAAACCCAGTGGAAGTGCCCCAAATTACAATTTTAGTAGTGCAATCAAAAAATAGTAAGTTATTAAAAATAGTAATTCCTCAAATTCTGTATTGTTTTAAATCTTGGAAGTCAAACCACTTAATATTCCTCAATATTGGTGACTTTCCACATCCTCCCCATGATTTCAAAATATGTATAAATGAAGAGGTAACCCAAAATGTGAAGATAGACATCTCTTCTCAGAGATAAGCATATATTTGTATTGCGATCTTGAGTAATACTACATCTCTTCTCTGGAGAATTCATTGTTACTATGTTATTTTTATGCTATTGAGATATTTATCAACTAGAACTTCTGAGTTTTGGATCATGGCCCCATAGTAAGTTTATACTCTATACTCTAATTTTTTGTCACAATTTTTGTTATACTTATTTTATTATATTATCTGGTTGGTCTTTACCACATATTTATTTTAAAAAAACAAGAAATCAATTTTCTTTGAGAATTAATGATGTGCAAGATACTTATTTTAAATAATGCATAAATAATAAATTTAATAAATGCAACAGATCCTCATGATCACACTATATTTTATTTTTAAATGTTTAAAATAATAATTACATTCTAGTTGGCATGTTTTGTTAATTGAAATAATATTTTTTTGAAAGAGCAATATGGATATGTTTAAGATATTTTAGCATACCTTATTATATAGTTTGTAGTTTTAAAACAATAAAAATATTTTGAATATTTTTTTCAGTTATGTCATCCTCACTTTTCATAGTGATCTTGCTCTATGGCCCCATAGTTGGTTTATACTCTTACTCTAATTTTTGTCACTTTTTTTGCTATACCTAGTTTATTATATTATTTGGTTGGTCTTTACCACATACTTATAATAAACAAACAAGAAATTGATTTTTTCTGAGAAATAACAACATGCAAGATACTTATTTTAAACATAGCACAAAAAATAAATTAAATAAACACAACAAAGTCTCATGATCATACTGTATTTTGTTTTTAAATGTTTAAGGTAATAATTATAGTCTGGTTGGCATGGTTTATTAATTGAAATAAAAATATATTTGAAAGGCTAATATGGATGTAGTTAAGACATTTTGGTATACCTTATTATATAGTTTACAATTTTAAAACTATAAAAATGTTTTGAATATTTTTTTCAATTATGTTGTCCTCATATTTCATAGTTGTCTTGCATTATGGACCCATGGTTTATAATCTATACTCTAATTTTTTATCACAAATTTTACTATACTCAGTTTATTATATTATCTAGTTGGTATTTTGAGAGACTTACAAAGGTCTGTACTCAATTTATACATAATACGACCATCAAATTTAACACTTAAAAAGGATAAATTTAATCTTTAAAAAGGAGGAAAAATTTAATCATTAAAAAAAAGAACTGTACACAAGATCTCAAATTTAGACTTCTCACCCTTTAACCTCTTTCTCCATTTTTTTTAATTAATACAAATTACCTCTTATAAAATAAATCTACATATGTGATTCAAATTGATTAAACCCTAGAACCACAAAACTCTAAAACCTAAATTCATATAAATTCATTTTTATTAGAGTTTTACTCCTTTATGGTCATGAGAATCAAAAAGTGAGCAACAATTGCAAGAGGAGGCCAAGGAAGAGTCTAAGCATCCAAGAATGAAGTATAATCCAAGTAAGAAATACAAGCCCTACATGTCATGAGAATCATGAAGCGAACAAAAATTACAAGTGGAGGCCAAGGAGGAGTATAAGTAGACAACAATGAAGTATAATCCAATTAAGAAATATAATCCATACATATCTGTAAATGTTTTCACACTTTTAATGAATTCTGCCTATCTTTTAAGGGATTCAAATTTTGCCATGCTATTTGCCCTATGAATGTGTTTGGGGAAAGGGTTTTAACTTGGATTTTTTACCATTATTTATTGATTTGAATATGATGATTGATTCACCAGCTATTTATAAGTTTTTAAAAAGAACTAATAGAAATCACCAGTCAACTTATACTATTGTGTTAATTTTGCTAAAGATTCACCAATGGAATTATACCTGAAATCAAGGATTTTCTGAGATTTTATAATAAGTTTTTAGGGGTCCCTTATTAAAATTATCCTTAGATGGGAGAGATTCAGAAATAAACCTACTTATCAAAGAGAAAAAATGGAGGGAGGGAAAAAAGGGTGTCATGAAGGTGAAAACATGGTCTTTACTAGAAATAAGACACTCTAATCATTTGACAAGACTTAGAGTTTTCAACATCATTTACCCTACATAACCCTACATAGAAAACATAAGTTTTAAATAACTATTGAATTATAAATATCATCCCATGAAGGCTAACTTGTATGAAAAATAAATTGATTCTACCTTCCCACAACATGCTTCTCACTCCTTAGGACCCCTTACAAATCTATTATTCTATTGAAAAGATAGGTTACTTGCATGAGAAATAAGGTGGATCCATAATGTAAGAAGATAGTTAATGATGTAATGAGACATCCTACCCATGTCTACTATCCTACTGCACCCTAGACATTGGCTCTATTATGAGGACAACTATGGAGTTTGAGATTCAGCTAGAATAGGAGATGTGCCAAAAATATTTTCTTGATTTAATCTACCTTTTAGGATATGAATTTGGAATAACCAATAATAAGGGCTAAAGATGATTATTACAAGAAAGCTTACACCTAGTCACTAAAAATGGGAACCTAAAGACGATGATGCCTAAAGACTCCTAGACTTGCACCTTATAAATGACTACAATATTGAAAATAGCCTTGGTGAGCCTAAAAGCAAAGTGAAATATAAGGATATCGTAGAAGTGATCTCTAACAATTGGGTTGCCTCAATCCAAAAAAAATGTGTAAGGGAGATGGTAAAATGATACGTAAGTATGAATCATCATCATAAGAAAAGGTAAAAATGTGGATGAGGATATTAAGATAGATTGATATAGTCTTAACACAAGATAATATGATTGACTCTAAGTCAAGAAAAACATGACTCTCGATTGTTGCCTTATCTTTTTAAGAAGACACCTAGCTAAGGTTGGGAACAAAAGTAATCCATGTATTAAAATGATGGGCATTTATGAGGAGGGATTGGTTGATTCTTCAATTCTTACCATGCAATTCACAAATTGAAAATCCAAGAGGTGCAATTAAGATAAAACTATGAAGCATAGAAAAGATAACAAACATCTAAAGGGATGTACATAATGATGAAATATATCAAAGAATTGCATAAGAAATAATGGTTGGTGAAAGAAAGCATATGAATGTATAAAGAAAGATAAAAAGGATGAACATTTGTGAGGCATCCTTGGTTGTATTCCCTAAGGTCTTATAATGAAAATCACAAACTTAAAAACCAAGAGGTGAAAAATGCCAGAAGACCTAAGGACCAAGCATAGGTACTAGGGCTAATGTGAAAGAAACCCAAAGGTGTGTAGATAAATGCTGCAATAAAATATAGTCAAAGTAGAACATGAAAGAATTGTTAGATCAATAGAATATAAACTAACTATAATCATGCAAGTAATATGTATAAGAAATGGAAAAATATAAATGAAATCAAACTAGGAAGAACATAGGTTAAGCAAAATACTTCTTCAAGAATTGAGCATTGGTCAATTCCTTGAAGATATGTCCTTCACTCATTTACAATCGATAAGTGCTAGGCCCCAATATGTCCTTGACTAGGTAAGGACCACACCATTTTTGGATGTACTTTCCCTCTTTCTCATGGGTGTAATCTAATTTTGACACTAGGTATCTAACATCAAAATTACAAACATTGAATTTCTTGTTATGTTGTTTAGCAATAAATTTTTTTTATTGCCGATTGTGTTGTAAAATAGTCATACATGGCTCATAAAGTAGTTATAAATCATGAAGGAGAGATTCATGAATCTCTTCATCGAGAATGAATCCATGAAGAGAGATGCACAAAGAGGGTAGCTATACTTCTAGTGGTAAGATGGCTTCAAAGTTGTAAACTAAAGAGAATGGAATTACCTCTATGGCAGTACAAATGCTAGTGTGCTAAGTCTAAAGAATAGGATATGGCTTGAGATGATAGTCTGAATGAGAATCCATAATAGTTTGTGAAATATATAATCAAGGATTTTATTGGTGGCTTCTACTTAGCCATTATATTAAACATGATAAGGTGTGAAAAATTTGTGTGTAATTTTGAATTTTGCATAGAATTGGTAGATTTGATGTGGCAAATAGAGAATCATCCTTAGGTTCTAAGGTATATGGATTTTTCCTCATGTGTATGAGGAAATGTGAGTCATGCAGTGCTTGATGAGGGTGAAAGAGAAAATATGAAAAAGCAAGAGAGTGGCTATAACATTTTGCTCTTATGGAATGGCTTATATGGTGAAATATGTAAATTATTTAGCAAGGATACTAGCATTTTGATGATATGCTACAAGTTTTTATCTTTTAAATTGATAAGCTCTAATTATTTGGCAACACATAAGCTGTGAATCACCTAAAGCCTGTAATTAGTAAATCGATAAATCGATAGCTGCGTTCAATCCAAGGATGAGAGCATCATATTTGGTGGCTATAAAAATGTTTGATATCAAAACATATGTGTTACATGTAAATTTATAATGGGACAAACCTTTATCTATTAGAAGGCAAGGCTACCTTTAGCAAAACAAAGATAAAATGAAAAACTAGAATATCTATAAATATGCATATTATATTTTGGGTGTTTTCATATGTGTAGAAAGGAATTTTAGTGATTTAGAAGTAGGATAAAATGGAATGGAAATATAAGAATTAAGAAAAGAGAAGTAAGAATGTGAATGAATGACCAAATGCATATTTAATTTATGTTTCACATTCATAAACTGAAAATAGGAATGACTATTAACCAATAAACCTTTTGTATAAAAGAAATTTCAAAGATTAATAATATGAATCAATGAACATAAGAACATTCATCCACAATGATATGAAAGGCACAAAGTTATGTAATATTTTTATTTTTTAATAATTCTTAAGAAAAACATAAAGTTTCTTCTTTTATTTCTTTCTTCTCTCCAAAATCTTGTATCTTATCAAAAAATTAAAAGTAAAATTTCCTTTGAAAGGTTCGCACATCTTCTATTTGTAACCAAAAGGGTAGAATCCTTCACCCTTTGACCTAGTAAAGCATTTTTATAAAAATATAATTAGTTGCACTTTTTAAGGTGAGTTTTGACATTTTCAAAGTGCACACAGTACAACTATTTGACTACAAAAATGGCTATGTCAAAATGTATTTTTTAAAATTGCAAAAGAGGACACACCAAAATGCACTTTATAAACTACAAATTAAAGGTTTTATTCTACCACTTGTTCACTTCTACCCTCGTTGCATATTACTAGAATCTATTTTTTATTCTCCTAAAAGAGCCCCTTTAGAAACTTATGAAATTTATTCATTGTTTCATTGACCTTGTCTTCATCTGGTCCATCTAAATGTATGTATTTGATTTATACTTCAACTTGAAGATATATCATTTGATGAGGAATGCTTTAAAAATTATTTAGATATTTTTCAAGTTTATCAAAAGTGTTATGATATTGGATGAATTTTTGAATTAACCCATAATTAAAATTAGATGCTCAATTAGATTCTTCTTCTATCAATTGATTTAATTTCTCCTTGATTTTTTCTACAAAAATCACTGTCTTATTTTCATTAAGAAATGAGTAAGGGAGTTTTTCAATTACTTCTTGAATATCACATATGGGATCAACTAAAAACAATCATGATTCCTTAAACTTGCTAAGGGATTATTCCAGCTTCTAAATTATAAACTTGGTTGTGTCCAATCACTCATTTTTATCTCCCTGACATTATTTAGTTATAATTCCTTTTACGATTAAGGTATCCTTGTCAACTCTAGAGAAAGCCTCTAATTTTGGCAACCATTATCTCAAATTATTAAGTTCCTCTTTGTATACGCTCTCATTTCTATGAGCGTAACCCAAATCTTTGTTAATTAATACATAAACATAAATGATGATGTAAACACATGAAGGGGAAGACCAGTTAAGGCCCACCATTAACTCCCATGTTGCAGGGGTCTTGTTGTCACTTGCATATATGACCCCTAAAAGGCCATTAAGTGACTCAAAATGACATATAGACTAATTAGACCATGAATAAGGCTAAAATGGAATTACATTGCATCAAATAGACTATAACACACCCTATAACAAAATATTAGACCCCTATAAACATCTAAAGATCAAGTTTTTACCTATAGGGGTCTAAATTTGACCTACAGGGTCAAATTTGGTCAAAAAAATGGTGACTTATAGGAGTAGTATACCTATTATACTAAAGATAAATAGCCTTATCTTATCCATGGGCAAAGGGAGTTAGTGAATTATTGAATACAACTAGTAAGGAATTGCCTAAAACACACATAAAACAACCATACCACATCAAACAACATAAAACAACTCAAGACACCAATAAGACTCACACATGTAGACAAGCACTTAGGGTAAATAAAAAAATAAAAACTATGTACAATGAGAGAGGGGAAATTTATTATAAATGTTTAAGATATATCCCATTGATTGTGATATATAGCTCCTCTCCATCCAACTTTGAGAGTTGGAAAGCATTGTGTTGCTTGCATTGAGTGATGACATAAGGGACACTCCACAAAGCATCAAACTTTGTGTATTTTCTAGGCTTAGCCCTATCTTCATCCCACTTTAGAACAATGTCTCCTTATTATAATATTATTGGCATGGATTTATTATCAAAATATCTCTTTGTTTGATCTTGGTGAACTCTCATAGTGTGCATAGCTTGATCCCTTATTTATTCAAGCTCCATCAACTCACATAATCTGACCTCCATACTTTCATTTTCCATCAACTCCAGCTGGTAAGTGAGATCTAAAGTTGGTAATTCAAGTGAAATAGGAAATCTAGTTTCTCTTCCATTAACCAGTCTATATGGTGAGTTTCCAATGGCTCTCTTGGGGGTGATTCTATTAGCCCAAAGGGTTGTCTTCAATCTAGAATGCCAAGTTATTTGGTTCTCCTCCATTATTCTCTTGGTAATCCTAATTTTATTCTTATTAGTTGAGTCATCTAGTCCATTCCCTTGTGGATAATAGTTTGAGGAAGTACAATGATAAATACCATGTTTCAAAGCCCACTCACTTGTCTTGGTTCCAAGGAATGCCAATGCATTGTCTGAAATGATTATTAAAGGAGCCCCAAATCTTGTCACTATGTTTTCATAGAAGTCCAAAAATTAAATTTAATTTGATTCCTTTAGAGCTATAACATCCACCCATATTTTAAAGTAATCTATGGTAGCTAACACCCACTTGTGACCAACACTAGAAGGTGGGTTGATTAAGCCTATGAAATCTAGACCCCATTGCATAAAAGGTTGCTCTACTTATATTAGATGAAGAGGTAAGGCTGAAATATTTTTATTTACATCAAATAAAGCACATTTTTGACATTTACTTAGCCAAACATGAGTATATTTAAACAAAATAGGCCAAAAATAACCAGCTCTCATAATCTTGGCAGTTGTGGTCCTTGGAGCAAAGTGATCACTTGTTGGTCCATCATAAACTCAAACATTATCTTCTCAACCTGATCTGATTCAACACATCTCAATAAAACACCTGATAAATATTTCATAAATAATACTCCATCAAAAAGTACATAAGGAATATATTTTAATCTGAAGTACATTCTTTTGGCTCTATCTCAACCTTGTGGGCATTCATCAGTTTGAAGAAAATTGATCATTTTTTGTGTCCAACACCTCATTGGTGAAGATGTAGATGTCATAGGATCATATTGAAGGGTTAACATAGCTTATTTGTTTCCCTTTAAATCTGAAGTAAGGTGTTCACATAATCCCTTCCCTTTCACTAGTTTGGTTGTCTTGATTTCTACATCATACTCTATTACTTTTGTAATCCAACCAACTATTTTTGCATTCAAATCTCTACTTAAAAGGAAGTCTTTGACATTAGGATGAGGTGCTAATATATGAATCTTATTTTTAGATAAAATGTACCTAAACTTCTTTAGGATTTTAATAACTTAAAGTACTTGCTTCTCTACATAAGTGTACCTTACCTCATAGCCTTCCAATCCTTGATTAAAAAAGGCAATAGGCTACTCCAAGTTTTCTTCATTTGATTGAGTGAGCATGGTAGAGATTACTTATTCATTTCAAAAATTATACAATTTTAAATAATTTTATAAATTAGGACTTGCAAGAGTTGGAGCTTGAGTAATAGCTTACTTGATATTTTCAAAACTCTCTTTCCTTCTCCTTGTCCAAGTAAACACTTTATCTTTCCTTAGTAGAGAGGTTAGAGGCTTGACTAAATTATAAAAATCAAGAATAAACCCCCTTATGAAATTTATTTTTCCAAATAATCTTTGCAAACCTTTCTTGTGTTTAGGTAAAGTCAATGCCAAGATTGCACTCACCCTTTCAGGATATATGGATAGACCTTTCTTTGAAATAATGTGTCCCAAAAGTTTGCCTTCATGAAAAACAAACACACACTTATTTGGATTAAGAGAGATTCAAAAATCTCTACATTTTTCAAAAATCTTCCTAAGATGATTCAAATGATCCTTTGCATCCTTGGAGAAAATCATGATATCATCAAGATACACTAGCACTATACCATTTATTAGGCCTTGAAAAGCCATATCCATTGCATGTTGAAAGGTTGCCTCAACATTACATAAACCAAAAGGTATTTTTATATAAGCATATTGACCCTATTTAGTGGTTAAATCTATCTCGTATTGATCTCCTTCCTTTACCAAAATCTAATTATACCCTGAATATTCATCAAAGAGTGAGAACCTTTCACTACCTGCCACAACTTACAAAATTTAATCCATAAAAGGAAGAGGATAATGGTCCTTCAAGGAAACTCTATAAAGTCAAAAAATAACATGATCTCCCCAATCTTATTCCTTATAGGGACTAACTTGCCACCCAAGATGAATACTTAATGGGAAAAATGATCTTAGACTCAATAAACTTTGTAAGCTCCTTTCTCATAAGAGGATCAATCTTAGGATTGATAATCCTTTGCTTTTTCTTGATAGGCTTAGCATTCTCATCTAACTCTATGATATGTTGAGATAGATTTGGATCAAAACCTTTTAAATCACTATATCCCCATGTAAAGATATCAAAAAATTCTTTGCATAATTCAATGAAAGCATATCTTTATTCTCTAGTACACACCTTCCCAAGAGAAAGTAACTTATCTTTGAAGATATGTACTCTCTCATAGTTTTATTGTTTATTAGACATGTCTACATTTTCTTTCTTTAAATTATCATCAACATTAAAAATACTTTCAAGTGTGACCAAACCCTTAGGGAGCTTGTTTGTATTCAATTATACAATCTACCCTCCATATAACTACTATAGTTTGGACTAGTTTTTTGAGGAAAACTCAACCTCCTCTTATAGAAAAAGAGATATTTACTAGTCACTATCAAATACTTGCCAATTAGTGAAATTATTAGGTAGAGGGCCTTACAATCACTTTGATATGAGGTTGGTCCTTGTCATCTCTTATCCCCTTTAGAACATCAAACTGAGCTCCAATGGC
This sequence comes from Torreya grandis, assembly GCA_037957365.1. NCBI lineage: Eukaryota > Viridiplantae > Streptophyta > Pinopsida > Cupressales > Taxaceae > Torreya > Torreya grandis. The sequence continues at coordinate 872,877 of JARHVA010003074.1, read as the reverse complement.
TACCAACGTATCAACATGTTTATTATTTTCTCTTGGTATAGATTGAATTTTGAAATCTTGGAAATATTCTATAATATCCCACACTCTATGCTTGTAGGATTTAAGCAAAGAGTTATTATCCATATTTTGACCTCTCACTTGATTCACAATCAACTCACTATCACCATAAACTTATAACTCCTTCACACCTATTTTTATAGCCCACTCAAGGCCATGAATGAGGGCATCATATTATACTACATTAAAAGTAAAACTAAAGTGAAATATAAAATTAGATTAATACCTTTCCTTGGATGGAAATACGAACATTGCTCCACCACCTAATCCAACCTTGCTTTTTGATCCATCAAAGAATAGTTGCCATAGACCATCCATAGTCTCATTTGGACTCATCAAATTTGGAATGAAAGAGTCTTAGTCATGAAGAAAATACACTCCATGACCAAATTTATTCTATGAATCTATAAGGATCATGTTCATAGTGTTTAACTCCCCATTCATCTAGATGTATATCAGAAACTCCTTCAAGAGAAGAAGTTGGAGATTGATACATGTGAATTAATCCTCATCAAGAATAGTATAATTGATATTTGGAACCTTAGGCATGTAGGGATATAAATTATTGTGATGGAGAGGTTTTGATTCAATCTTTACCTTGTTACCATACCTTGTTTTGAAAACTATGTATGACCAATTTACTGCCAAGTATCCACCTATCTTGGCTGTAAACTCTCTTCAAAAATAAAGAGCAAAGTATAGGGGTGAATTTGAAATAATCACATCATGAGAGATGGATAAATTAGGACAATAATTTAAATTCAAATTTATATTCTTGACTACTCCCAAGGTTTTTGCTGGTGACCCATCTAATTGTAGAACTTCTTTAGCCATTGGTTCATACTTACTAGTTTATCTGCTATTGACTTAGGCATGACTGAGGTACTAGCCTCACTATTATTATATAATTATGAACTAAAACATCATCAGTGATCAAGGATATATAAAAATTAGGAGTCTTAACACTTTACTTGTCCATCAATTGGCTGAGTTCCATTCACCAAAACAAAATTTTGCATCCTTGCTGATCCAACTAGTTTATTTAGTCCAAGTAATTCCTTTTGGAGAATATCCTTTTATCTTGGTATTATAAATGAGTCCCATAATGAAATATTCACATGTGACATATTCATTTGATCTAAAACATTTATAGAAGGATTGCTCATGTTAAATTTCTCTTTGGAGGCACTAGTACCTTGTGGTGTAGCATGTGAAGATGGATGTGTAGGAGCTAATCTTGAATTATAAAATTTCTAATTTTCCTACACCTTAGGAGTTGAGTTAGACCCACCTACCATTGGGGGTGATGGAGGAGTAAAAATAGGTCCCTAATTTATCTCTTGTGCCTCTTCAACAACCCTCTTCTTAGATCTAGTGTTAGAGGATACACTAGCATTCACAATATTTGAACTTCCCAACTGATTCATGGCACAAAATTCTCCCTCTAAATGATTCATAAGAGTAAAATTAGGTTGTGTTTATCCATTATCCATTTCATTTTATATTGGCACCTCAAAAGTGGGAACGTGAGGTACTTGACTACCTTGCATTATCATGGCTTGACTAGGCATTTCATTGGCATTTGAAACTTGGCCTTGATTTTGGTCATAGGAAGGGTACCATGGTTGTTATTAAATAGGATTATTTTTAATAGGAACAAGAGCTCTAGAAGATGATGGGGAATTAGGATTGAAACTTTGGTAAGGTCGAGCTTGAGTTATTTGACCTTATCCTTGAGCATTATTTTGAAAAGGAGGCCTACTTGCTTGTCCAAACTGATTGTAAGGATGATAAGGCCTATAATTTTAGGCTTATTATCTTTTGAGAGCAACCAAATAATTATTAACACTTTGAAGCAAACTCTTGATTTCATGAATCTCATTGGTAGGGGAAAGGGAAAACTTATCTTGGATATTAGGCAAAGGATCCAAGGTGATGCAAGGGCATCTTGGAATTCTCACAAATGGTTTAGAAGGTGTCTTAATAGGGTGAAAATTTGAATTTGAATTGGTTTTCCCACCAAAAGGGAATTTCAAATTTTTATAATGTCTTCGTGGGTCTAAGTGAGTGAAAATAGGTGTAATTGATAACTCAACATTGTAATAGACATTTATGGTCACAAGAAAGGTATAAAATTGAATATGAATGCATTTTTCATGTAAGAGTGAGGTGGTAGTCCACCACCCCATGCTAGACTAGGAGGTTGATAGAAAATCTTGATCAAGAATCAATTATGGTCTGGTTTTATGAGTTTTGGATCATAGGTAGATAGTATATAGTATGTAGTAAAGTATGGAAGGAGAATCCACACCTTCCATTCAAAGATGTTGAGGAATAGAAGTGGAAAATAAAACTTAATTGAAGGAAGAATGACTGTGATAATGAAATTCTGAATGCATGGGAAATGGCATGACTGAGATTAAGCAATTTTACTTGATTGAATCTTCAATATGGTAAGTGGATTATTTTTTGATTATTAAAAATGATTAATAAATAAATTATATTCTCTTGAATGAAATAGGGAACCTAAAGTGAGTTGGGAGTCATCATATTTGTTGTAACAGTTAGGCCTGAGAACAGGGAACATACATATACAATCTTATGTAAACAATTTGGTTTAGCATTTGATCCTTTTGTTATTGGAATCTTGTGGAGAATGGAAAGGTAATATACATATGGATAGAATGATTTTTATTGTTTAATTATATATAATGGTCAATATTAATCTTTTTATAATCTGGTAACAAAACTTATTCATGATAGTCAGGCCTAAGAACAGGGAACACACACATACAGTCTTATGTAAACAATTTGGTTTAGCATTTGATCCTTTTGTTATTAGAACCCTATGAATAATGGAAAGGGAATATACATATGGATATAATTATTTTTATTATTTCAATCTATATAGTGGTCAATATTGATCTTGTTATAATCTGGTAATAAAACTTGTTCACGATAGTTAGGGTTAAGAACAAGGAACATACATAAACAATATTATATAAACAATTTGGTTTAGCATTTGATCCTTTTGTTATTGGAATCCATTAGATAATGGAAAGGGAATATAAGTATGGATAGAATTATTGTTCTTTATATATAGTGGTCAAGATTGATCTTACTATAATCTAGTAATAAAACTTGTTCATGACAGTTAGGCCTGAGAACAGGGAACATATATACAATCTTATGTAAACAATTTGGTTTAGAATTTGATCTTTTTTTTAATAGAATATTATGGAGAATGGAAAGGCAATATACATATGGATAAAATTATTGTTCTTGTTTCATTCTATATAGTGGTCAAGATTAATCTCGCTATAATCTGGTAACAAAACTTGTTCATTGAATACTACAATATACTTATAATTAGGTCTATATTCAGTAATTACATTGGAATTGAATCTTGTTTGATTGAAAAGAAATTTGAAAAGGGTCTAAGGTATTTAATATAATGTGTTGAGATATTTGTTAAAGATTATATAGTTTGTGGGTGTTAAAAAGATAAGGAAACCTTGAATACCCTGTTTGCAAAAGGGTAGAATACAGTCATAAGGACTGAGTCATGTTGCATTGAAAATTGTGTTGGATTATAATGAGATTGGAAAGGGTTTAAGTTATTTAGGAAAGGTAGTGAGAGCCTATTTATAGGTTATAAATATTTTTGGTGTTGAAAATACTAAGAAACCCTATTTCTCCTATTTTCTTGTGTGTAAAGGCCATGTTGTAAGACTGAGATTTTGAGTTTGTGTATGCCTGTAGGGTTATGAAACATTTAAAATTGAATGGGAAAGTTGATAGATGCATAGATAGAGATAACCCAACTAGTAGTTTATCTTGAAATTGTTTATAGAGCAAGATATGTAATTATTTATACCCTCAGCTTGTGACAGGATTTGGTAAGCCCTAGATTAGGGTTTTGTCTAATGGAGGATATTTAACCATTGAAATCTCATGAAATTTTTTAATCTTTCATTAAATGATGTTACATAACTGATAAAAGTGGTTTCAAAGTTGAAATGTACGGATAAGTACAAAAATAGGGTTGTGTGCTAGTGTTAGGCCTAGAGAAGGGCTAATAAAGTAAGGGTGGTATAGGGAAAATGAAATTATCCAAATAAGAGGGTCTAAAAATGATGGATTAACCTGGAGAAGTAAAATGGGTATCTAAAAATTTTGATAAATTTCAAAGAAAGTTTGTACATAGTTCAATCTAAGGAGGTTTGCTCATATGGAGGGCTAATTGAGGAAAGGCTTAAAGAAGCAAGTACATGTAGCTTTGAGAGTTATGAAAAAAGGTTAAAGTGAGGTTTATATGGCCCAAAAGGGTCCTTAAATAAGTATTTATTTTCTTGTGGGGGTTTTTCATATGCTCCCAACAAGGAGGTTTACCCATAAACAGGGTTAGTAGGGGTTAAGGCTTGAAGGAAGCTTAAATGAAGCAATTGGGTAACTGGTTTGAGTTAATGGCATAAGCAGGGATAGAAAAGAAGTATTATGAGAAGATATAAGGTTTTATATGTTATTGAAATCAACATTATCTTTTGATTTCCTATGCAGGCCATTTTGGCATTGATGCATTATGAGGGTGTCTTGAAGGTAAAGTGCATATATGAATAAAGTATGTTTTAGTTTATTAAATGTTATTGGATGATAGTGGAAATTTCATTTGAAACTAGTTGGTGTGTTCTCATGAATAATTGAAAGAAAACTATAGTCATTTTACATGATTGTCCAAAAGGATTAGGCATGAATGAGTGAATGAAGGATAAAGGCAAAGTTTGAAAGAAAAAGTGAATTTAGCTCTGAATCATTTGGTATCAGATCCATCTAGATGCTCTAGGGAAGGTAAAAACATTGTTATTGTGTAGGTTGCATGAAGTTATGGGTAAGCAAGCAAGGAGTCTTATTGAAGGACATAGTAAGAAGCAGTTTGAGAAAGCCCTGAAGTAGAAGAGATATTAACAATCTCAAGAGGAAAGAAACTCATAAATAGAGTTAAAGAAGGAGAGAAAAGTCATAGTGTGTAGGAAAAGAGGTTGAAAGGCCCAAGTGTGGTCTAAAATAGAAGGTTCCAAGTTTAAACCAAAGGTAATAGTCCAAGTGAGACCAAAATAAGAGAAGAATGTGCCCAAGTGAGGTACTCAAGATGAAGATGAAAGAAGAAGTAGAGAGGAAAGTGAAAGATAGGGTTAAGTATGAAATCTAAAAATAAAATATGGTCCATGAAGACACCAAGAAGAAGATTATGGTGGAGAGAGAGATTACAAAGATGAAGCAATAAATGGATGAGATGTTGATCAAGATAGAGTAGTTTAAAGAGTTTGTGAACCCACATCTTGGATGGGTCATGAGAAAGAAGCCAATAAAATGGCCAATCAAATAATTAGTGAAAAAAAGAAGAAGACAAAGGATGAAGGACAAGGAGGCAATCAAGCCTTATGTTTTTAAATCTAATGATGTATTGGTATGTGTGAATGGAGGTATGAAAAATGAAGAGAAGGAAGAGATAGTTGAGCCCATTCATAGGCTCATGAGACAAGAGGAAGAGGCATATGACCAAGTATTGATCAAAATAAGTCAAGATGAAGAAGAGATTCCATGTAGAGTCATGTTGATGGAACAAGAACAAATAAGTCAACCATGTTAGAGGCAAGATAACATGAATAAGGAAGAGATCCTCACTCAATAAGATGCAAGTGAAGCCAAAGGAGCAATATGACAACAATATAAGGAAAGTTATGAGGCATATTCAAGTTTTTATGAGTCTTTGAAACAAGAATATGGATTTTATCCTCATCAAATGTATAGAAAAATGGTTAAAGAGGTTACCAAGGAATGTATGGACTTATGGAATGTAGCAGTAGTGTTCAAAATAAGGGCATTAATGAAGGCAAGGAGGAGTCAATAATATTAAGATACTCCCCAAGATGATGTTGTAGCTATTGAAGTTGAATTATAGGTGGAAGATGAAGGAGAAGTCATGCAAGGAGAGAAGCAAGGTGCATTGACAACTAATGCAAAGGAGAGTGAAGCATACAAAGCACATGAAGGTGCTTGGAAGCAAGATAAACAAGAAAGAAAAGAGGGAATATGGAGAATGCCTCAAGGACATGAGGAAGAGTATGTTTTATTTAATGAGTTGTATTTTACAGATATAGCATTAAGGAGGATAGAAAAAGGCAAAACAAAGTACAAGTATGGTAGTCAAGAACACACACACCTATATGAGTGTTTTAAGGAAGAAGTACATGGGTGTCAAGACTTTTATCCCCTTGGGAGTATGATGCAGGGGCATATTGGAATGATCACAAATGGTGTAGAAGGTGTCTTAAGAGGTGAAAATTTGAATTTGAATTGGTTTCCCCACCAAAAGGGAATTTCAATTTTTTATAATGTCTTAGTGGGTCTAGGTGAGTGAAAATAGGTGTAATTGACAACTCAACATTGTAAAAGACCTTTATGGTCACAATAAAGGTATAAAATTGAATATGAATTCATTTTTAATGTAAGAGTGAGGTGGCAGTCCACCACCCCATGTTAGACTAGGAGGTTGATAGAAAAACTTGATCAAGAATCAGTTATGGTCTAGTTTTAGGAGTTTTGGATCATAGGTAGATAGTATATAGTATGTAGTCAAGTTTGGAAGGAGAATCCACACCTTCCATTCAAATAGGTTGAGGAATGGAAGTGGAAAATAAAACCTAATGGAAGGAAGAATGACTGTGATAATGAAATTCTGAGTGAATGGGAAATGGCATGACTGAGATTAAGAAATTTTGCTTGATTGAATCTTCAATATGGTAAGTGGATTGTTGTTTGATTATTAAAAATGATGAAGAAATTTTTTTTATTCTCTTGAATGAAATAGGGAACCTAAAGTGAGTTGGGAGTCGTCGTATTGTGGTAATAGTCAGGCCTGAGAATAGGGAACATACATATACAATCTTATGTAAACAATTTGGTTTAGCATTTGATCCTTTTGTTATCAAAATACTATGGAGAATGTAAAGGGATTATACGTATGTATATAATTATTGTTCTTATTTAATTATATATAATGGTCAAGATTGATCTTGCTATAATTTGGTAACAAAACTTGTTCATTGAATACTACAATATACTTATAATCAGGTCTGTATTCAGTAATTTTATTGGCCTTGAATATTATTTGATTGAAAAGGAATTTTAAAAGGGTTTAAGGTAAGTCATATAATGTGGTGAGATATTTTGTAAAGACTATAGAGTCTGTAGGTGTCAAAAAGATAAGGAAACCTTGAGTACCCTATTTGCAAAAGGGTAGAATACAATCATAAGGACTGAGTTCATGTTGCATTGAAAATTGTGTTGGATTCCAATGTGATTGGAAATGGTTTAAGTTGTTCAAGGAAGGTGGTGAGAGGATATTTAGATGTCATAAATATTATTTTTGTTGAAAATACTAAGAAACCGTATTGCTCCTATTTTCCTATGTGTAAAAGCCACATTTAGAGACTGAGATTTTGAGTTTTTGTATACCTGGAGGGTTATGGAACATTAAAAATTGAATTTAAAAGTTGACATATGCCTAGATAGACATAACCCAACTAGTATTTTTTCTTGAAATGGTTTATAGAGAAATATGTGTAATTATTTACACTCTCAGCCTGTGATAAGATTTAGTAAGCCCTAGATTAGGGTTTTGTCTATTGGAGGAGATTTAACCATTGAAATCTCATGAAAATATGTAATATTGCATAAAATAGTATTTAATAACTGATAAAAGTGGTTTTAGAGTTTAAATTTATGGATAAATATATAAATAGGGTTGTGTGCTAGTGTTAGGCCTAGAGAAGGGCTACAAAAGTAAGGGTGGTGTAGGAAAAATGAAATTGTCCAAATAAGAGGGTCTAAAAATGATGGATTCACCTATGGGAACCAAATGGGTATTTGGAAATGTAAATATATTATAGATAAATTCCATACATAGTTCAGTCTAAGGAGGTTTGCTCATATGGAGGGCTAATTGAGGAACGACTTAAAGAAGCAAGTATAGGTAGCATTGAGAGTTGTGCCAAAATGTTAAGGTGAGAGTTGTATAGACAAAAAGTGTCCTTTAATATGTATTTATTTTATTGTTTAGGTTTTTTAGATGCTCCCAACAAGGAGGTTTACCCATAAACAAGGCTAGTAAGGGTTAAGGCTTGAAAGAAGCTTGAATGAAGCAAGTGGGCAACCAGTTTGAGTTAATGGCATAAGCAGGGCTAGAAAATAAGTCTTATAAGAAGATAGAAGGTTTTGGATGTGATTGACATAAACATTGTGTTTTTATTTCTTATGCATGCCATTTTGGCATTAATGCATTATGAGGGTGTCTTGAAGGTAAAGTGAGTATATGAATAAAGTATGTTTCAGTTTATTGAATATTATTGGATGATAGTGGAAAGTTTAATTGAAACTAGTTGGTATGTTATCATTACTCATTAAAATAACCATATAGTCATTTTGCATGATTGTTCAAAAGGACTAGGCATGAATGAGTGAATGAAGGACAAAGGTAGAGTTTGAAAGAAGTCAATTTAGCTATGCATCACAAAGTAGGTAATGTAATTTGAATAGGAGGATACAAATCAAGAAATAATGGCATTGGTGGTATAGGATCAATCTTTTCCACTTGAACAAGATAATTCTAAGCATTAATAGCTATTTCATATGCACCAGGTAGTATATTCCCACCCATAGATTAGATCATCATGGATACATCACTATTCAATACCTTTAGGTAATACAAAAAGGCATAATTTGGAGTGGGTCTCACAAAGGCTAGGATCCTATCCCATGTTTTTTGAAATCTATAATTAAAATCTTGCATGAACTCTTGAGGAGCCCTCTTGATAGTAGTCAGTTGCTCAGCTAATGACAAATATTCACTCTTCTCTTCAAACCTCTTAGACAATTGATTTCCTAGTTCATCCCATGACATAATAGAAGCATGAGGTAGAGTTCCATACCAATCTAAAGCTTTCCGTTTGAAAGACAATGCCAATAGCCTAATGGCTACATTATCTTGAGTGATATTATGGATATTGAAAAAAATTACCATGTTTCTAATGTGTTCAAGGGGAGTAATAAGACTTTCTCCACTAAAACATGGAACACTTTTAATGGATGCTCAAATAATTTGGTCATATTGGGCAAGATTCAAAAGAGATGATCCATTGAAGGCTACAAAAGGTAGATTTCTAGCCATATTAGAATGTAGATTGTGAGTATTAGGTGTTGAACCAAATAAGAGACTTCTACTTGTTTTGTTAAAAACAAACTTCCTTGTATAAGGATGAGTATTCATAAATCTCTTCCTCTTAATAGGATAACAAGGCAATTACACAAACTCAAAAGTTATATTTTTAGTAGTAGACCTAATGGTCACCTTTGGCATGGAAAATTATGACTATTCAGCAACCAAAGAGCTACAAAATTAGTGGAGTCACTAGGTATTGAATATAGATGTTCTTGAAATTACAAATATGACAAGATCAACACCAATCTTGGATAATCTTCTAGGACTTGGAGTCCCATTGGGCATGCCAAAAATTATTGTCACTTGCATATATGACCCGTAAAAGGCTACTAAGTGACTCAAAATGACATAAAGACTAATTAGACCATGAACAAGGATAAAATTCTTTAAATTACATCAAATAAACTATAACACACCCTATGAAAAAATATTAGACCTTTATAAACATCTAAAGATCAAATTTTTACCTATAGGGGTCCCAATTTGACTTACAGGGTCAAATTTGGTCAATAGGTTTTTAAAAATAATATTGACATAGACATTTTGTCAACCAATTGACATACATACAACAAAAAATCACTCTTGCATAACCCAAAATAAGTTATAATCTAAATTATACCATAATTTGGCTTATTGAATAGAATAATACATGGAGGAAATAAAAATTCATGACACTACTAGTCTATACACAAACCTTTGCCTTCAATTTGGTAGCATGACACTCCTTGATATAACAAGAAGGATGAACAACACAATTTTGATCCTTTTTTTTAATATTCCCCCCAACAACCTTAAAAAAAGGTAAACATTTTGCCTTATAGGTAGGAATGGGCTAACCTCAATTTTTCCCCAAATGACCCTCTAACTTCCTAGGGCATTACATTCACTTACAGTTTAAAAAATAACCCTGAGAGATAAAAAAATGAAAAAGTCCACCTACAGGCATACTTTGATGGGCTTCTATCGGCAATCCAATTCATAATAGAATGGAACTTTAACTTTACTACCGGGGTGAGATTTTGTTATCACACAACGATTGTTAAAAGAAATGAAAAAGATCTAATCCAAGCCTATGTATGTCGATTAACACTTAATGAATACACAGTGTCTTGTCTCATCCCAATCAGGGTTTAGTATTCCACACCACTATTTGAAGACTTTTCCAAACATAAAGGTCACTTTAGGCTTTAGATTCCAAAACAACACTAAATAGCATATTGGTATTTCACAAGACCAATTTAGGTTTAACTTTATCAAATACAAGTATGTGAGACTCTGAGCACCACTACAAAGCCGAATAAGGAAATTCATTTTAAACAATGTTATGCTAAGGACCTATGTGGGATTCCCATTCCTAAGATACATGGATTCACTAACTGCTAATGCCCATGACCCCATTAAAGAAATGGAACTTGATTTACAAAGCAATAACAACAAATCTAGACAAGCAAGACCTTATTTTTGAATTTTCCAATACCAAACTAGAAAGTAGAAACTTGATTACAAATGAAATGCGCATAAAGAAAAACCAAGACCAAATCAGGGTCTTCACTCCCAACTACAATTGCCAACTGATTGGAGACCAAATCGGAAATGATGAAATTTGATTAGCATTGTAATTCAACCAACTTACAAAAGATGAAGTTTGTCATCCCACACACCAAGGAAAACACAACTTTGTAAGATGATCATTGAATGCAAAATTGCAAACATCAAATGAGTAAGCCACAAAGAGAATGGCATGTATGGAGACCAAGGAAAACACTAGGAATAACACATATAAAACAAAAAACAAATCAAAATAACTTAAAAAATAAACACAATTTTTGTGTGATATAATATGTCTATCATGGATGCTCCTACATCAGAAACCCATAGTAGAAGAACATGATCATGAGATCCCACTTATGAACCTATAGTGAGATGATATATTGATGTTCCATGTTTGGAATTCTCAGATTCATTCATCAAAGTTGTGTCTTCAACTGCTCTACCCTTCTACTCATGATATTCATGATTTTGTGTCTTATTGCAAACTCAAATGTATAAAATAGATTCCATTTAATCCTTAGCTACTCATAGTAGTCACTCCTTATAATACTTAGATAAAAAATCCATACTATCACTTATTTTCCCTTCAAGATATGGTTACAAATCAGCCATGTTGAATATAAGTAAGATGCCTACTCCATATAGAAACTCTATTTCATATGCATTAGCTAAGAACTTCCTCATAATCCTATAAGGTCTAGTATTTTTTCTACTTTAGATTTTTATATTATCCTTTGAAAAACCTCTCCTTATGCAAACGTGCCAACACCAATTATCCAATGTCAAAATTCACTTCTTTCTTACTCATATCAGCACATTGCTAATATTTTACAACACTCTCTTCAAGTATTTTCTTGACTTTTTAATGCACCTTGTGGATAGCCTGAGCATAGTCTTCACCCTCTACACTTATTCTACTCATTGTAGCTGTAATTCTCAATTCACATATGACTCATACACTATCTAAAAAGGACTCATACATGTACTGTGATTGACTAAATCATTATAAGCAAATTCAACCTATGCCAACATTAAGTCTCACTATTTGGGTTTATCACCAACCAATCATCTCAATAAATTACCTAGACTCTGATTTACCACCTCCATTTGTCCATCTATTTGGGGTTGATAGGATGAACTAAAGTCTAATCTAGTTCCCAACTTCTTCTGATGCATTTTCTAGAAGTGTCTAACAAACTTCGTATCTCTATCTAAGACAATACTTTGAGGCAATCCAAACAACCTCACAACCTCTTAAAAGAACAAATTTAAAATGTGGGTGGCATCACTAGTGTTATTTCAAGGAAAAAAGTGAGCCCTCTTTGAAAATATATCCACAACAATGAAGATAGAATCATTACCTCACCACATTCTTGGTAAACTAAGAACAAAATCCATGCTTAATTTATCCCATAGTCCATCCAAAATAGGCAATGACTAATACAAACCTGGATTCTGACTTCTACCTTTAGCATGTTGACAAACTCTACATTATTTTACCATTCTATTCACATCCATGTCCATCCATGCCAAATGGTATCTCTCATTCAATTGTGCTAATGTCTTGTCATATCCAAATTGACTAGTAAGTCCTTTGCTATGCTTTTCCTTCAATAGGTTCTCTCTCATTGAACCTTATGGTATGCATAACTTATGTCCCTTGAATAATAGTCCATCATGTATCTTGTACTCTAACCATAGAGTCTTATCTACAACTACTAGATTCCTACATTCTACCCATGCATCTCATTAATCTAAGATTCCTCATACAACTTTGTCATTGATTCAAATCCAATGATCTCTATTTTAAGCTCATTCACTACAAGAACTTTCCCATTCAAGGCATTCGCTACCTTATTGGACTTTCCACTCCTATGCTTCAAAATAAAAAAATATCTCTAAAAAAATTCTACCCATTTTGTATGTCATTGATTTAACTTACCTTGACTATTTATGAACTGTAAAGCATGATTGTTCATGTACAACACAAACTCCTTTAGAAACAAAGAATGCTACCACTTCTTGAGAGCTTGTACCATTGCATAGAATTATTGGCCATAGACTGAATACTTCCTCTTAGCTTCATTAAAGTTTTAACTAAAATAGGCAATGGGCTTACCCTCTTTACTTAACATCGCTCTTATGGCTTTTCCACTTACATCACAATCAACTTGAAACACTCTAAAAAATTTAGTAAGGCTAACACTAGCTGTTCCATCACTCTTTTCTTCAAAAAATGAAAGATACTCTTTGCTACATCAATCCACTATTTTTTTTTATTATCTCCTTTTATAGTCTTCATAATGGGTGCAAATATAATAATGAAATTCCTATAGAAACTAGCCAACCCATGGAAAATACTTGCCTCAAACATGCTCTTTGGTGAAGGCTAATCAACAATTTATCTCACCTTCTTAGGATCCATCTTCGACCCCTCTCTTGAGATCATGAACCCTAATTATATTATATCCTCTTGCATGAATCTGCACTTTTTCATATTTACCAATAGTTTTTCCTCTTTTAACTTATCCAACACCAACTTCAAGTGTTGAAAATACTCCTTTGGAATGACTAAAGTTCAAATGTCATCCAAATAGATAATTACAAACTTACCCTAGTTTTATCACTTAGTTCACTAGTCTAATGAATGTACTCAGAGCATTAGACAAATCAAATGGCATGAGCAGCCACTCATAAAACCCATAATTCATCTTGAATGTAATCTTCCACTCATATCCCTCTTGTATGTGGATTTGATGATACCTGCTCTTCAAATTAATCTTGGTGAAGTCCCTTCCTCCGCTCAAATAGTCCATTAAGTCATACATTATTGGTAATAGAAACCCATACTTAATGGTGATATTATTTATTACATGCAAATATGTACACATTCTCCATTCCCCACCTTTCTTTAGTGACTAAATAACTAAAATTACACATGGGCTTATACTCACATATCAAACCCTTATTGAGAAACTCTTGCACCTACTTCTATGTTTATTCATTATTCATTGGAGTTAATTAATAGGCTAATTTATTAGATAAACTCTTTCTAGGCACTAAATCCATATGCTGACTAATACTCATTATAGGTGGTAGTTCATCCAATAACTCACATGTCAAAATGTCAACATAGTCCTTCAACATATTTTGAATTTCAATGGGTAAATCACTTAGCATAGTAGTTTTCATAACCTATACTAGTCTGGAAATAAATACAAAACACACCTCTTCCTTATTAACCACCTTCAATAACTCTTTACTGAATACCAACATGGCCTTTGAACTATTGTCCACTTCATCTACCTTATCCTTCAATAGACTCAATGTGAATTCATTGCCATACTTTATGATGATATATTTGTTTGATCATTCATCATGAATGGTTATCCTATTAAATTGTCATGGCCTACCCAACAACACATGACACATGTCTATGGTATGACATCACACAAAACCTCATCTTTATACAAACCAATTGAAAATTTCACCACACACCATTCATTCACAAGCCCCTAATGCCCCTTAAGCAACTCAGAAACTTTGTATGGTGTAGGATGTGCTAAATGTATCAACCAAAGTTTTTCTACCATTTCTTGAGAGACCAAATTATCAATATTATCACTGTCAATTACAAATTTACAACATTTACCTTTGGATTTGCAAACAATCTTGAATAAACTCTTTTATTGCGCTGGTTTGTTCACCTCCTTGGTTGGTTTTAACATAACTGTTTTAATCAATAGAGCCTCTCCTTATTTTGGGTCTTCTATATGATTTAGAGACCCAATTCTCTCCTCATTGACAAAATCTATATGAGTTATTCTTTAAACTCTCTTACCATTGTTTACAGGGTTTTTTAGACAATATTCCCACTTATGACCAACATAATTATTATAGCCAAAATGTTTACTAGGAACACCTTCACCTCTACCTCATCCATTTAAACCTCTCCCTCTTTAAGATTATCCTCTTCTTGTTTTATAATTCTAATTTTGTGAACTGCTTGCTTCTCTACCATTATTTTGTTGACCTCTTCCACTACCATTATGTCCTTGTCCTCTTGAAGAATGTCCTTTACCTCTAGAGTTTACTTGTTGCCTCTTTATCATCTTTTCCTCTCACTTAAATACACTTTGATAAGCTTATTTCATGGTTTGTATGTTGAACATACTTATTTCATCTTGAATATAAAAACACTATCCATTCACATACATTATCACTTTCTCGGGATCATCTTTATCATGCCCCACTCTTATTGTGAGTCTATAGATATTTAGAAGTGGAAGATCAAAGAAGAGGGACTAAAGATGATGAAAATAGATATTTTCTGATTAGGGGTCAAAATATGATAGGGAAGAAGTAAGGAGGTATTGGGTAGGGGTAGATTCCAACATGGCAAAAATAAGAGGCTACTTGGCAAGGATAGGTGTTTGGCAGGGCTCAGAACCTGCAAGGTTTAAATCTCATCGAATGATTCAAGGAGAGAATATTGATAAGTAAAATATGCAAAAATATTAAAGTATCCAAAAAACCCTAACTCAAAAACAAGGAGGAAGACACCTAGAGTGCTAAATGGAAGGAATAAGCAATTTAATAAAAAACCATGACCAAATGGGAAAAAATAAGGAGATAAGACCCAAAAAGAACAAACTAGAGCTTTTGAGTGAAAAGAAATGAAGCGAGGAATAATGGGGGGAAAATAATAAATAATAGGGTGGTCAAACCCTCATACATGCAATCATTGACCCTCATAAATGAAGGTTGGTTGAACTTTGGGACCTGCTTAATATGCATCAGAGTCCAATATTTGGTTTGCAAGTATTAGAGTTTGATGTTTGTAAAACATGTGTCTAATTCTGATTTAGGCTTAGAATTTCAGTCTTCCAACTTTAATCCCTTCATTCACACTTGATCTAACTCAATTTTCAAGCCTCCAACATGAATTGATTAAATTTTTACATGGGGTACCCAAATTTTACTTGTAATCCAAATTTAGGGATAAAACTGGCTCTGACTAGGGACCTAGATTGTCAAAGATAAAGGATGAACTCTAGAATTTTTGGTTTCATAATTTAGTTTACAAGTTATTTTGGCTATGGATTCTATGACAACATTTTTTTATAGACATAGGAAAATAAAAATGAAGAAAGGAATAACATAATCTAAACAAAAAGGAAAAGACAAAACAAGAAAAGAAGCACCACCAAAATCCTAAAGATAACCTATATGCATGACTGGTGACAACCAACCCTTACTACTTGAACAAATTTATTTATTTATTGCTATAAGAGAGTGGGAGATGGATGCCATCAAGATAATATAGATAGTATGTATTGTCTCCACAAAAGTTCTAAATCATGAAAGGACCTTTCTGCAGAGAATCAAAATTTTCATAACTACCTTTAGGCTATCCCTTTTTGTTCCAAAGAAGAACAACAATACCAATATGAAATAATCTCTACTTTAAATTCTTGTCAAAAAATATTTTTACCTTTCATTGATTCTCTATAATATGATCAACTACCTCAACTATTTCTTCTTCTATCTTATTCATATAGAAAATCCTATTACGCAAAGAATCTCTAAAATTTTGATCTTCGACTGCCTTGACAAATTGAAGAGCTGGTAGTTCTAATGAGATGGGCAAGAAAATGTTATTAATATACATCAACTATAAAGGTGATATGTTAATATCCATTTTTAGAACAATGAGATCAGTCCAAAGTTCATTATACAACTTCTTGTGCCAATTTTGTTAATTTTCATCAATAAGTTTGTAGATTTGTAACTATATTACTATTGCTCAATTTTTCCTAACCATCTCCCTATAGGTAGTAACTTAATGAGTGAGACAAAAATATCCTAGATCCATAACAAAAACCAATGAACTCAAAAGAAGCTAAGTTAGAAGCATTATCATTGATTATCTTATGTGAAACCCCATACCTAATCATGATGTTTTCCTTGATGAAGTTACATGTCACTTCAAAAGTGGTTTGATTGATAGGGGTTGCTTCTACCCATTTCATAAAATATTTAGTCATAATGAGAGCACGGGCATGACCAGTATTGTAAAGAGGGATCAACATGCCTATAAAGTTAAGGCCCCATTACTGAAAATGCTCTTCAATCACAATTGGTTTTACGGGCAATGATGCAAGCTTTGACCTTTCGACAAACTGATAGAATTCACATTTTGATATGCACTTATGGGAATATTTGAAAAGGGTAGGTCAATAGTAATTATCTCTAAAAATATTATGTGACATAACTTGTGATGAAAAGTGACAACCACATGCTTTTCTATGGAAAGCTTCTAACAACCTCCTCTACTATGTTTTATCAACACACCTCAGAAGCAAGCAACCAATTCCTCTCTTGAAAAGAGTATTATCCCATATGACATACTTAACATCTCTCAAATTTATCATCCATTTCTATTTGACACTCAAACCTTTGGGACATTCCTTGTATGTGAGGAAATGTGTTATATTTGTATACCATTCATTTGTGGAACTGACAAAAATAACTACATGTATTTCTTCAGATGGGTGCTGAGCTTTATTAGGTTCATTCTCAGCTATATGCTGATAAAAACCATGTCCTCAAATGAGATTAGTTAGTTTAATTTATAGATCATATTCTTGGACTTTTGATATCCACCCTCCTCTCTTTGAACCAAGATCTTTCTATATTAAAATAAACTTAACCACAAGATTAGGTACCATAATAATAGTGTGTGAGTTCAAGGTGTAATACCTAAACTACATAACTACCTTAAACACTATGTAGGCATGTTTTTCAATCAGGGAGTATTTCAGCTCATGATTTTTCAAAACATAGCTCATGAAGACTATATGTGATCCAATTCATTCATTATTATTTTACACCAAGATTGTTGACAAAGTATGTTATGATGCATAGTAATAGATCATATTTTTTTATTGAAATCAGGGCATACTAGAGTTAGTGCTCTGGAAATAACATTCTTTATTTCTTCAAATTATTCTTGCCTTATTTTCTCCACTTAAATGTATCTTTACCCCTCATCATACAATAAATATGTTTAATAAGCTCAACACAATCAGGGACAAACCTCCTTAAGAAATTTAGCTTGATGAAAAAAGATTGAAAACCTTGTTTACTGGTGGGAAGGGTTAGATTTTGAATGGATTGAACCATTACAATATCAATCTTTGTTCCTTATTTTAACATAATGTGACTGAGAAGTTTTCCTTTAGTTAACCAAACACAAATATATTAGGATTTAGTGAAATACCATGAATCCTATATTTGTCAAAGAATCTTAGCAAATGATCATAATGATCTTCATGATTTTTTAAGAAAATGGTAAAACCATCGAGGTAAACCACTATGATCTTATTATTGAGATCATGAAATTCTAAATCCATCACCCTTTGAAAAGTATTTCTAGTGTTGATAAGACCAAAAGACATTATTTTGTAGTCAAAGTTTACCCAAGGTGTTGTGATTGTCATCTTATGTTGATTTTCTAAGAAAACTTCAACCTGATTGTAGTATGAAAATCCATCAAGCATAAAAAGTATTTTCTATCTTATGATGGCTTGTAATATCTGATCCATAATTGGCAAAAGATAATTATCCTTTAGAGATGCTTGATATAAGCTCCTAAAATCAATGTAATAGTGAATTTCACCACTTTATATGCACTGGCATAATATTTCCTACCCATGTAGAATGATGAATCAATAAAATGATACATGCATCAAGCACATTCTATATTTTAGCATGAATGGTTGCAGTACTATTTGGATTATAATTCTTTTATTTCTATCAACAAGGCAATGTGTTTGGATTCAATGAAGTTCTATGCTTCATTTATTTTAGTTGGAAGGGTTTTAGATCATCATAACTCCACAAAAATACATCCTTATATAACTTGAAGAGATTGATGAATCTACATGTATCTCCATTAGAGAAATAGTTCTGAATATTAACATACCTAGGATATTTTTGAGTACCAATATAAACCTGAGCATATTCAAAATACTCAAGTGATTCATGCTAAAATTTACCTTTGATATACCTATTGATTTGGTCAAACATGTCTTCAATAGACACCAAACCTTTCAAAATTGTATTGCCTTTTAGATGAATTACCTCTTTATGTTCACTTGCATCTTGAGTTTTTGATCCTTTAGTTGCTTTAGTAGAGGAGATATCAGTCATCTCATCTTCATTACTCTAGGTGTATGATTTCATATATGCATAATTACTACATTCAAAGTACATATTTTTGACTTTATCTACCTTTCATGGAACATAGTTATCTACTCATCATTGTTGAAAACCTGCTAATGTTCAATATTATTAAGGACTCTTGGCCTAGACACTATTTTAATTATGTATTTATCTTGATTAACTTATGGAGGAGGAATCATTATTGAATTAAAAACAAAAATCCCATCAACCTTTATATTTTCCTATCTTGAAATAAATATGATTGAGAATGCATCAAATATTTCAATACAATCTCACACATGATTCATTTAGTGTTTTAAATGATCATTATTTACTCGATATTTATTCTTTACTTGCTTCATAATGAGTTCAACATCACCTTGTGCCTTCAGATTTTGAATTCCCATTTATTCAAAAGTCTTCGGTCCATGTAACAATGCCTCACATTTAATGATGTTATAGATAGACTCGAACTATAGCTAAAAAGAATAAGGAATTTTTTTTTGGTGACACAAGGATAATGCTAGATCCAACACTAACCAAAGTGAAAATACCATAAAAATCAAGGACCAAAACACCATTAGATTAATTCTCAACTATTTATAACATAGCCATCTCTCCTTCAAACATCATCATATAGTTTCAAAGGTCTACATCTTCATAAAGAATACCATCTCTTAGGTCTTCAAATTTTCTCATAGTAAGTTTGGTTTGTGGTTCTAGCCCTAACTTATGCTTGATACCATTAACTAAAAAACTAGCATGGTATAAATCTATCTAGATATCCTCACCCAATTCTTTATAAAAGATTATTCCTAGAAACATACCATATGTGGATAGAATATTTTCCACTAGGATTGTCATTTTTATCCTCTTCTGTGGAAATGAATCCAAAGAAAATTGTGCATCGTTGATCTGAATAATTAATGAGACTTGTTTGGTATCCATTAAGGAACATCAATCAAAATTTATTGTGCAAGTAATACCTAAAGCATAAGCAACCTTGGCTGACATGATATTATTAGAAGCCCTAATATCAATTATGCAATTGCTTAACTTATAGACCTTCAAGAAAATAGCTATCTCGAATGATTCTTGCTTAAAAAATTATAATTAGAGGATGTCATGGTATTTTTTGGGGTTTTGGAGTTAGGAAGTGTATCTAAGATTCGTTTGGAGATGTATTTTATTGAATTATTGATACCTCCTATGATAAAAAAGAAAATCCTATTAATCTAATTAGGATTATATCTTAAATACTCAACTTGGGACATTTAGATATTAGATTTTTTGACATTATATGATATATCTAAAGAAGGAACATTGGAGGAAGATGTGGTGTATGAATTTATGGGTAATAAAGCCACACCAATGTTATTTTTCAAATTTTCATTGGTCTTTTGGCTTGTAGAAACATGAGTGTGAGATGAAGCACTCACCTTGGATTCTGTATACTTTGTCTTCATTTGAGGGGCTAGGGGAGTTCCTTGGGGAAGAATTATAGTCATAGTAAATGCCTTAGGAGCTTCATTCTTTCTTTGATTCACTTTGTCAGCCTCTTGATTATTTTTCGTATCTTATTTCAAATCTTAAGATCTTGTGAATACTGCATAAGTCTGACTATTCATATCTATGAATACATCCTCATAATCATCATTCACACTCATATTCTAAGAAAGCATTGCTGAAGTCACCATTGAGTTCTTCAATTTCATACTCTTGAAGACATGGATCTTCTATTTCAATTTCTTATTCATTATATACACAAACCTTGATAGTTTCCAAAACCACATTAATCAAAGGTGCCTCAATGGCCATTATTGGTTGTGAAGCTTGCAAACATAACCACTTATTATTTGGAATATAATTCCTTATTGGATGTCCTATTGTGATGTAAGTAATTACCTATGAGGTAACTACTTATTTAAGGTAAAAATATCATTTTCTAATTTTTGAATCAACCATTATGTGGAATCCTAATTTGAAGTTTATCTTTTTGACTTTGAAGATTCTCTTATCAATTTCCTAGACATAACCATATCATATTCTACCTAAGTATAAAATGCTTGAGTTTTCTATAGATCTAGAAACATGCTTCTCCTTAGAAGGAAACCTACCTTTGGTAGTTGTGCATTAATAAAGAAACATTTCTAGTTCTCTCTTGTGGGTTTAGCTGCTTGAGAAATTTTATTCAATAATTTGTTGAACTTAGCGACAAATTCCCACATGGGTTCATGAGGTTCTTTCTTGATGTCGGTTAAATGTGTAAGTAACACATGCACATATTTATCTAGTTTGAAATAACCTTATAACTTAGTCCTCATAAGGTTCTAGTTAATAATAGAACTTGGGTGAAGATGATAAAACTAAGTAACCACACCATTTATAAGGGGTTAAACAAAAAATATTACAGCTACATCTTCATGTTTAACCCTTAAAATCCCACATGTGGAAAAAATGCAGCAATATATTCATCTATGTTTGTTTCCCATCTCTATAAAATTTAGGGGAATTCTTCTATGAAACTCTTGGTAGCTCATACGATTGTCCAAGAGCTAATGGCCCAATTATGTTTCCACATGGTACTGCCATAGTTTAGAAAACTACCTTTTGGGGTATAATAGTTATAAAAAGGAAAAAATATTGACTTACCAAGTTACCCCCTTGTGGTGAATTCTTAGATTTTGCAATTATAGGAAAGCTCATAAAATATCTGATTCTTATCTTATTTTGAGGATTAAATTAGAAACTGAGTAATTATTTCAACTCAAAGAATAGATCAGACACCCCTTTAGCTTTACTTGCTCTAGTAAATCATCTTTTTGATAGAATGAAAAAATTATTGACTTGATGAACAATATGGTTACTATATTCAAATAATAACTCACATCTAAAAAAAAGATAGCTATTCCTTGGACAAAGGTCTATATCCTAAATCTTGTGGATATTTTTGGGTTACATTGAAAAACACAAAAAGTGATCCATGATGGGTGCCTAAAACTATTGGTTGTAAAAATTGTTCGATATCAAAACATATGTACTACTTGAAATAGTATAATGGGACAAAGTCCTTATATTAGTAGGTGAGGCTACCTTTATTGAAACAAAGATAAAAGAAAAAACTAGAATATATACAAATATGCATGTTATATTTTGGATGTTTGCATGTGTGTAGAAATAAATTTTAGTGATTTGAAAGTATGACAAAAATGAAATGGAAATACATGAATTAATAAAAGAGAAGTGAGAATGTCAATAAATGATAAAATGTAGATTTTATTTATGTTTCACATTCATAAATTGAAAATATGAATGCCTATTAACCAAAAAATCTTTTGTATAAAAAGAAAGTTCAAAGATTAACAATATGAATCAATAAACATAAAAATGTTCATCCAAAATGATATGCAAGACAAAAATTCTTGCAAAAATATCATTTTTCGATAACTCTTAAGAAAAATAAAAAGTTTATTGTTTTCTTTCTTTCTTATCTCCAAAATCTTGTATCTTATTAAAAAGTTACAAAAAGTTAAAGTAAATGTCCCTTTGAAAGGCCTGCATGCCTTCTATTTATAACCAAGAGGGTAAAATTCTTCACCCTTTGACCTAGTAAATAATTTTTCCAAAAATATAATTAATTTCACTTTTTAAGGTGAGTTTTTAAATTTTAAAGTTGCACACACTTCAACTATTGACTACAAAAATGCCTATGTCAAAATGTAGTTTTAAAATTGTAAAAGAAGACACACCAAAATGCATTTTTATAAACTTCAAATTAGAGGTTCTTTTATGTCACTTGTTCACTTCTACCCTCATCGTATATTACTAGAATTTATTTTTTATTCTCCTGATGGAGCCTCTTTCGATACTCATTGAATTTATTCATTATTTCATTGACCTTGTCTTCATCTAGTCCATTTGAATGTATGTATTCGATTTCTACTTTAACTTGAATATTTATCATTCAATAAAGAATTCTTTGAAAATTATTTATATCTTTGTCAAGTTTATAGATTTTTTTTGATATAAGATGAACTTTTGAATTGACCCATAATTAAAAGTGAATGCTCAACTAGATTCTTCTTCTATTAATTTATTGAATTCATCCTTGATTATTTCTATAGAAATCAATTTATCATTATCATCAAGAAATGCAAAAGGGATTTTTTAGATTACCTATTGAATATCGCAAGTGATATCAACTACCAACAATCATGATTCCTTAAACTTGCTAAGGGATTTTTATAGCATCCAATTTTGAACTTGGCCATGCCCAAGAACTTAATTTTACATCCCTGACATTATTTAATTATGACTCCTATGACTAAGGTATCCATGTCAGCTCCGGAGAAAGCCTCTAATTTTTGAAACAATTATCTTAACTTGTTAAGTTCCTCTTTGTATACACACTCAATTTTGTGAGTCTAACCCAAATTTTTTTCAAATGATGCATAAACAGAAACAACCACAATTATTGATTTGGTTCCTCGAAGGAGAAAATTTTATGACCACTCATTGGTATCCCTACCTATATGTCCTATCTCCTCAACTATCCTCTATGTCCTTGAATCTGGTGTATGATCCCAATGTTGTGACCGAATCAAGTGGACTAATTTTTAAACCACTAATTTCAATTGTTAAACATT
The DNA here is from genome assembly GCA_037957365.1 of Torreya grandis. Taxonomy (NCBI): domain Eukaryota; kingdom Viridiplantae; phylum Streptophyta; class Pinopsida; order Cupressales; family Taxaceae; genus Torreya; species Torreya grandis. The sequence continues at coordinate 849,117 of JARHVA010003074.1, read as the reverse complement.
ATCCTTTAGTTGATCCTTAATTTCTTTGTCCTAATAAAAAATTTCAATTAATGTGCCAATCACCATTTGCACATTTTATTTTATTCCCTCATGAGTTTCCTTACCAAGATGTATTCTTGAATCCTAGTAGTCACCCACTCCATCTCTTATTTAAATTTTTTAGGAGGAGGAACAATAAATTCAAGATACCTCTCCCCTTGTTCATCTCTGATTATATAAGAAATTGTCTCAAGTTTATTTGAGGCATGAGGAGTTGGTGTGATGAGAGTGATGAAATCAACCTCCTATGTTTGAACTACCTTTTTTCATTAATTTAACCACCTCATTCATAAATTTAGGCACATATATATCAGAAGTCTCCCGCAAAGGTCCTTAATCAATTTGATCTTGAGTCTTGATAAATGTAAGAATAATGGTTTGAGCCTACTTAGATACTAGTTCAACTTTGGATTCACTTTAATTGGGAGGTTAATTTTTTTCTCAATTAAATTTTGGAGCTCAAGCTCAAAATATTGAATAGAGGGTGGAGGCATGATTGCATGTTTAAAAAAAATTTAAGGAAGTAAGTCAGATATCTTGATGAAAGGTTGAGGAATTTCCATTGTATAAAAAAAGATACATGAACCACTAAGGAGGGATCAACTGACATGAATTACAAAGTGGTGTTCTTTATCAATAATTGAGTATGAAAAACATTATGATATGAATCAAATAGAACTATAGTATTCCTAGGGGTGAATTTAGCTCCAACTAACTTCTTGAGCTTTATTTTAAATGCAATTTTTACTATATCACTTTGGGGATATTCTACCTCTTCAATTATTATAGTTTCCATTACAATACTAGTAGAAGCACCTATGAGATCTTTTTCCCCTTTAGTGTGTTTAGCTTATTCAAGAGGTTATATATCTATTGCTCTTAATGGCAGTTGAAATCCAACATTTTCAACTTCAACTCCTTTACCTTTAAGCCATGAAATAGTTTTATTCAATACTTATTGCATCTGATTCTCCAAGGATGTTGAATCCAACTTACTCCAATCTACATGAGATAAAGGCCTCACTTTTATATTCTTATCAAATAACTTGGATCTACAATTTCATCATCATCCTCAAAGTACTCAGGGATATAGGCTATATTATAGTTGATCACTTGTTCAAGAGTGAAATGAGAACAATCTATAAGTGTGTCTTCCTTCTCAACATCATAATCCATCCAATAATTCTCATAGTATGTGACGTGTCGATATGAAAAACATAGAATATTCACTATCATCCCTCTAGCATCAAACAAAGCCCTAGTGTGAAAAATATGAAGAGTGACATGATCCATTTATGCTTCTATAGCCTTTAACTTATGTAGTGTGTCATAAGTGTATCTCCCAATGGGAAGAGGAAAATGTGCTCCAAAATTATGCTTGGAAGTTATAAACTTATGTGTTTCAATGAGTTGTCATACAAACTCCATTAGAGCCCAATTATCATCAACAAATTTTGATAGCATGAATGAGGTAGTCTCACACTCACAGACCTTGATATAAGAAAAAGTGGGAAATTAAATAAACCATCCTCCCCATATTAAAATTTACATGGTGGTAGCAATATAGAATCTGAGATTGTATGGTTCTACCTCAAACATTTTGATGACATAATGTTGGAAGGAATGGTCAACTCCATTGAAGTATTTGGCACTGACATATAATGCGAGTTGAGGATAAAAGTCATAGATCTATGAGGAAGACATTTAGATAACTATGCTTAATACACTATGTATTCTTCTATGTGCTACTACATATACTTTATATGCAGTCATATAGAATTTTATAGTTTGATGAACTTCACATAACTACTTATGGATGCAATCACTAATCAGTTCAACCCAAATGATGAATTGCTTATTTTTATGAATGATTTGAAGATATATGTACATCCACTATTCATTATATTTGTTCATGGGGTTCCCAACCACCTTATTCAAAGGATTGATAATATCATTGATCTCTATTAAGAATTATGAGTGAACAAAAGTATTGAGGACTTAGTAGATGAAGCCTTAAGGTTAATTAACTGATGATTATTTAATAATCAAGAACAAGAAGTTGAATTGACTCCCAAAACTCCCTAAAAAATTCTAGAGAGAGGTCAAAAAATGACTCATGGTTAGGAATAGTCATCATATCTTCAATGTGTTCTACTTTCAGGTGTAAAACATATTCATATTTGAATTCTTAACCTCTCTATTTTCCTTATTATCATGACTCACTAGAGTTAACACCAATTTAGGGCACTGAACTAATATTGGAAAGTAGCTGCATGTGGAAGATTGCTATCATATAACTATGCATCTAATATGAAATATGATTTGCATTAAACCTAATAAAAAAATCCACCATGTCAATATGCCCTAAGTTGGTATCTATAATTTGATAAACATTGGATTCCAAATTAGATTATGGAGTGATTCCATGGTATTGATACTTCATTTCTCCTTTCTTCTTTAGATTCATTGACATATGCAATTTAGAAATGGAAGATCAAAGAATAGGGACTAAAGATTTTAGAAATAAATAACTTATGATTAGGGGCAGAATCTGATAGGGTGGAAGAAAGAAGGTATTGATCAGGGGTATAGTCTGATAGGAAAAAAGAGGTTGTTTGGTAATGATATGTATGCTGTAGGACTCAAAACTTGTACGATTTGAATCCCATCAAATGCTTCAAGAAATAAATAATGAAAAGTCAAATATATGTGAAAATCCTAAAGTATCCCTAAAGCCCTAACTTGTAAATAAGGAGAAACACACCTAGAGTGTTGAATGGAAGGAATAAGAAATTTGCATAAAAACCATGACCAAACACGTAAAAATAAGGAACTATGACAAAACAAAATGAACTTGAGCTTTTGAGTGAAAAGAAATAAAGTGAGGAACAATGGGGGGGAAGAATAAATAATGGGGTGGTTAAACCCCCATATGCATAGGCATTAACCCTCATAAATGAAGGTCAGTCAAACTTTGGTGCCTGCTTAAGCAGGCATCAGAGTCTGACATTTGCTTTTTAGGTATCAAAGTCTGATGTCTACAAAGTAGGCATCTAATTTTGATTTAGAATTAGACTTACACTCTCCCAAATTTAACCCCTTAATTTTCACTTGATCAAACTCAATTTTTTGACCTCAGACATGACTTGCTTAAAATTTTACATGCAATACCCAAATTTTACCTATAGTCTAAATTTGGGGACAACAAGTTTGATTGGGTTCTTGGATTGACAAATACAAAGGATGAAATCCATAAATTTTGGTTTCATAATTTGGTTTACAAGTTTATTAGGCTATGATTCTCTAAAAACACTTTTTGATAGACACAAGAAAGTAAAAAGAAGAAATAAATAACATAAATTAAAAAAAAGGAAAATACGAAACAAGAAATGAAACCCCACCCAAATATTAAAGATAACCTATATACATGATTAGTGACAACCAACCCTTACTATTTGAACAAATTTAGATATTTCCTCCTATAAGAGACCAGGAGATGGGTGCCCTGAATATAAGCCATATATATGTATTGTCTTCACAAATGTGTTAAATCTTGAAAGGACCTTTCCAAAAAGAATCAAAATTTCCATGACTACCTTTAGGCTCTTGTCTTTTATCCTAAGGAAGAATGATATCATAAATATGAAAATCTCTCTTCTTGGTCATCTTGTCAAACTATATTTCTTACCTTTCATTGATGTTCTATAATCTGATCAACTACCTCAACTCTCTCTTATTCTAACTTATTTAGATACAAAATCCTCTTATCCAAAGAATATCTATAATTTTGATCTTTGATTTCCTTAGCCAACTGAAAATCTGGTATTCTTAGTGATATGGGAAAGACAATGTTAATACCATACATCAACTAAAAAGGTGACATGCCAATATCCCTTTTTTGGATTTTTTCACTTTTCCAAATGATGAATTGCTTATTTTAATGAATGATTTGAATATATTTGTACATATGCTCTTGATAATATTTGGTAGTGGGGTTCCCAACCACCCTATTCAAAAAAGTGATAATATCATTGATTTCCATCAAGAATTCCAAGTGAGTGAGAGTATTGGGAACTATGGTGGAAGAAGCCTTAGGCTTAATTAGCCAATGATTATTTAGTGATTTGGAAGATGAAGTTAAATTTGACTCCCAAAACTCCCTAGCAGATTCTAAAGAGAGGTCAACATATCTTCAATGTGTTATGTTCCCAAGAATAAAACATATTCCTCCTTTAAATTACTAACATCTCTATTTTCCCTATCATAATGAGTCAGTAGATTCAACACCAATTTAGGTCACTAAACTAATATTAAAAAAGTAGCTACCTATCAAAGCCTGCTATCATATATATTTTGCATCCAATATGATTTATGATCTACATTAACCCTAATCCAAAAGACCACCATGTCAATATGCCCTAGGTTAGTATCTATAATCCGATCAACATTGGACTACAGAGTGACCCAATGGTATTGATACTTCAATTATCCTTTCTTTTTTAGAGTCCTCAACATGAAATTTTGGAGTAGAAGATCATAGAAGAGGGACTGAAGAAGGTAAAAATAGAGTATTGTTGAGTAGGGGTCAAAATTTATTAGGCCCCTTTTTATGCTACCTAGTAGACCACACCAACTTAACCAATCTTGATATGAGGCAATCATTTAAAATGATTTCTCTTTTGGTACTTTTGGTACCAACTAGGAGGATTTTTAAAGATCTTATGGCAACTAGTAGGAAATTTCTTAGCACCTAGTTTATAAGGAACATCCTTTTGAGTACTACACGTGGTGGTTGGAGAGCATGGTTATCAAAGTAGTGAAGCTGGTAGAATAAAAACCCATAGTGATAGCTCAAAACCTAATGTGCACCTATGCATCCTGGCACAAAGATGTTTTCTTTCCTATAAAAACATGCTTGAACTTGGATAAAAATGATGTGACATTAATGTAAGGAAGTTCGGCAATATTAGCTCCAGAATAATGCATGCATTTAGTTTATATTTAGCATGAATGCTTTGGTGAATCACCATGTATCTCCCAAGCTTGCTTGTGAACCATTGGGCTTGTAATATAATTTATGAGTGTGTGCTTTGTTTTATATAAACTATACTCTATTTTATTGAATTTTGAGTTAATGAAGAATGACATTGAAATAAGTTGAGTATTGATCTTACTTAGATGGTTATTTTTTTTTTAATAATTTTGGCTCGAATGGAGGAGTATTGATAGTATAAATTCCATATTTGCATATGTTTTTGAGTGAAGGTTTACTCTAGGTCGTTAATGGCATCCTTGTGCCAGATAGTGACTCTGGCTTAAATTGTAAAATTGCTGAAGTGTTGGGGAAGGCATGAAATAAAGCCCTAAAACTTATGCCTAGGTTGCTAGCATGAAGAATGAACCACTGAGTATATATCATTTCACTAATCACTAAGCACCCGAATGACACTTAGCTTGACATCCCAATGACTTGAGCCCCAAAGAGACTAAGTCATGCCATGTTTTAACTAGCCTAATGTGGGCCCCAATCCCTTCTTTATTACACTTTAGGTGAGTGCATAAGGCTTACACCTTGTGTAGTTTGATGCTAGCATAGTAGTGAATTTAAATGTTGTGCACCTAGGACTTTATTATGCTTATGCCTAGTTATACTGAGTCTAGAGTTGACTTGGGTTACTTTCTAGGCACATGACAAGGCAAATAAGATAACATCTAATAACTTTTATATAACTTTTCTAAAATATAATAAGTCAATATGGGTGCCTACTTAGTTTGACTAGCGATAGGGGCACTAATTTCATCAATGAGACAATACACATCCTCTTAACTAAATACATGGTGGTGCACCATAAAACCACCCCCTATCATCCACATGCAAACAACACAGTTAAATCATATAACAAGATCTTGGGAATATGCCTGATAAGTTTTTGTGACATTGGTTGCAAATATTGGGATGATAGAGTGTTAGTGGTGCTATGGTTGTATCACACAACATACAAGTACCTAAGTAAGGCCACACCATTTCAATTAGTGTTTGGCACTAAAGTAGTTCTCCCCATGTAATTCATGGTGACATCCTTATGCATTGCATGCATTGGTCACCTAAATGACCAAGAATATTTAAGTACAAGGTTGGAAGACTTAGAGTGCTTAGATGAGAAGTATGCCCAAGAAAGATGGAGTCAACAAATCAAGAAGGCAATCCATAATCTCTAGCATGATAATCACATCAAGTGTAAGGATCTAATTAAAGGAGCATTGGTGTTTATGAATCTAGGTACCTTAAGAACCCATGAAAATTATAGATACAATGGATGGGCCCCTATATCATCCACCACCTATTGGAGACAGGTGCATGCAAGTTGTGCATGTTGTTAGGCAAGATGCTCCTTGGGAATTTCAATGGCAACTGATTGAAGCCATATTAGTAATAGAGTGGTGTTTGCATTATGAGGACACTAAATTCTTTGTCACTAGTTGGTTTGAGTATGCTGACCAAAATAATGTTTGGTGAAGTTAAATAGTTCTTCTAAATTTTGTTTTGAGTCTTATGTAGTGTAAGAGGGAATAAGCGGTGCTTTAAATCCCATCAAGAGAATTTGCTGACATTTCACACATAATTCTAGCTAGGTGAATCAAGTATTTGTACTTTTTAAACACATGAGGCCAAACATCTAAGTGGTGGGCATGTGAAACTTTCCAAATGCAAGAATAAGAAGCACAAAATCCATGTATACATGATACAAATTATAGGGATCTTGACAACCCAATAAAACCCTACTCTAACACCTCTATGCATAATACCAAATGGGTAAGTTAAGCCCATTTACTTTCTAAGCACCTAGGGCTAGATGCCTAAGTTTCTGGGCATGAGGTAGTTGCTAGACTTTGATGATTTGAGAACAAAATGACAAAGTACATAATCACAAAGGTAGCCTTTATGACAAAGTTAAAAATAGGCACATCAATTGATCATTCACCATAAATCAAAGAAGAAAGTGAATATGCATATCAAGGTTGTGTGAAAGAGGGAAGGCAAAGACACATAAACATGATCATGTGCAAGAAAACCAAGAAAGAAAACCAAAGCACTGGAGGGATAGTGCAAGGGATTGTATAGGGTAGGATAGGCCAAGGTAAGATGAAGCATAAAAATTGATCAAGATAGAGAAGCATGCTTGAAATGGAAGCATAGTAGGAAGAGAAAGTAGAAATGAGGAGGCTTAATTGTGTGCATGTGAGGCACTGCACCTAGGTTATCATAATAAAGGTTAAGGTCACACTGAGTGAACAAAGCACAGAAGGAGAATCATCAAAGACAAGTGGCACCACCTAAGTTTGAGTAAGAAGTGATCATTTGAACTAAATGTGACTTCACCAAATTAATGTTAAGATCATTTAATAAGGTGGTGGAGGAGGCACAAAGATACACATTTAATTCATTAAAGATAACAAATTTTTATAGATTTCCTAAAATTTTGTGTTGCCAAGAAATCTAGGTATCACCATGCCGTAAAATACCTACATTAATAAGATCAATTTGGGGATTTGTGGGGAAATCATTTTGTAAGTTTAGATATCTAGAGAAGTAATTTGTTTCCTAAGTCGCCATTACTAGCCAATAAAACTCAAAAGCCAAAGGAATAGTCATAGACCTCATGACTGTAAAAGTTCCATCACCATTTGAAGCTTTGACAAGCCATACCTACTGTGATTCAAAACTAGTAGGATTAGGATGGTGAATAAATGGAAAGGATAAATCTAGAGTAGGCACAATAGGATCCAAAATAGGCACGTGTAGCGCCAAAAGCAACCATTGAAAAATAGTGGCACACTGATTAGAAGCAGTCAGTGTGGTATAAGTGGACATCAAGATGCTCACAAAGATGTCCTAATAAGTAATGTAATTCCCTCTAGAGGTCATAATATGGGAAAATTGGTAGTCCTTTACACATACCTGCTAGTTGAAGGAATATAACCACTGAACATCCAACCATTTGTAAGATCTCATACATGACTAGATGGTGGATATAGGGTGTAATATAAATCAAGGCACCACCCTATTTGACATCTCAATATGAGATAAGTTGTAAAATTTTGGTACAACTCAACTCTATGAGTTTTCATGCTTTGGGAAGCCAGAGGAACTCATATAATTCCTACTCTCATGAGTCTATGAGGACCACAGTTACTTTATAGGGAGGTGCATGAAGATTTCAAAGCAATTGATAAAAAGAATAACCAAGCTTTTAGATGCTAGTTGAGACATCTCCCAAGTGATGGATGATGATGAAGAAGTGGAATGCATTACATAGTTTCTTAAGTATTTCAAATGGGGTTTCATGTTACCCATCAAGGAGTGAAAGGACCTTGGCACGAGGGTGGTGGTGCACCTCATAAGCTCTAAACTATGCCCAAGTAGTCGATGGACCAATGCGACTAAGGCTTATCTTTGCATTACCTATTAGATGGTTTAGGTCATGCATTTTAACATTGATAAATTCATCATCAAGGAATTTATGAGAAATGTATAGGATTGACACAAGATGAGAGGGACCTTCAGGTGGGGGTCTATTCTCATCCTAATTATTATGGAGGAAATTGAAATTCTAAATGGGGATGAGTACAAAATCTAGATATTTATAGAGCATAATAACTCCACAATGTATAAGTACAAGGACTTCACATGACCCCTCTCCTTTAGTTTCAAATACAAAATTATTTGATGGTGTGAAAGATACATAGAGGCCTTTAGGCTAGAGTGGTGCATCCCATAGGACCTTCCAAAAAGTATGTTTAGAATGATGATCTTTACTATTATGAAACACTACTACATCATGTACCTATCACTTCTAGATGGGAATAGATTAGGTTGGCTAATGATTCCCTATGCCTTCTCGATAAGATACTTCAAGGAAGTGTTGCATAAGATCCCCAATATATATTAGATAGACATCTCAGTGAAAGAATTGGATATGGATAGGCACAAAATGAGGTGCTAGTTCATTTGCATAGATGGGAAGGCCATCGAGGATGAGTTGAATTACACTGACATCCATCCTCTCTAAGAGGAAACCATAGTTGGGCACATCTATAGGCTCTACTATGAGATGAAGGCAAAGAAGAAGGGCCCAAGTATAGAGAAAAATGATGTTCCCCCTATCAAGATCAGTGATGAAGGGACCCTGATGCCAGTAGAGAAGAATAAGTCTCCCAAGAAGAAGAAGGGGGAGACTTTGGAAGAGATAGAGGAGTGAATAAGGCTCAATATCACCTCAGAAGAATAAGCCTCTCCTTTGGCCCCCATAAATAAGTGCATGAGATTCATGATAGAGACTTCCCCTTGTGCCAGGGAGAAAAGAAAGGAGAAGGTTCTTGCTGTGGCATCGATAGTAACCCTATCAGACATAGAAGAAGAGATGGAAGAAGAAACATTTGGGAGGGTCATATATATTATGACTAAGGAAGATGATTCCGTATCAATTGAAAATACCCCCTCTCCACCCCCTCAAAGTGAATTGGAGAATAAGATGAGGAGATGGAAGAAACTTGGCCTTAGTGAAGCCGCTATCCAAAAGGCATAAGAGTTAGAGGAAAGAAGAAAAGAAATGAATAAGGCCAGGATGTCAAAAGAAGCCATTGAGATGGTTGAGATTGAGGAGCATAGGAGACAAGGTGAGAAATTCGAAGCACAAGAGTTGAAAGGGAAGAAAGAAGAAAGGAAGAAAAGAGGAATATATGAAGAGCCTAATAAGGTAGAAGTGTATGAGGCTCTCAAAGGTGACACTTCTACTACTCTTGGAAAAATAAGACCATCATGTATAGCAATTAAAGAAGAGTTAAAGTGCAAATGGAAATACATGGACCTAGATCAGGATCACATCAACATGATGCTGAATTACATGATAAGCAGGAGGCCATGCGGGCCAAGGGAATGTCCCAGGTGGAAATTAATAAAGTAGAGTCCGAGGAGATAGAGAAAAAAGAGGAGAAAACTACCACAATAATCAAGAAAAGGAGGACAAAAATAAAGAAGACCCAAAAGGAAAAGGCTAGGAAGGAAAAAGAAGAGTACTTTAGGCATAGAACCCATTAGAACCAAGATAATAGAGACACCTAGCACCCACACCAATATAATAGAAGAAGCTACAAAATATGCATGACCAAGTACTAAAGGGGTGCCTAAGGAAAAATAAGGTGATGATGTCACCTCAAAGGGGTAAATAGAGGAAGAAGGGGAAGAGTAGGATGACATTGAGAAGGGACCTGGAGAGGTTCATGCCAAGGAGCCTCAGGAAGAAGAAGTGGGAAAAGGGGAAAAGTTTGAGGAAAAACCCCTGCAAAAACAAGGTAGTGAAGCTAACATCAAGGAAGGAGAAGAGTCAGACTAAGGGGAGAAGTCTGAAGAAGAAGAACCCCTAAGAGAAGAAGAAGGCAATGAAGAAGGCCCTATCACTAATGGGGAAGAATAGGAACACACAAAGGTAATCATCAAAGCTAAGGAGTATGAGCTGAGATATAGAGAAAAAGTGCATAGGGGTTTCACCTAGGATGATGATTTTTATATGATACAATATATGTCCCCTAGAACTACCACGACCTTGACACACCATCAATTTTCTTAGGATCTCAATTGCTACATGGACAAGCCTCAATTTTTGGTGCTTATGAAAACAATTTGAAGTGTCAAGAAACTAGAATAGGGGCATGAATACCAACTCATTAATCTAAGAGATATGAACCCCATTAGGTCAGCTAACACCCCCTTAAAATTGCTTCAAAAGTAGTATGTAAGAACATCATCAATGATGTTCATGACAATAAATGGAAACAAATAGTGCAAGAAGTTGAGGAAGAGATAAAATAAATGAAGCTCAAACTCCAGTAGTTGGTCAAGCATGTCAAAGAATTAGAGCCATATCTTTTTGATGGTGTTGATACTTTGAAAATGATAGAAGTTGATAAGGTATGCACACTGGTAGACCAAATGCTCCCTTGAATGAAGCTGATGCTAGAAGAACAAGAGGACCCATACAAAGTCATCAGGAGAGAGTTAAATAAAAATATCAATGTAGTATAGGACCTCTTTGTAAATGTAGAAGAGGGTATAAAAGAAGTTGATGTCATATTTTTAAACTAAGCCACTCATGCATCAATTATTGACCCATGCCTTAAAAAGGAAAAGGATGCTTTGATGAAGCACACTTTCACTATGAGTAGAACCAAGCACACCTAGGTTATGGTGTAGGTCAACAACCTAAATGCCAAACTAAAAACCTAGAAGCAAGACTTGGAAGAACTCTTCCCTGCCTTTCAAATAAAGGAAAGCGAGTAAGGGTTCATATTAGATGGCAAGGTGAGAAGGGCAAAGGAAAAGTTGAAAACCTTTAGTAAGGAATTGGAGAACTCAAACATGCTTTCACTTGAGATTGCCTCAATATAAGTAGAAGGTGCCATCAAATAAATCAAGCTCACCATTCAGGGCTTTGAAGACTTTAAGGTAGAACTACAGTAGGGCACACCCAAATTTTATACAACAAAGGTGTTGATAGACTAGTTTAAGGGTGGACTAAGAATTTTGTATGGGGTAATGTTGGGCCCCTTTTTATGTTAACTAGTGGACCATTATAACTTAGTACATCTCTACATGAGGTAATCATTGAAAGTGTTGCTCTTTTGGTACTTTTAGAACCAACTAAGAGGATATTTGAAGATCTTATGCCAACTAGTAGGTAGTTGCTTAGTGCCCAAGTTTTAAGGGACATCCCTTTGAGTATTGCATGTGGCGGTTAGAGAGCATGAGTATCAGAGTAGTGGAGCCAATAGAAAAATGACCCCTAGTGATAGCTTAGAACCTAATGTGTGCCCATCCAACCTAGCACAAAGATGATCCCTGCCTATAAAAACAAGCTTGAACCTAGAGAAAAATGATGTGACATTAATATAGTCAAGTCCTATAGGATTAGCTCCAAAACTATGCATGCATTTAGTTTATATTCAACATGAATACTTTGGAGAATCACCGTGTATCTCTCAAGCTCTCTTGTGAGCCACTGGGATTGTAATATAATTTAGATGAGTGTGTGCTCTATTTTATATAAATTATACTTTTTTTACTAAATTTTGAGTTAATGAAGAGTGACATTGAAACAAGTTGAGTATTGATATTACTTAGATGGTTATAGCTTTATTTTGTAATTGTGACTATAATGGAGTAGTATTGATAGTATAAATTCCATATTTCATATGTTGTTGAGTGAAGATTTGATTCAAGTCATTAATGGCATCCTTATGCTAGATAATAACTCTAGATTAAACCATAAAATTGCCTAAGTATTGGGGAAAGCATGGGCCTAAGCCCTAAAACCCATGCCTAAGGCACTAGCATGAGGAATAAACCAATGAGTATAGAGTATTTTACTAAATCACTAAGTGCCTAAATGACACTTAGCTTGGCATCTCAATGACTTGAGCCTCTATGGCCAGAACTAGCTGCTTTTAATAGGCTTACACTTATTAATTCTACCAAGAATAGCTTTCACTAATGAACCTATCTAAGCTCATTGTGAAAATGACCAAGTAACAAAGAGACTAAGTCATGTCATGTTTCAACTAGCCTAATACGGGCCGTAGTCCCTTGTCTATTATGCTTTGAGTGAGTGTACAAGATTTGCACCTTATGTAGTTTGATGCCAATTTAGTAGTGCATTTAAATATCATGTACTTAGGACTTTGCTATACTTGCACATAGTTGTACGGAGTTTAGATTTGACTTGGGTTGCTTTCTAGGCATGTGATAAGGCAAATAAGATAATATCTAAGAACTTTTCTACAACAAAATTTGACAAGGAAAAATTAGGGAGGTATTGAGCAGGGGGTGGAGTCTGATAGGGTGAAAATAGGAGGTTACTTGGTAAGACTAGGTGTTTAAAAAGGCTAAGATCCTGTAAGGTTTGAATATTGATGAATGTTTCAAGGAGTGAATTATGATAAATTAAATATGTGAAAACCTTAAATTATCCCAAAAATTCTAACTTGAAAACAAGGAAGAACACACCTGTAGTGTTGAATGGAAGGAATAAGTAATTTATGCAAAAACCATGACTAAATAGGTAAAAAAAGAGCTAGGACCTAAATGAGAATGAAATATAGCTTCTGAGAGAAAATAAATGAATTTAGGAACAATGGGGGGAAGAATAAATAATAGGTTAGTCAAACTCCCACACACATAGGCATCAACCCTCATAAATGAAGGTTAGTCAGACTTTGATGCCTGTTTAATAGTTGTTAAAGTCTGACATCTGCTTTCCATGTGTTTAATTTAAATTTAGACTTAGAATTTCACTCTTCCAAATTTAAACCCTTTGTTTTCACTTTCTCAAACTTAGTTTTCCAACCTCCAACATGACTTGATTAAAATTTTACATGGGGTACCCAAATTTTTGCATATAGTCCAAATTTGGGGACAATAATATTTAACCAAGTTATTAGTAACATCAAAGGTCAAAAATCTAAGGGAATGATTCTTCCATAAGGATTGCCAATGACACATCCTACCTCGACTCCCTAAAGGAAATTGGATTCATTAAAGTGGATTGTCTAAGTATCCTTGTGTAAATTAATGGTAACCTCTAGTGGTTATTCTAATGTAGCTTTCATAGATGGTTTAAACTTAGGGACTACCATTTAAATTTATCCAAGGATAGAGCCTTGAGTTCAACTATGAAATTATGGAAATAGTATTTAAAGGAAACAACTTGATTGATTCCTTTAGTGAATAATATATACCCGTCAAGAAGAGTATCCTAAAGGTATCAATGATCTGATATAGGTGTGTCAACAAGTTGATCAATGATCACTTGGCCTTTGAATATTTTTTTAGTGATAATCCAAACTCAAATTCCATCAAGAGTACAATCTATTTTCTAATTTGATCTACATGCAAGAAAGCCTTAGGGAAGAAATGATGAAGGGGATCAAAATGGACTAGAACATAGGTAGTTTGACAAAACATATAATATCAAAAAATTTTAACAACAAATTAGATTACAAGGAATTAAAAATACATTTTCATGAAGTGGTTTTCATGATCTATCAAAACATGACTAATGTAGTATATAACATATTATTTTCTAGATTCATCTTTTTACACAAGCATTGCTCCAACTAAGATTGGGGTAGAAGATGTATATACTATGAGAGGACCATCACTAGAAGGTTGTTATAAGGTATGTGGATAAATAAAATATTTATTCATGTTATCAAAGTATTTTTGATAAGCCTTGGTCCATTATAGTGAAAAAACTTTATTAAGAAGGGAATTTACCAAATATGTATGGTAATCTAGTTTAGGAGCAAATCTGCATATTGCTCCAAGTTCCTAAGATAATTGTAGATGTCAAGAAAGGATTAAGGTATAGGCATTTTAATAATAACATTTATCTTAGACTAATCCATTCCCATCCATTGTAGTGAGACTAGGAATCTTAGGATCTTTTTATAGGTAACACCAAAAACACACTTATGAGAATTTAACTTAACTTTGTATTTAATAAAGTGATAAAAGATGATAGTTAGGTCATGAAGATGATTTTTAAGACCCTTGGATTTATAAATAAGGTCATTCACATAATTTTTGACTATTTTTTGGATGAGATCATGAAAAATATTAGTCATTGAATGTTGCGAAGTTGCTCCTACATTTTTTAGGCTGAAAGGCATTTTAACATAGCGATATGTGCCCTGATTGGTAGTAAAGGTAATATTATGTTGATCTTCAAGGATGATGTGAATTTGATTATATCCTAAACATAGTTCATAATGGAAATCATGTCATATCTATCCATGGAATAAAAAATAACATCAATGAAATGTAGAGGAAAATTATCCTTAGGGAATGATAAGTTAAGATTATAAAATTCAATACAAATGTGAATGACCATAATGAAATTCATATGAATGTGTAAGATGTTAGATACCCATTCAGATTAATTTATAGGTCTAATAAACTTAACATATATGATATTAGTGACTTTTGTATGACATCAATTATAAACTTCATGAGGGAACTTTTGTTGCTTTTGGTGAACATGTTTCACATCTAGATATGTGACTATATTATGAATAAACTATGATATGGTCTATTTATAGAAAATAATCATATGACCAAGTAAAGACTTAATTATATTTATCTATAAAAATATTATAGTTATCCTTATTTTTATGGTAAAGTTATTTAGAGATAAGGATGGATTTGGAATTTATAACTATATCAAAGTTGTCTGCTTGATTTTATTTGATAAGCATTACACTTCCATCTTGAAAATGGAATGGTTAAAAAAAAATATTAGGGTTAGGTTTAGGATAAACATTGGTAATGAAATTAATAAAAAGAGGAGCAATTTTATCAAAGTGGACAAGCTTGTGATGTTGGCATGGAAGTCGAGGCTTTCTTGCATGAAGTAATTCTAGAATGACTTCATCACTAGGAATTGTAGGTAATGGGCCATAATATTTGATATCTTAGTAAATATCAATAATATTATTACCTTTTCTATCAAATTTTGAGTGGATTTGTCTTATAGTAGTGGCTTTAGAATTGAAGGTAAATTTTAGATCTTGAGGAGAATTGAATAATTTTTTTTGTACGGTGTTAGTCAAGACAATTCAATCTAGTATGAGAAAATAAGACTGAATTGTATTATGATGGTCACTATAATTAGTTGAATAAATAATGATATTGACTATATCAGGTTAGATGATAAATTTGGAAGAATCTAGGGATGCTATTGGAACTTTATCAACACTCTATAATGATTGGTCAATGTACTTGTGATATAAGTTTTGGACTATAATGGGAAGTTCAATATAATTATAAAATTGAGGAGTAGATTAAAATGTATCAGGCTCGTTGATATAGTTAGTAGTGTTAGATTTTTTTGAATTGTATTAGGTTGGCCAATGCAGTTAGGATTACTCAGAATATCAAAAAGTTATTAGACAACCCATGGAGTGTTTACTAATGGTGGGTTGATGAGAAGAACATAACATTAAGGTTCATTCTCATTGTCACTAGAGTCATAAGAAATATGAGCCAAATGAACATCTTGATCAATGGCATGCATTTTATCAAGGGATTTGTGATAATGAATTACATACAAACTACCTGATTGAGCTTGAACAACTATGTAATCTTTTTCATATGATAGATAGATATTACAAGCATGTGTAATTTATTGATAATTTTATTTGGAATTATATTTAGTGGATACATCCATTTTAATAAATTTTTGAAGAGATAATGATAAGGGATCTTGAAAACATTTAGCCACCTCAAGGTCCTTGCATATAGAGTCATATTTTGTATAAAATGCTTCTTGAGCATTGCAAGGATGTGTGATTTTAATATCATCATCAAGCAGGGGAATTGTCCTATCTCATGGTAATAGAGATGGAGGAAGCCCTTACGCTATATAAGGAGATAATAAGGTGGTATTAAAAAATATTTGTAATTCATTGGGTTCGTCATTGCTATAATCAATAAGAGTGTAACATCCCCACTGGGATTTACTAGAATAACTTAATTTTTAAAAATTAATTCTACATATTCAACATTAAAATTCACCATGAGAATATAATTAGTGGTCCTAATAAAAACACACTAAATATATTCATTGTAAAATAGGCATATAACAATTCATTTGGTTTGTAATCACTATGAAACAAATAAGCAAAACATAACTGAATATATTCTAGAAAGTAATTACATAATTCCAACATGGATGGTATAATATTAAAATCACTACTATCAATGTACATATTAATAAATAATTACATTTTCATCGAGAATAATATTTCAATAATAAAAATAATACTAGATATAAGGTTCCACAGAGCATGAGTCTCACAAACTCCAATATCTATGGTAATCTCAAGTGTAGTCTCTAATGAAGTATTGTTATGGGGAGGGAGAGCATCATCAAAGCACTTTTCCATACCAACCACAAACCATCGATACCCTACACAATCCACCAACTAGGGAAGGGCCCTCCCTTCATGGATGGGTAGATAGTGATGGTGCAGGAATCCAGAGAGACAAGCTAGTACATGTGTGCTATAAAATATCTAATACATGATGTGTTCCATAAATAAAATACATTCTAACATGATATCACACAAACATGTAAATCATATATATGAAATGACACTGTTTAACTAAACATTACTTTGGCTAAAATTTTCAAATAGTTAATGATCACTAAGATTAGTCAAATTCATACACACCACTTAATTGGATTACCCTCATCTAGCATTGGTGATGCTAAATAAGCTAGTGAAGTCTGTCTCATTACTTGTTTAGTACCAACAATGCAATATTTGGATAATTTAAAACATAATTGATAGATTCAATTGGATTACTTACTATCAACAGGCATAAAACATGCCAAGTATGGAAATAATCAAAGTACATACATTTATTCTGTCAAATATATGCAATTAATCTCAACTATATTATTTATCACATAAATAATAAACATAAAAAGTATAGTCTATACCTATTGGGTATAATTTATACTTAGATTGCATGTTTTTAATTTCTAAAATTAACTCAAATGTAGTATCATCTGTGACAAACAATATTATCACAATTTATTTCCATGTACATATTTCTCAATCAACAAGAAGCCAATAGAAATAATTTCAGAGATCAAATACCTTAAAATTAATGTCTTATCTCATATTAAACATAAATCCTTCATTGATATTAACTTCTTGTACTTTTACGGAGCTGTATGCATATAATCATAGTGTACGACCTCTTAGGTTTCTGACTTAATTTAACATCCAACATAAACAATAATTATAAGCACACATCTCTTATATATAAATATATGCCATATATGTGTATGGGAACATAATTCCCTCATATATATATATGTACTAGTATTATACATACATATTATATACTACATTCATGTATTTGTTCATATATATTTTTTTGTTTTGATCAAACTAACAGTGATTCTTATTTTCCATTATGAACTACATATGATTCAAACAAACTATTAATAATAAAATTCAAGCTCAATCATAGAATTTCAACTTCATCGAAACCCTATTCTTATTTCTCTAAATTTTAATTTATAAGTCATAATCCATTTTTGATGGAAAAACTATTCGTACTCTGTTTACCTTATTTACCCCTAATCCATGCCATTAAACTCGATATGCTATTTTGAAAAGTTTGATAAACAATGTTCTAAAATCAATTGACAACTCAGATATATATATTTTCCCTCTTCCAGTTACTTTAGAATTATATTTTATCCTAGATTCACAAGTATAAATATAAAATCTAGTCAACATCTAACTCAGAATAATTGTGAACCACCTAACAACCAAACCATTTCATAGTCAATCATAAGTATTTAACCTTATTACAGTCTATACTTAGTTCATAAACATTTTCATATGCATCATTCCTAGTTTGACTTTGTCGACTATATATTTATTTAAACAAATAATTTTAAGGATTTTATAATATGTTATAGGTTTCATAATAGGGCTTGTACCTAATACCTAATCTACATAAATAATATACAATTCATATGATCTGTATGTATGTGTATGTGATATTTTAGTTGTACTTATATCTAATTTGACATTAATATCCACTATGTGATTATGTTATCAAATATAAAAATAGTTATAACACTCACCTCACCGATAACACAATTTTATATAATATGAAACTTTGTGTTGAGAGAGGACTTAACCACTTACTATATCCACTCTAGGTTGGCTCTATGTTATGTTCCAACCCAAACATTACTAATTTATATAGACTTAGTTTACCTTCATAGGATTTAAAGAATATGTTCACAATCCCTATATATTTTTTCAAGGTTTTCGAAATAAAAGAAAATTGTTCATTCCTATATACTAAAAAACCATTACAAATTTCATAATGTGTATACACAAAATTTCAATACTGACCCATTCATTTAACAAACCTTACTCAGACCTAGTATTTTACCACAAGAAAGTCAAAAACAAACTCACTGTCTAATGTAATACATATGCTCAAAGATTCTACATAACCATTACCATTATATAAGTGCTAAGGGTTTTGAAACAACCATACATAGTCAACCTACTCATTAAAAACTTGATTGTCAAGTCTGATAATTTCTTAGTTTGAGCATATCACATCAAAAAATAAAATCCATACAACCATAACAATCTATACATACAATCCTAATATTTATTTTAAAAGATTTATGGGATATAGATTTAGTTTTGTGGATCGCTGAGCCATCCATAGGGGTAAATCTATATCCTTTATATGAATCAAGACTTTTCACAAACACCTTAATAAAACATAAATATTACACATAATTTTAAATTTTAAATAATAATTAAATAACTTCACCAACCTTAAAATAGCTTTTGGATTGATACTTCTCAAACTAGAATGAGTATTTCCTCCTTCTCTCTATTCCCTCTTCTTCTCTTCCCCCATGACATCTCGTGCCCTTCTTCCTATCTTCTCTTATCATTATTTCTCCATC
This sequence comes from Torreya grandis, assembly GCA_037957365.1. NCBI lineage: Eukaryota > Viridiplantae > Streptophyta > Pinopsida > Cupressales > Taxaceae > Torreya > Torreya grandis. The sequence continues at coordinate 829,504 of JARHVA010003074.1, read as the reverse complement.
TACTTCTCTCATACATGCAATGCATGCAACTGTTAGCATCAAGCTTGTAGTTTTCCATAATTCCATCATGAAAAAAACCCATTATCCATAAATCTTATTTGCTTATCTAGGTTAACCCAAGTTTGATATAAACAAGAAAACCTAAAATTCTCAAATGTTCCCTAAAAAATTCTAATCATTATTTTAATCTTTTATTTTCTACATGATCTATTGACATTATGTGCCCATGTATCAACTTTACCAATTCCACTATCAAAATCATTACTAATGATAGCTATCACTTTGAAAGCCTTATTTAGATAATACCATTATCTATGAATTCAAACATTGACTAGGGTCAGTTCATATGATATCTTAGTGTAACAATGTAATTTTGGTAATAACTTGGAAAAAATAATCAACATTATGACTTTGAATAATAAAGTCACTAGTATAAAATTGTCAACAATCTTTTGACTTTAATATCTAAAAAAATAGCTATTATAACAATGTCAAACATGATGATATTGTAATAATGTAGTCATTTATATTTATGACTGTATATAGACTATCCCAAATGTCCTTAGCTATCTTTTAAATATGAAGGCATTAAGCTAAAACAATGATATTTTCCAAATATCATTACAACTAGCTAATGTATATGACATTTTAAAGACACTCCAACTAGCCTATAGGCAACATTATATAAAAAATAATCAAATAGATTTACCTACTCATTAAATAAATATCATTTAAAATCATGAATACAATAACACGACATGATCAAAAAGTAACATTAACCACTCTATCAATGTAATACAACCATAATGTAATCACATAATTAGCTCTTCATAAACATTAAACTAAAATAGATCACAACTAAATGAAGATAAACCAAATGACATACTAAAACTAATAATTTAAATAACGCATATAAATAATTCTATCATGGTGTGTGTGTGGGTTTTTAGTTGTTCCTTTGTGATCCCCAACACCTCTATCTATGCCATCCTATCCGATGATGCTCTACCTCCATCATGCTCTGAGGGATGATCTATCCTGCATCCAAATCATGATAAGAATGTAGTTATCCCACAACATCATGATATATATCCATAAAATACTATTATAAAAACTAACAACATGATCATAATGTAAAGTATATACAAATACAACTAACTCAAAGTAATATAATATGTAATCTAAGCAACATACAATTGTCCCATGACAACACATGACTTACAACTTAATTAAATAGTAATTAATCAATTTAACAACCATAATAATCCACAAATAATTAGGTAAATTAGCTTAGAGAAAAAATTGGATGTGACATCCTTCCCCTTAAAGCTGGTCATCATCCCGATGACACTCATTCAAACATTAATTTTGAATTAAAAACATTATTCAACAAAAAATAACATAGTATGAAGTAACACATCAAGTAAATAAATGTGGAAATAACATGTAAACTCATCATATTCCTCCCAAGTAGCACTATCCTTAGAGTATTGGTCCCATAAGACGTTGCATTGTGACATTTCTCTATTATGTAAATGAAGTTTTTAAGTGTCAATTACTTTGATAGGTTCTATCTTAACCACCCCAGGATCTAGAACTTGGAAAGCATTACAATCCAACACATGTGAAAGATTAACTATATACTTTTTAATATAAGATACATGGAAGACATTATGAAATAGAGCTAGGGCTGGTGGTAATGCAAGCCTTTACATTACATGGTTGACCAATTACAAAATCTTAAAGGTCCCACATATCTTGATGAAAGTTTTATTGACTTCTTGAATTTAATTAAGCTTTTCTAAGGCTTAACCCATAGAAACACTTTATCACCTACTAAAAATTACCTAACTTTTCTCTTAAGATCAACATAACTCTTCTATCTATCATTGGCCTTGGCCAACCTCTATCTAACTGATTTGACTTGATCTTCCATTTTTGAAAGCATCTTAGGTTTAAAGACTACCCTATTTTCTAACTTGTCCTAATTGATTGGTGTTCTAGACCATCTTCCATACAACACTTCAAATGGTACCATATTCAAAGTTAATTAGTGAGTTATTGTAAGCAAACTCAAATAATAGAAAGTATTCCTCCCACTTGTATTGCTGATCCATGCCATATATATGGAGGAGATCCTCAAATACCTGATTAACTCACTCAGTATGATCATCAATCTGTGGGTGATATGTAGTGCTAAAATTTAATTGCGTACCCAAAACTAAATTCATAATCAATAAAAACCTATAAGCCATCCTTGGATCATGATACAAAATGATCTCTTGAAATCCATGCAATTGATACACTTCATTTATGAATCTCTTTACAAGAGTAAATACATCATCATTCAAATTTCTTGGTATAAAATGAGCTACCTTGGTTAGTTTATCAACTACTAAAAAGATCATGTCATGCCTATTCCATGACAATGGTAAACCTTGGATAAAATCCATACTAATCACCTGTAACTTCCATTATGGTATTTCATGTGGATACAGCAATCCAATTAGATGCACATGTTTAGATTTTACATGCCGACATTCCAGATAATGAGACACAAAGTTTGCTACATCTTTCTTTATTCCTTTCTAGAAATAGAGTGGTTTAAGCTTAGCCATGAACTTGGTTACTCCTAGATGTCCTAAATATGGGGAACTATGTAGTGTATTTAGTACTATGCTCCTTAGATTCTCTCTATCTGGTACACACATCCTTACATTATATCATAAAAGATCGTAAACTCTATTCTAAATCTTTTATACCTAAGATTTTGAGCATTCTTAGACAACACTTTCCTGGCCTGATCATAGAATTCATCTCCTAGTGAGAATTAAATCACTTGATCTCTAAAATTACTCTTGATAGTAGCCATGACTGTTATGTACCTCTTATGACTTAGGGCATCAACTACTCTATATTCCTTGCCTTTTATATAATTGATATCAAAATCATAGTCATATAAGAACTCTAACCATCATCTTTGATGAGCATTTAAAATTGGTTGGGTGAAGATGTACTTGAGTCCTAATTTGTTAGTCTTGAGATGAAATGGTTTCCCCAACAAATAATGCCTCCAAAATTGCAATGTAAGCATAATTAATGTAAGCTCTAGGTCATGAGGAGCATAATTCACCTCATAAAGCTTTAATTTCTTTGATTCATAGGCTAACACTGCACCATCTTGCATAATAACTCCTCCAAGTCTATCGCTAGACACATCTTGATCACTAAGAATTGACCATTAGGATCGAGAACTCTTAGCACTGGTGTAAAGTAAGCCTCCTTTTCAATTCCTAAAAAGCTACTTCACACTTATCTAACTAGATAAAAATTTGATTCTTACACTACAGAGAGGTAATTTGATTAGCTATCTTAGAAAAATTTGGAATGAATTTCCTATAATAACTTGGTAATCCCATGAAACTTCTTACCACATGGACATTATTTGGTGTCGAACACTTCATAATGGATCTTATCTTTACTAGATCAACTAAAACACTATCCATAGAGATAATATGTCCTAGATACTACACTTTTCCTTGGAAAAATGCACACTTAGACAACTTTCCATATAAATTTTACTTCTACAGATGTTACAAAACCAATTTTAGATGTTGAAGATACTCTTATTCATCCTTAGAATATATAAAAATGTCATCTATAAAGACCAAAATAAAGAGATCTAGATAATCTTTGAACACACTATTCATGAGATGAATAAACGTTGCCAGAGCATTTGTCAACCCAAATGGTAACACTATGAAATAATAATGCCCATATCAAGTTCTAAATGATATTTTAAGAATATCCTCATCCCTTATCCTTAGATGATGATATATTACTCTAAGATTAATCTTAGAAAAGACCATTTCCCCTCATATTTGATTGAAAAGATCATCTATACAAGGTAGATGATATCTATTCTTAATTGCCACATTATTCAACATTTTTTAATTAATACAAAAGCAAAGATTTCCATCCTTATTCTTGATAAAGACAATTAGTGCACCCCATGGTGACACACTTGGTCTAATCAACCCTTTTGATAACAAATCCTAGAGTTGAGTCTTCAGTTTAACCAATTTGGTGGTTATCATTCTATATGATGCCTTAAACTATGGTTTCGATCCAAGTATGATATCAATTAAGGAATAAAATTCATGTTTGAGAGGAAATCTTGGTAATTCCTATGGAAACACATCATGAAAATTCATAAGAAAAGAATAATCCTCAAGGGATGTGTTGATACTGCTAACTGAACCACAGGTGGTCTTAGTGTTTAAAAAACACTTCTCATTTTAGAATTTAAAATATTTAGAGCATGAGTTGTAGGTTTTGGAAATTTGGTTGCTTGTAGTAAAATAACAATAAAGCAAGATGAATTATTTCAAAATATTTATATGACTTGGTGGTTGGGAACCACCTTGGCTCGTTCTTGATGAATTACATGAAATCTATGCTAATACTTAGTGAATTATGCCCCAGATTTAAGCTACAAACTAGTCTAAGTGGGTATTTATAATGAAGTTTAAACTAAAGTGGTTTGGTATAAAAAAGAGAAAAGAGAAGGCTAAGGCAGAAAAGAAATGAGTGATTGCCAATTTTAGTCTCAAACATTCTAACAAATCATCAATTGCAACTGGATATGCATTCAACCAATATATAATGTAACATAGCCTAAGCTCAAATTCCACTATATACCAGGCAAACTTCAAAGGATAATGTAAAGAGTCACAAGTAAGAACTAGGTCTAATTTAAGGATTTAATACTATAATCAGATAACATTAACACATCTAAATACAGATCCAAATGAAGTGAAGCATAACTCCCATATCCTCTAACTAATCTAGCATATGCACAAATTAGAAGCCCTATAATTAGAAAATGCAATTTAGAATTTAAAGACACCATTCAAATTCAATACCTCTACCAATAATTGAGAGAAAAGCTATATTAGCAATTGACATATCAAATTTGGACAATCCTTAAAGAATTATTTGATTATATTAGTTTCTTCAAGTGTACAAAGTTGCTAAAAAATCTCTCTCCTTTTACAATTGGTAATACATGTCTTTATAGAAAGAACAGGAAGTATATCGATCAATCATAATACACATGTGTACAAAAGATACAGACAACTATCTTTTTAACCATGCTCTAAAATACACTTGATTTTCTATGCCATACTGATGTAAAGGCAAATATGCCAACAAACTAGCATATGCATTTAGAATTGATATTTTATTTCAACATGTTTCAAAATTATACAAAATATAATATTGCCTAACTTACTGGTGGGCCCTCTTCTTGTTTTAGAGGATGCTCATGGCTTTAGCATGCTACTCATCAGCTAGCTCTAGGTCCACTATAGGCTTTAAGAGATGCTCCCCTTCTTGATTTGACAAGTCATCAAGCTCCATGTCATTCATATCCATAACTTCTTTAATACTCATAGCTTCATTTATTATTTCTCTAGCATTGAATATCATGTCTAGGATTTTAGTATTTTTGGCACTAGATTTACCTTGGCTCTTCCCTTTCATTTCTTGGGTTACCAAAGTAGCCCTATGTTTGAATTACTCATCACTTATGATCCCAAGGGTAGTGGGCTATGCAAGATCTATAAGCATAGTTCCAAAAAACTGCTCAACCACAACTCCCAAGATTGCACTTAAGTGTCCAAAAATAATGGTTTAATGTTTGGGATTTATTTATTTGATTGGATGTTGAGGAGTTGGGATATTTTGTCCTCTAAGTCTTACCACTAGGTGACTAAACTCCTGGATAGTACACACAGTCCCTCTAATGCACTTTGCCTCAATTTCATTAACTTGAGTGATTCAAACATGTCATAAAATGACTCATCAAGAATCTTGATCATTGCCTTAGGCACTGATAAAATTGCCCGTGTTTACAAGTTTTCCTTTTCCTTTTGCAAATTTAGGATCCTCTACTTCAAGCCTTAAACTCCAACTTTAGCCTGTGTAGACTGGGATATGATTAGACTTTCCACATCCTCTTCATGAATGGCTACTTCACCAAGCTGATAGCCTCCTATAGGGGTTAAACCTACAAAGGGTTCCACCTTTTTAAAGGTGAATTCCTCTATTCCAACCACTAATACCCTAGTTGTTATTCTCTCCAACCTAGCTATTTTAGGGTTGAAATGGATGGTAGTAACTAGTTCCTTGAAATTGGGAGGTTTTGGGACCTCTACACCTGAGCTACTAGATGCTAATGGAGCATCCATATTCTTGCCTTCTGGTCCCTGAATGGCCATAATTCTCCTTTCTTCCTACTCTTTCATCAATGCCCTTATCCATGGCTTCATGTCATCTTGAATCTCAATGTTAGCAACTCTTATTATAGCCCATAAATGGGAAAGAGAGGAAATATTTTGTAGCTTCCCATAAATGAAATAGTCAATAATAACTGGTCCATGAATAGGGAATTCATCATTGAACAAATTTATCTCACTTGTGGGTTGAGGGATGGTCAACCTTGGTCTTTTCCTTGGTTCCACATGAACCAATGTTAACTCTACCTTCCTATTTTGTATGGATGTGATAGGGACAAACTCTTTTCATTTATCTTCCTTAGGCTCTACCTCCTTATCTAAGTCATAAGCCTCTTTAATTTCCTTGAGGGCACCCTCAAGTGTCTCTTTTGGTCCCAAGGCAATCGTGTCCAAATATTGTACTGGAAAAGGTGGCCTTTGTGGGAGTGTTCAGGATGAGGGTCCCTCTTTAGGTCTCTCTTCCAATTTCACCTCTCCCACTTTCTCCTTGCCCCTGCCTTATTCATCCTACCTTTTCACATCTTGTATTTTCTCATGCTACTCTTGTGGTTATGGTTATTCTACCTAGGGTGTCTTGAATGGACCTGGTAACAAATGATATTTCAAAGGATGCATTTTCCATCTTTCCCCATATGGCTCATCATATTTGATTAACCTATGTTCCAACTTAATGTTATGACCTTGAATCCTAGTTAACAATTCATAATTATTAGCCTTGATGTACATGGTGTCATGAACGCCAAGTTAATTTACATATTCAAGCTTTGGGATCTTCTTATCTTTTAAGTGGCTAGCCACTATACCCTTAGGATCCCACATCTCAAGTTCATCAATTTGAAAATTGAATGAATCCCTGTGTCTATCCATGGTCTCAATTTGTTTCTAGTCCTACACTATGGTCTTCCCAATGATTAGGGGGAAGGGGTAGATATGACCTTTCTTCTTTTCTTTACAAGTGCCATCAATGTCATGCAAGAAGTGGGAAGCAATTTCTTGCCCAACTAGCTTGCTAGGAACATATACTGGTAACCTAGAAGGCTGAGACATGATCCATTTGATCTTGATGACTATGAAATCAAGGTAGTACTAAATGTCACCTATAAATTCCATATACTTCTTGATTAGGGGGTGTACCCTAGTCATTGAAACACCCATGATGGGCTCAACTATGGCTAGATAAACATAGTCATAAATGAACTACATGTGGTTCATGTATTTTAAAATATTTAATTTGGAGTAATGGTGTGAAATAGTGGTTTTGATATATGGGGACCAATTCCTAATCTTGGGGAAAATAATAGAGGCTAGGATGGCATCTAGTAGGTATGACATCATGTAGAATTGCTTAGATGTCTTCCTTTTTATGGCATTGAATTGATTGATGAGGAATAAATTGATTAAATCTTTGATTGGAGGGGTGAGTTTCTCTTCACCATGAAGTATACATATGGGACCCAAATTTTTTTCACAGAGGTGGTTGAAGGGGCTCTAAAGGCTCAATTCAACAGGGTCATTATTACCCTAATTCCCTCCCTAAATTGGGTGATAGGGATCTTGTCTTCAAAGTCTCTAAAGACATGGGGTCCCTAGTGTAACCAAGGTCTTAGGATAGATTCTAGGTCATGTTTGGAGGTCCACTCCTTGATCTTGGATAAATCTACATAGGGAGTGGGAAGCTTATAATACCCCTCAAATTCTACAAGAGAAAAATATACTACCCTTTCTGAGTTTTCTTCCCTAATTATCCACTCATTATCATTTATACAATCAACAAAAATAGGGGCAAGGACATTGATGCAATGTAGTACCTCAGGTTTTGCTACAATATGGTGGAGGCCCTGCCATTTGAATAACAACTAAGTCATAGTATCTCTGGTTCATTATAATAACCATTTATTTTTCTTTTGTGATTGGATTTAATTCTTTGATCATGAAAAAGAGCTCAAACCAATTCCTCATGCATGTATAATTCAAGGCTATAGTATCTAATTTGGTATATTTGAAGATCTGACCTTCATTATCCATAGATTAACATATCTCAATCTCCTGTAGTTGTTGTCTATGAACTGCCATTGTCTCTATTCCTATGAATTATTTACACTGATATAAAATGGTCTTTTTGAAAGCCCTCTTGTGCTCAAAAACATTATTCAGCTCCCTTTTTATTGAATGGTGACCAAATGAATACAATTGAGTCATTTTATGTGAAGTTTAGGGTTTTTTGAACTTTAATGGCAAGAAAAATCTAGATTCTATGTTATACGTGCCTCAGGTTTGATTTAGACCTTTGATTTTAAACATTTGCATTTTTGAGCCCATGAGATCTTATATTTTATCTTTTTATGTATGTGTGGCACCCATGTGGCACTGGGCTAGACCTTTCATGACATTTTTCATAAATGCCTTTTGAACACTAGCCATTGGCATTTAAAAAAACCTATTTTATTTTACTCTATTGGATTATAATATAAGATTAGCACAAGCCATTAATCATAATCTAGGTTCTTGTGTTTTAGTTATCCATTTTTGTTACAAGCATTGTAATTTTGACACTTGACATCTTTATGTGCTTCCTCATGTTTTAAATCCTAGGTCAGTTGCTTGCCAAATAAGCGCTAGCCATGTGGCAAGCTTGTGGTCCCTTTAAAAATTCATGAGTGCCTTCATGTTATTGGATCAAAACCCAATGACAAAGAACAAAATATCAGATATCATCCTGTCAGCTTTGCCTTGAATGTGTTTTAGCCATGCATCAGGTTTGTGGGCTCTTGGGGCCTCATTAAAAAGTCTTTGGGCACCTTCATGTCATGGATCAAAATCTAGTGACAAAGCACATGCTATTGATCTATAGAGATGCCCGAACATTAAGTTATCATGTTATTAATACTGTGACTTAGGCTTAAGTCCCTTAGGCTAAGGTTTGTTTTGATTATTAAGAATGAAATAAACCTTAGGCTAAGGGGTTTATGACTAAGTTTTCTAATTTATATGCAAGGGGGGCCATGGCCTAAATATTCTAGGCCAATGTTTATGTCATGTTTAATAGACATGTTGTAAAAATTGGTCTATAATATTTATGCCAAGGCTTATAAAATATTCTCAAAAGGATCAACATGACACAATGTTCGCATAACACACAGTCTTTTATTGTATTGATAAAACACATTAAAACCTTTAGCTAAATACATTTGGTCTAAATTTTATGCTATAAGGAATCCTTTTTCAAAAAAAGACTTAGTATAAGTCTATAATTTAAGATTCATGATGTTATGAAAAAAATGTTATGGGGACCTAAAAGCATAGACTTAGACTAGGTTTATTTTGCATACTTGGATTATAAGACCATTTTCATATTTTGCAATTTGAAGACTTCTAGTGTTTGAACATTTTTTGAGCACTTCCCTTAGCTTGTAAAGCCATTTTTGAGCCTTCCAGCAAAATTTTGGAGTGCATTTTGAGCCTGAGCATAATAATTCATTAGCTCAAATTTGATAGTATCACAGATGTTAAATAAGTCCTCACAGATGTCAAATGACAGTTTTATGAATCATTATTTTTAGGCTAATAAATTTTTTATTTCATGGGTTTAAAGTTGATGGTCGTGTGGTCATCAAATACGTCCTCACATATGTCAAATGATGGTCATGAAAATGCCAATTTTAATCTCATCAAATTATTATGACCCATTGTGAGAATGTCACTTGTACATCTGTGGGGTCTCCCATGATCTTGGACTACATTTGCTCCATTGGATCTTAATTAGTGATGAAGCATTAGGGATGGGATCATGATAAAAGAGCTTACTTGTGATTGGTTGTTTCTATTAGGTAGGCCATTTTGTTTTTAATCCTCAAATGCAAAGGTGTCACATGGTGATCATTTGAGCCTTTTGTAGTCTGTTGACTTTTCAACCATGCCTCATGCCATCTGATTGAGTCTTCTTAAGCAAGTGAGAAGTGCTGATCATGATCTTAGGGATTGAATGTGATTGGTCCAATGAGTTATATGTAAGATTCTATTAGTTTTTCTTGTGCCATTTGGTCAAAGGCCATGATGAAGCGTGAACCATTGGATCCTCAAAGATGCATGTTGTTTAAATTGAAGATCAATCTTTCCTTGCTCCATTAGATCAAATTCTATGGTAAAACGTGGGCCATTAGATCCTAAAAGATGCAAGGAAGTTAAGTTAGAACCGTAGAGATGACAAAGACTCAGGATTAAGGTATTAAGACTAAGGTCTCACTCATATTAATAAATATGTCAGGGCCTTACGATTAAAACCTTAGGCTAAGGTATAAGCAAGGGACCAATCTAACATAAAAAGGGAACTCGAGAAACTGGAATTAGTCTAAGGTGTTAAGACTAAGGTCCTATTAGTATTAATAAATACTATGGGGCGTTAGGATTGAAGTCTTAGGGTAAGCTAGGAAATATTAAAAGGACCCTATAAGATGAACAACTCATTAGGCATACAAAGGAACCTTTAAAGGGGGAACATAACAAAGGGGACCAAGCATTTTAAGTTAAGTTTTAGCTATGTTAAAAAACCATGACTAAGCTTAAAACATGAGCTTTATCCTTAGGTCCAAAATGGATTTTAAAATGGTTCCCGCCAATTTGATTCCCACCAAGATTCAAATTTAAACTGAGGGTTTTCCCACTATTTAGGGACATGAATTTCTTAGGAACAATGCCATGGAACTTGTGACTAAAAGCCACAAAGAACATTTATTAGCATTGTTAGTACAAATTAAAGCAAAACAAAACCAAGTAAGCCTACTTTTAACAAAGTGGATGATCTTCAGATTCTACCAATGAAATTAACATGCTAAACTTCATGCTCAAACCTCAAGGTTTCTCAAGAGTCCCAATTTTCAAAAATGGGGGTATGTGGGCCACAATAGGATGGTTCCTTAGATTCCTCTATATCATTTACTTTGATATTAAATGCTTGGTATCCTTTTCCTTGAGCCTTCTTGAGTTGCATTGTAGAAATCTACCTAAGCCTTAACTCTCTTTATTCACCCTAAATTTGTGTCTAATTTCCAAAATCATCTTGACACTCAACCTTCTACAAGTAGTAGTCAACCTTGGCCTTATGCTTCACAAGCCAATTGACTCCTAGGATCACATAATGTGATCCTAATAGTGTTGCTTAAAGATCCACTATTATTATGAATTTGGGAAACCTAATCTTAGCTTCAACTAAACACTTTTCAAATTTGACATTTGAATAATTCCCATATTGTATGAACCATGACCTTGCCATTACTCCAGCTTTTCTAATTAACTTATTAAGTATTCTAGGAGTAGTAAAACATTCGGTATCCCCTCTATCTATCAAAATAGAAACTAAATGTTCAAACAAAATACCTGATAGTTCTATGGGTGAAGGTTGGAATTCAGCTTGCCAATTATCAACTACCTCATGTATACATTGCTAAAATGTTCTTATTGAGGTGCAAAACCTTTATTATATGACTTATCCTAGGTATATTCATGAGAAAAATGGTCATCTCCAGAAACAAAGCAACCTTCAGGCAGTCTTCTCTTATCATATTGTTGGTTACTCTTGAAACCACCTTTGAAAACATTTCCCAATTTCTTATTACCTTAACCACTATCGAATCTAGAATTTTGATTCTTGAACTAACTCTTGGAGTCTCCACTCCTTTACATGCAGTTCTTCTTTTTGAAGTTTGTTTAGAAAATCCAAACTTTTTCTTGAACTTTATGACTGATCTGAGTAAAATATTTCAACTTTTATTCCTACTTGATTTCATTCTCAAAGACCTAGTCCATGGTAGATGGTCCATGAACATCTAACTCACCACCAATCTAGAGTTTTAATCCCATGATAAAATTCCTAATTCTAAACCTCTCATCTACTTGATATTGAGATACATACTATAGGAGTTTTATGAACTACTCTTAGTATTCATTCACGAATAGGTCTCATTAAGAATCTAAAAACATGTAATATTTTGGTCAAAGTATAACTATGAAAGCCATCATGATCTAAACAGTGTTACAAACTGCTCCCATATGGTGGTGGTCAAGTTGAGATTCATTTCTAACTTTTTGTTGGCCCACCATGTAGCTGCTTCACCAACCAAGTGGTATGGTCCACAAAATACTTTAGTGACTTTAGAGTCATTTCAAATCTTGAAATAATTCTCCATGTTATTCAACCATGCTTTAACTCCATCTCCCATAACGGTTCCATCAAACTTAGGTGGATTCACCTTTTTCATATCTTTAGGTAATTTCACAACTACATGAGCTTTCACATCTAGAGGAACTTCCTCATACCTCTAATCTTGAGGTATTTATTACTTAGGAGGATGCTCTTTAGGCACATATTGATGGGCTTCCTCTTCATTTCCATTAATTTCATTTTCTAAGGATACAATTCGGTCCCTAGTTTCATTCATGGCTGTGAGAATCTTATCCAACTTTATTGTTTGCTCAGTGACAAATTAAATAGGATCAAATGGAGGGTTATTCTCAGTGACATTTGAAGGACCCTCACTAGATGATCTAGCTCAAACCATGCTCATTTATGGTTAATATAAGGATAATAAAATGTTTGTGGACTCATTAAGTCCTAGAGTTCAAGCCACAACTCTTATACCACAATGTAACATCTCCACTAAGATTTACTAGAATAACATAATTTTTTAAAATTAATTACACATATTCAACATTATAATTCACCATGAGAATATAATTAGTGATCATAATAAAAACATACTGAATATGTTAACCATAAAATAGACATATAATAATCCATTTACTTACAAATCACTATGAAACAAATAAACAAAGCATAACTACATATATTCCAAAGAGTAATTACATAATCCCATCCATGACTGGTATAATATTATATCCACTTCTATCAATGTACATATGAATAAATAATTAAAATTTCATTACAAATAATGTTTTAATAATAAAAATAATACTAGAATCAAGGCTCCATAGAGCATGAGTCTCACGAACTCTAGTATCTATGGTAATCTCAAGTGTAGTCTCCAATGAAGTACTACTATGGGGAGGGAGAGCATCATCCAAATAGTTTTCCACACCAACAACAAACCATCGATCTCCACGTAATCCCCCAACTAGGGAATGACCCTCCCTTAATGGATGGGTAGATAATGATGGTGCAAAAATCTAGAGAGACAAGCTATTACCCATATGTTGTAAGATATCTAATACATGATGTGTACCATAAAGAAAATATGTTCTAACATGATATCGTATAAACACATAAATCATACATATGAAATGACAATGTTTAAGTAAACATTACTTTGGCCAAAGTTTTTAAATAGGTAATGATCATTAGGATCAGTCAAATTCATACACACCACTTGATCGGATTACCCTCATCTGGCATTGGTGATGCTAAGTAATCTAGTAAAGTTTGTCTCACTATTTATTTAGTACCAATAATGTGAGATTTAGTTAATTTAAAATATAACCAATAGATTTAATTGGATTAGTTTTTATCAATAGGCATAAAACATAATAAGTATGAAAATAATCAATGTACATACATTTAGTCCATTAAACGTATGCAATGAATCTCGACTATATTATTTATCACATGAATAATAAACATAAACAATTACAATCTATACCAACTAGGTATAATTTATACTTAGAATGCATGTTTTTAATTTTCAAAATTAACTCAAATATAGTACCATTTATGACAAACAATATTGTCATAATTTATTTCCATGTACACATTATGAACTAGAAATTTGACTCAAGAGAAGATGGTTAGTATCATGTTAGTCCCAAAATGAAATCAAAATGAAATATACACACTAGAATAACATCTCTAGGCCTATTTACTAATGAGATCTTAGTTAACAAAACAAAATATAAACACAAATTAAACATGAAAGAAAGACCTTCCTTCACCTTCTTTGGATGCTCTAAAATGCTTGTTGTAGTGGCTTGCTCGGCTTTGTGCTCATGAAGTCTACATCAATGAAGTATGACTACCTCCATCTCTCCTTGGCACCATGTTTGGCTTTAGCCTACCTTGGCTTGGATCAATATTCGAACATTATAACACTAATTTTCATGAAGCTTTTGAATCAATTTAACATTATAACTTTGGCATATGAGAGCTTCAAATTCAATAGACAAGGCCTCCTATTTATAGATTTTTTTTTAATGGCTAGAATCAACTTGAACCATCCATCTCAAGATGGAGATGTGTGTTTAAGTATTAATTCAATTATGAAATTAAAATTCATAAATAGGCTCATAAATATTTGGGATAGAGGGGAATTAACTAGTCATAGAGGGTCTTAATGAGGCATGGGAGGCATGAATCTTGATATTTATGGCATTTATGGCCTAGGAATATCTTCCTAAGAAATGATGTCACTTTGATGATGCAGATATTCAATATTTATTTCTAAAAAAAGTATTAAAAAATTTCCATAGAATTTTTAATTAGGCTCATGATTTGGTTTAATTATCTCTTAAGCATGATTAAGCACTTTAATGCAAACTTTTGTGCACAAATTACTCAAATTGGTCAGAATGTCCTATTATTGGCTCAAAATTTGACTAGATAGAATTTGATGTTGATGTTAGATGAGTTGGATCAATTATCCCATTTAGGATTTTTTCAACACAAAATAATAAAGACACATGTCTTGTGTAAGAGATTTGACAAAAAAAAGCAATCTAGGTCACACAGGTGCAAAATTAGCATTTTGACTCAAAATAATCTGATCAAAGTTAGCTAGCCCATTAATTGTATTGTCCCATTTAGTGATATTTTGGCCAAAATTGGCACTTGAATATGTCAATTTCAAATATTTTAATGTGTTTTAGGCCAAATTGTTCATTTTGGATAGAAATTGGTCAAAAGCCTAGTTGGAGGTTATTAGTGGCTAGTTTTAGGTGTCTATAGTTTACCCTTGTTTGGGAAGGCATTGAAAGATATAAGCACAATAACTTATTCTCAAAGAATTAAATGGTATTGTACGCCTGTAACTACAATGATGATGAACTAACTTCATGATACCCCCTCAAAAGAATAGTTGGCATAAGGAGAGGTCAGTAAACGGTCCCTCGAAAAGAAAGAAGCAAAATGAGGGGACCAAAGAAAGGAAAATGATGGGGTGAAAACACAATGAGTTTGAAAAAGTATTCAAAATCATTGAGAATGTAAGTGGGATGATGTATAATGGTTTATTGAAACACAGTTATTAACATTGTACTACGATAGTGACAATGTGGTATGATAACACAATGATTTGCCCAAAGGCAGTTGTGATCATTATGAAGATGAAGTTGTCCTAGTTAGGATATCCAAATAAGATAAAAACATGCCCCTATATGGGTATAAAAAATTAAAGAGGTGAAAACACAATGATTTTCCCAAAGGCAGTTATAAACATTGAGAAATGCAGGTGGGATGGTATGCAATGATTTGCCCATAGGTAGTTATAATTATTGGATCCAAATTATGGTAAACATGATTGATTAGTTGATTGATGATGGCAACTTAATGTAGAGGGTGATGATGAATTGGAACAACCTGCTAGTAGGGAGATGCTTATCTGATCTAAACAAAGGTTGATTTTTTTTGTTGTTTAATTATGTTGTGTAGGATATGATTGGGATTGAATTAGGATGTTAGTGCTGAAGATATGTTGATTTCACCATTTTTGTATAGACTTCCTGAAGCTGAGGTTTGTTGTAGCACATGTTAGTAGGCATCATGGTATAACGTTATGAGGACTTGGCCAAAATATGCATAAGAATTGACTCTCAAAATCCAATACTTAATAGAAAATAATGCACCAATGATAAAAACTATGATGACAATGTAAAGACATGAATATGGATGGATTCAGGTGTAAGTGTGGGCAAAGAATCACCTAATGAATGCATATAGACTAAATCAAGGCAATAATACAAAAAGGAAACAAACAGGGATAAAAATAAAACAACAAAGAAACAAATAAAGAAATAAATAAGTTAATTTAAACCATACAAACATTGCCCCTAGAAAATAGGTGACAACTTAACAAACTAACAAAATGGGGAAATAGAAGAAAAAGAATGGGGTAGACGAGATGTCTCCATATGCACTAATAAAGTGGACACTACTTACATAGTTCCATGGACATAATATCCAACAAAAAATTTAGGTCAAATGTAGTTCTCCCAAAAAATGGGGAAAAAATGATAACTAATGAAAACAACATAATGGATGTGATAGAAGAATAGGAATGGTCTTGAAAAATGGTAAGTGTGTGGGATAAAAGGCCAAAAAGGATGGGGAAACTAAGTGACAAGTGATTTACTTGTGACTTAGTAAGGGTTCCCAAAATCCTTAAGGCAAAGAAGTGGTCAATATTTATGGTTTTTTCTAACTATTTTACAAATTATTTTGGAATTTTTGGAGTATCTCAACTTGATCGAGAATCATGAGACACTAAATGGTTCAAGCTTACAAAATGGTGAGAGTTTTACTTAGGTTGCTCAAAAAATGGTGAGAGTGTAGCTTAGGTTGCTCATAAAATGGTGAGAGTGTGGCTTAGGTTGCTCATAAAATAACAAGAGCATGGCTAGAAAGGGTGACTAAGCTGACCTCAACAAGTATCGAGCACTACCTACATAGTCCTAGAGTAGGACCTAAAGTCACTATAGTTCTACCTTACAATAGATAAATTTGACTAGTGTAGTAGTCAATTCAAATAAAATAGGCATAGGTGGGATAAAGACATAATATGACATAGGAAACAACAAGTTGGTATGTCAAGGCTCAATAAAAAAATGTTGCCCCTAGTTTACCCATAAGTGATTATAAATAGGATACAATGACATAGATCAATGGTACTAATTTTCTCATAAGTGGTTATAATTAGTAGTAATACTGGTGATAAGGAAGGAACAAAAAATGAAGGATGAAACTACCAAAACTTATATTATACTGCTCCAAAATACTATCTCTATCTAAAATACTCGAAACGACTGCTAAAATTGATCGAATTCATTGGTGCTAAAAATGTGCAACTATGAGAGAAACCAAGGTTAAATGAGCTAGGTGGATAGGATTCAAAACATGCTTGGTTGATAGAATGAAGTGGTAAAATGGATAAGTAATAGGATAAGAGGAATGATTAAAATGATATTCGTACAAAGAAGAATAGAGATAAAATAACACAAATAAAGTGGTCCTTATAGATAATACACCATAGTGCTCAAGCATAGTACCACGTGAGGTGAACAATATTCATCATCTTAAGAAGTTCATCTCTGTATGGTGTAATGAGCTTGTATGCTCTTGATCCATAATTTGTATTAATGACGAAAGGCCCTATCTAGTTTGGTTTGAATTTTCCTTTATGCCTCTTCTTGATCATGGTATTCTTTTGGTTTTCTTTAAGAACTTCTATTGCCTAACATGCACTTGAGAAATATTAGAACCTCCTTGTTGCAAGAATCCTTGATAGAAAGTTGATGCTTGTTGGATATTTAGTACATATCACTGACTAGTAGTTATATGTTATTGGTTAGACATTGTTTGGTTTTGAATTGGAACATTAGCCTATGACTGAAGGGGTATGTTTGATATTACTTGATGAGGTAGAACATTAGTTGTCCCTTGTTTAGGTGGCAACACATTCAACCTTTATTTAATTGGTACACTAGATTATGCTTATTATTGTGGAACACTACTTGTCACTTATTGAGGAGGAGTTGGACTCATCACATTTTGCTATTGAGGCATGGCATTGGTTGATAGATGGCTACCTAATCCTATTGGTTGTGCATTTGAATAAGTGGCTGGTTGAGATTGGAATGTAAAAAATCCTACTCCTTAATTTTGAAAACCACTTATGGTGTTAACTAAAGGCACATTTTGTTGGCTAGCTACTTGCATATTAACACCTCTTTGATTTGGATTGGATGTTGTTTGCATATTATCCACTATGTTTTGGCCACTATTCTATGTAGAATCAAAAGATACTTATTTGATGGTCAGTATATGAAATATGTTGTCAACTAAAGTATTTTGCATGAATGGGTCTATACCTAGATTATATTAACTATTTAACTCTATCAAAACTCTTGTTGAAGGAACTAAGTCAATAAGAGGTTTACTCACCATGGTCATCTAATTGAAATTGTGTGCTAGATTCAGGTAGGTTTGATATGCTACCTAAATTTGGTTAAAGGGGTCTTCCATGAGGTTCTTTACTTTTTTAGGCATATTAGGGTCCTAATATTTCATTTGGACTAGAGATAAAGGATTGATAGAATAATCTTATTGGATATATAATATGTTGTGAGGCCTTCTTACTAGGTTTGGCAAACTTTCATGGGGTAAGTCTGTCGAAAACTTGGACCCTACCTCTATAGCTCTAACCAAAATATCATCTTTATTCTCCAATAAATGACACTCAAAAAAATAAAGATCATATATGGAAGGTGCGTTAAAAAAGTATGGTTGTTGAGGAAAAGGTTCTTCAATAGTAGGTATCATAGCTAGGTATTATATGGTTTGTTCTTGGTCCTATTCTGAATATGGTGGCATATAGTTAGCCAATAGATCTTGGTCTTGTGACCCTATTTGAGTATTATAAGAGGGATAAGGATCCATATCATAAGTAATATTATCTATATATGGGTCTTTCACCATTTCTTCTTGTAAAACCACATTACTAACCCCTGGATTGTACATGAGTCCACTACAAGTGTAGGAGTACATGTTGGGCTCCATAGTGCATGTTATGTGATAGAAAGGAAAGAGATTTATACAAACTCTAAAAAGATAATGTCTAAAAGATGATATTCAAACTTGGTCTAGATTTGTCAAAAGTATGGAAAGGTTTATGCAATGATTTGTGATAAAACAAGCTAACATTAATCATCCAATGTTACAAATTTTATATAAAAAAAGATTAAGAAAATGGTGCAAAAATTGAAATGCTAAACTCTAAGGTTGAAGTGTTTCAAATCAATCTAATCTAAGAAATAAATAGTTTCTAGGTCTTTTGTCTAAATTTAGCATAAAAAACTAGCCTCAAAAAAGGCATGTGATAGGACTTTTGGCCAAATGACGTCAAAATCTAGACTTTAAAAATTGTTGAAATTTTAATCTAATGGATTTGAAACACTTCTAATAAAAACTAGGCATTTGACTCTTAGACATGAACTCAATCAAATAGGTATAAGGTATGAAACAAAAGGCACTTTAGCAATAGTTTATTTTCTCACAAATAATGGTATAAAGCTTGGTTCTTTTGACAAATAGGCTAGACAAATGTGAATGACGTAACTGTGCTAGATAAATACTCACAAAGGTATACTTAGATTGGTTTGAAAAATGTGTACAAACTTGAACTCTATGAAAAAAGGTCTATGAAACACTGTTTGAAATGCTTTGGGTAGTGCAACAAGGCTAAACTACTCAAAAGATGTGACACAATGTTTGTTTCAAAAAATCTCTAAGGTAAAGATGGTTTCTCACAAATTTGGCAATGTAACACTACCTTTCTTAACTCAAATGACATACACACCTTTAAATTTTTGACAATATCTCTAAGGCAAAAGCGTATGTATTCAAATGATCTTAATGAAAAAAAGATGGTAAAAAAAGGTTTGGTGCATAGACTCAAAGTGCAAGTGTTTAGCACAAGATGAGTTAAGTATAGCAAGTGGTGATAATGATTATGAGTCTTAAATGACCTTTAACCCAGATTGGAAATTTAACCTAAGTTCCCTCAAGTTTAGTGCAAATGGCAAACCCACTTATCACATCAACCTTATGAACTTATGAAGGTGCAATTTAAAATTTGGATTATAAATGAAGGACTTTAAACAATGTTTGGTAATAGTCTAGACTCAATTGGCTAGCATAACTATTCCAAAGTGGATGATATGACTCCAAGTTTTGATGAAATTTGAACAAGAAAAATTGATGATTCATGTGGGCAACATAACACTTCTTTGTTCAAAATAAAATGAGGACTATGTGTTTTGGTTTGTATTGTTTATTCAAACCAAGTTTTTGATTCCAAACAAGAATTTAATCTAAGGACAAAACCAACTAATAAATCACTCTTAGGTCCTAAATTGACAAGGGTTACTTGGTATTGTTGGAATCCATCAATATAAATCATTTGAGAGGCTTTTAGTGTTCATCCAAAAATTAAAATGCACATTATATAGTAGTATTTTTATACCCCCTTCTCTCAAATGATATTACAGTGACATGGACTTTGAGGTGCACCTTGCACTAACAACACTTCCATGATAAGTGGAGATTTGCTAAAAACTAAAAGTTTTGGAACATTTCTAAGGGGATAAATTACATAATGAATTTCATGTCATGATGCAAAAGAAAAACATATAATTAGGTGTTTGTAGTACTTGGTTTGTTATAAAAAGGTCTTGTTATTTTTATAACCACTGCATCCATCACTTGCTCAGTGTAATGCAATGTCTAAAGTGTAGATACGTCTCATGTGCAACTCCAACACTAAAAGGTGGTTTAACTACTTAAACCTTTGATCCTAGTGGGAGTGGT
Source organism: Torreya grandis (assembly GCA_037957365.1). NCBI lineage: Eukaryota > Viridiplantae > Streptophyta > Pinopsida > Cupressales > Taxaceae > Torreya > Torreya grandis. The sequence goes on along the minus strand of JARHVA010003074.1, from coordinate 808,624 downwards.
TGAAGTCAATGCTAGGAGATGAAACCCTAGGTTAAAGCTTCCCTATAGAACTTGCAGGAGATGATGAAGTCCCCCTCGCAAGCCAAGTTTGCATAAAAATAAATGACTAACAGAAAGACTTTAGGGTCATTTTCAAGATCACCCAACCTATTATGAGTTTTTGGGGAGTGATTTAGATGACATTATTTCTATGCCTTGGACTAGGCATGGGTATAATAAAGATGGTGATTTTTATTCCAAAAGTTCCCTAAAATGGATAGTTGGAAGAGAATACATGTAACGTCCTCCTCTTTGCCAATATAATTATATTTAAACAACTATCGAAGATAAAATTTGACAAGTGTGTTCAATTTTAAGGCCCAAATGAAAGATTAGGTGGTGTTCTTTTGACTCCTTGGTCTTAAGTTGTAACTTTGAAAACTAAATTTGTCAAAATATTTACCTAAGCATCTAAATTATTTTTTAAGCACTAAAAATAAGGTTCCTAATCCATTTTAAAATTTTAAAAAGGTCTAAAAATCATGTTTTAGCAAATTCCAAGCTAGCCCTATAATGAAAAAGTTAGAGTGTCCTTTAGCTTTGAAGCTAATTTACAAATGAGTGAAGTAACATATCAAAATGAGCTCTTTGTTTTAAAATCAAAATTACACAATCAATCCCATTATTTCCCTACAAAATCAAAATTTCAAACAACAATCTCACTATTTCAGGTTACATCAGGCAAAAAGCACAATATCGCTATTTACTTATGAAATCATTGCCCAAATTAACAATATCACTGTTACTAGACAAAAAACATAGAAAATACAAAATCACTGCACAGGTGAACAATATCACAGCTATCAAACAAAATTATTATTTACTAGTCAAAAAATATAAGAACACAAAATCACCATTCAAATGATGGAATCACTACCCAAAATGATGAAATTGTTGCCCAACAGAATGAAATTACTGCCCAAAAAAATGATATCACTACCCAAAAGGATGATATCACTGTTCTGGATGATGATATCATTGGTTAAGTCTACAAAATTGTTGTTTAAAAAAAATGATTTTGTTCACATAAAATCTCTACTGTGTGAGCTGTGATATCATAATAGAGAGCAAAAATGAGTTTTACAGGGACAAAAATGCTACTATAAAAAAAGGAAATTAACTTAAATTTTCACTCTTTTTGGCCCTCACTCCAAGATCCTACATGGAAAGGATTAATGAGTTACTTGAAAGAGATTTGTGACCAAATTTGTGAGGCTAGGTCCCACTGGGCACACCATTATGTGAACTAGGAATTTGACTCAAGAGAGGATGGTTATTATCATGTTAATCCCAAAAAGAAATCAAAATGAAGTAAACACACTAGCATAACCTCTCTATGCTGAGTTATTAGGGAGAGTGTAGTTAAAAAAAACAAAATAGAAACATAACTAAAACATGAAAGAAAGACCTTCCTTCACCTTCCTTGGATGATCCAAAATGCTTGTTGTAGTGGTTTTCTCAGCTTTGTGCTCATGAAGTCTGCATCAATGAAGTGTGGTTACCTTTATCTCTCCTTGGCACCATGTTTGGCTTTGGTTTGACTTGGATCAATATTTGGACATTATAACACTAACTTTTATGAAGCTTTTGAATCAATTCAACATTATAACTTTGGCATATGAGAGCTTCAAATTCAATAGACAAGGCCTCCTATTTATAGATTTTTACAAATGGCTAGAATCACCCTGAACCATCCATCTCAAGATGGAGATGTGTGAAGGATTAATTCGACTATGAAATTAAAATTCATAAATAGACTCATAAATATTTGGGATAGAGGGGCATTAACTAGGCATGAAGGGTCTTAATGAGGCATGGGAGGCATGAATCTTGATATTTATGGTATTTATAGCCCATGGATGTCTTCCTTAGAAATGATGTCACTGTGATGATGCATATATTCAATATTTATTTATAAAAACAAGTATTAAAAATTTCCATGTAATTATTAATTAGGCTCATGTTTTTTTTTAATTAGATCTTAATCATGATTAAGCACTTTGATGCAAACCTTGGCTCTTTGTGCACAAATTACTTAAATTAGTCAAAATGTCTTATTATTGGCTCAAAATTTGATTGGATTGGAATTGAAAGTCAATATTAGATGCATTGGATCCATTATCCCATTTAGGATGTTTTCAACACAAAATAATAAAGGCACATGTCTTGTGTAAGAGATTTGACAGAAAAAAGCAATCCAGGGCACCTAGGTGCAAAATTGGCATTTTGACTCAAAATGATCTGATCAAAGTTAGCTAGTCCATAAATTAAATTGTCCCATTTAGTGATACTTTGGGAAAAATCAGCACTTGAATATGTCATTTTCAAATCTTTCAATGTGTTTTAGTGTTTTAGGCCAAATTGTGTATTTTGGATAGAAATTGGTCAAAATCCTAGTTGAAGGTTATCGGTGGCCAGTTTTAGGTGTCTACACACATTTCTCAATTAACAAGTCAGTATAAATAATTTTAGAGATCAAATACCTCAAAATTAATGTCTTATCTCATATTAAACATAAATCCTTCATTGATATTAAATTTTTGTACTTTCAAGGAGCTATATGCATATAATCATAGTGTACAAACTCTTAGGTTTATGACTTAATTTAATAGCCAACATAAACCATAATTATAAGAACACATCTCTTATATATAAATATATTCCATATATGTGTATGGGTACATAATTACCTCATATAGATATATTCCATATATATATGTACTAGTGTTATACATACATATTATATATTGCATTCAAGTATCTGCTCATATAAAACTTTTGTTCTGATCAAACTAACAGTGATTCTTATTTTCCATTATGAACTACATATGATTTGAACAAACCATTAATAATAAAATTCAATCTCAATCATAGAATTTCAACTTCCTCAAACCCCTATTCTTATTTCTATAAATTTTAATTTACAAGTCAAAATCCATTTTGATGGAAAAACTATTCATAATTTTTTTACCCTATTTACCCCTAATCTGGGTCATTAAACTAGATTTGCTATTTTGAAAAGTTTGATAAATAGAGTTCTAAAATCAACTAAAAACTCAAATCTACATTATTCCCATTTCTACTTACTTTAGGTTTATATTATTTCCTAGATTCACAAGTATTAATTTAAAATCAAGTCGACATCTAACTTAGAATCATTATGAACTGCATAACAACCAAACCATTACATAGTCAATCATAAGTATTTAACCTAATTATAGTCTATGCTTAATTTATAAACATTTTCATATGCATCATTCTCAGTTTGACTCTATCAATTATTTATTTATTTAAATTAATAATTTTAAGGATTCTCTAATATGTTATAGGTTTCATAATAGGGCTTGTACCTAATACCTAATCCATATAAATGATATTCAAGTTGTAGGATTTGTATATATGTGTATTTGATATTTTAGTTATACTTATATCCAACTCAACATTAATATACACTATGTGATTATGCTATCAAATATCAAAATAGTTATAACAATCACCTCACATAGCATAATTTTCTATAATATGAAACTCTATGTTGAGATAGGACTTAACCACTCACTATACCCACTCTAAGATGGCTCTATCTTATGCTCCAACCCAAACATTACTAATTTATATGGACTTAATTTACATTCACATGATTTAAAGAATATGTTCATAGTACCTATATATTTTTTCAAGATTTTTGAAATAAAAGAAAAAATTTCATTACTAAAAACCCATTACAAATTTCATAATGTGTATACACATAATTTTAATATCAACCCATTCATTTAATAAACCTTATTTAGACCTAGTATTTTACCACATACGAGTAAAAAAAAATGCACTATCTAATTTAATACATATGCTCAAAGATTTGACATAACCATTACTATATATAAGTGATAAGGGTTTTGAAACAACTATACATAGTCAGCCTAATCATTAAAAATTTGATTTTCAAGTCTTACAATTTCTTAGTTTGAGCGTATCACATCAAAAATAAAAATCTATACAACCATAACAATCTATACATATAGTAATAATATTTATTTTAAAAGATTTAGGGGATATATATTTAGTTCTATGGATGATCAAGCCATCCACAAGGCTAAATCTATATCCTTTTTATGAAGCAAGACTTTTCACAAAAACCCTAATAAAACATAAATATTACACAAAATTTTGTATTTCAAATAATAATGAAATAAGTTCACCAACCTTAAAATAGATTTTAAATTGATACTTCTCAAACCATAATGATTTTTTAATCCTTCTCTCTATTCCCTCTTCTTTTCCCCCATGCCATCTCGTGCCCTTCTCCTTGTCTCCTCTTATCATTTTTCTCCATCTACTTCTATCATACATGCAATGCATGCAACTATTAACATCAAGCTCACAGTTCTCCATAATTTCATCATATAGAAAAACCATTATCCAAAAATATTATTTGATTATTTAGGTTAACTCCAATTTGATACAAACAAGAATCCCTAAAATTATCAAATGTTCCACAAAACATTTTAATATTTTATTTTCTACATGGTCTTTTGACGTTACATGCCCATGTATCAACTTTACCAAGTCCACTATTAAAATCATTGCTAATGATAACTATCACTTCACAAGTCTTATTTACATGGTACAATTATCTATGCATTGGAACATTGACTAGGGTTAGTTCATAGGATAACTTAGTGTAACAACGTAATTTTTGTAATAACTTAAAAAAATTAATCAACATTATGACTTCGAATAATAAAATGACTAGTATAATTTTATCAACAAGATTTTCACTTTAATAGCAAAAAAAAACAATTGTTATAACAATGTCAAACACGATGATATTATAATAATATAGTTATTTATTATTACCACTCTATATAGATTATCCCAAATGTCCTTAATTATGTTTTAAATATGAAGGTATTAAGCCAAAAGAATGATATTTCTTGAATATCATTAGAACTAGCTAATGTATATGACATTTTAAAAACACTCCAATTAGTCTATAGGTAGCAGTATATAAATACTAATCAAATAGATTTACTTACTCATTAAAGAAATATCATCCAAAATCATGAATACAATAACACATGATAAAAAAGAAGCATTATGCACTCTATCAATGCAATATAACCATAATGTAATCACACAATTAGCTCCTCATAAATATTAAACTAAAATAGATCAAAACTAAATATAGATAAATCAAATGATATAATACAACTAATAATTCAAAACATTCTTATAAATAATGCTATCTATCATGGTGTGTGTGTGGGTTTGTAGCTATTCCTCTATCTTCCCCTAACACCTCCATCTATGTCATCCTCTTTGATGATGCTCTCCCTCTAAAATGCTCTCAGGGATGGATCTATCCTGCATCCAACTCAAGACAAGAAGGTAGTTAACTCATAACATCATGATATACATCCATAAAATACTACTGTAAAAACTAACAACATGATCATAATGTAAAGCATATACAAATATAACTAACTCAAAGTAATATAATCATGTAATCTAAGAAACATACAAGTATCTCATAATAACATATGACTTATAGCTTAATTAAATAGTAATTAATCAATTTAACAACCATAATAATCTACATATAATTAGGTAAATTAGCTTTGAGAGAAATCAGGTTGTGATAAAGAGAGACTTTAAAACTAGGATGCATTTTGATGAACTCAGGAACAAGGGATTATTGATTTAAAGAATGGTCATAATACAATATTGTGTTTTAAGATTAAGTAATTTGAGACTCCATGTGTTGGGATCAACTTTATGCTTGTAACACTTAACATCATGACTAAATTTAAAGATAGGCTATTGGAAGAGGTGTTAGCTCTCATGCAATGAGTCTAAGGACAACTTAAAATGATATTATAGGATAGTGGAAGATATAAAACCATAATATTGGTGCATAATATTTTGGGCTCAATAGTGAGGGGGAACCAAATTCAACCAAGATGTTTTTGATTGGTTTTTTCAAATCCATGACTAGGGTAAATTTTAGTGGAGAATATTCATTAATTCACGAATATTCAGTTTTTAGGAAATTGAATTTGGCAATTTTTGGGAGTAGTACATAGGGCCCATTTATGTCAAATTTTAGGATGTAATTTTTTAGGGTTCAAGTCACCAATACTTTATAATAATTATGGAGGTATCCATGTAATTTGGCTTATATGTATAAAACATATGTTTACAGGGGTTACCATCAAAGTATCTTTCTTTACTGTATTCCTAAGATCTTGAGCCTTGAGGTTGCCTGACAACATTTTTATAACAACCCAACAAAATCCCTACCAATGCCTCTCTACCACCTCACTACTACCGCCAAACATCTTGACACCACACTATCACCCAACTTTTTCTACCTGATAGCATTGTGCTCCCTGACCACATTCTACTACCTGATCATATTTTATGACCTAACTACATTTTGCTACCTGATAAAAATGTGTCACCTGATCATAGTGTGCCACATGACAACACTATATTACCTAATAGAATTGTGTCACTTGGTAGCACTATACCATCTAAAAACACTTTATCACTTGACAACACTTTACCACCTGGCAACACTACATCATGCGATAACATTATACTGCTTGATAATATTATGCCACCTGACAACACTTTTCTATCCATAGCACTATATCACCTACAACATTGTATTGCCTAGTAGCATTATGTCACCTGATATCACTTTACCACCTGACACCATTTTACTGCTCACTAGCACAGTCTCATTGGTTGTTATCATCCAGTTCAATTTTATCGTTTCTCAATTATTGTCATCTAACAGTGCCTTCCTAAGGGCTATCACCCATCTACATCTTGAGTCCTACTACATATTCATTTAGTTACAATGGCATCAGGTGGTAATGGTAAGGGTAAAACACCATAATAAATATTAATAAAATTAAACATACTATTTTATTTTAAAAACCCAAGAAAGAAGACTGTGTAAATGACATGCACTCCAAATATAGGTAATTCTCAATTTTTTTAGATAAAATCATTTTTTTTAAATTTTAGAATAATTTCAAAACTATTTCAATGTAGAATTTGCCACTGATAATGATACTATTTCATTAGAAATAATTAATCCTGATAACATCTCACCACCTAAATATTTTATTAATGATATGCCACCCCTAGAAGACACTCCTCTAGACACTTCAAAAGAGAATTCTAGTTCTCTTCAGACACCAAATTCAGTTAAAAATTATATTTAAAAAAATTGAAAAAGGAAGAGAAGTACATGGATAATAAGAAGGTCTTTTCAAGTTGACTAGGTTGAAAAATATCCATTTATAGAACCTATAGAACCAAAAAATGGTAATGAGCCTCCAACAAAATGTAGACATATAATATGCAATTATAAAATTGGAAAAAAACATAGAATGCATCTTCAATTGGACACAATTGAGAAACATTGTGAGAATATATATATCCATGAAGCATCTAGATGGATAGATAATAATAAAACACAGATGGAAAAATGGAGATTAATACATGTATGTAAGATATGCACGTGAATATGAAAATGATCAAAAATGATAAAAATATCTTGCTAAGAAAGGGGGAACAATCAAAGCTCAATTTGGAAAAGTTATGCAGTGTAATCTTAAGGCAAAATTTGTATACTTCTCTACTATTTTCCATATTTTAAAAAAGGGCAGACCCATTTCTGATTTTTAAAATTTTTAGATTTTTGTTTAACATAATGGGTTTCTTGATATTCCACAATCACATTGGTCAGATAGTAGTGATTGGGAAATGGAAAAATGTCTAGCAATGGTTGAGAAGGAAGATTTGAAATAAAGTGTTAAGAGATCACTGTTTATCTCACTATCCATCAATGAGGTCACTACAATTAACAACACATCATGGGTTTGCATGCATGTGTATACTTTTGAAAACTATTCAACACAATCTCATCTATTAGTTGTCCATAAAATGGTAGAAAATTGTAATGCAGAAAACCTTCATAAATTGGTTATATCTAATTTAAGAGATAAAGTTGGGATGGATGATTATGCCATAGCTATGAAGCTAGTGTGTGTTGGCATTGATGGTACATCAGTGATGTAGAGGCATACAAGTGGTCTTTGTGTTTGTCTTCAAATAATAGTTTCTCCATTTATGATTTCAATTCATTGCATGACTCAAAAAATGAATCTTGAATACAAAATTGTTAGCACATTTGGTAATGTCATAAAAGTGGAAGGGCTCATTCGTGACCTGCATGCTTATATGTCAAGCAACCCAATTTTTTTTTGGAGTTATAAAAATTTTCAATTAGGGTGAATGATGGTAAAAAACTACTGAAATATTTTGAAACAAGATGGATTTCCATGTATGAAACTTCATGCAATTTTTTTGAGGAATATCCATCTTTAACAGGTTTTATGTATAAATACCCTAGGGAAGTTGACAAAGTAAAAGATTTGCTATGACATTTAATATATTTTGAAACATTACTGACATTATGTAGTATTCTACCAATGTTGAAGGAAATCAATTGTTTAATGAAACATATTTAGGGGACATCTCTATATTGTTGTCTTCATATGTTTGAGAAAATGTGTCTGTCAATCTTTAAATATATTATACACATCGAATGAAAGCTTTCATGGACCTGTTTTTAGAACCTAAATTTTTTTGAAAGATTTTTAGAATCCTGAGAGTTATTTAAAATTCAATATTAATGATCATATTTGTGTCGTGGAAAATGGCATTGAGATTCTAATGCAAACTTACTATAGAAGACTTGAAGTTGTGGGAGCTGAACCTAAAGATGTACTTATAACACATCTACTATATGATACTATTTTATCTAAAATGTGAATTAAATTAAGCCAAATATCATAAAGTTTATCTACTAATATCAAAAAATGTTTTCAAAGGGATGAGTTGTTAGAGGGCATGGGAGTTGTGAATCACATTTTTTGGAACAGTGTTAACAATCAATAATAGATTAGTAGTTTATTTCATAAATACATGGGTTCAATTGTTAAGAATTTATATAAATCTATAGAGATGAATGGAGTTGAGATTAATGGTCTTTTAAATAAATAATTGTTGATGTCTCAGTTGACACAATTTGTAATTACAATTATGTATCAATTTCAGTGTTTAAGTGATCCAACTAAAAATGGTGCTATTACATGGCTATGGAAAAAACTTTATCATAGTAGCATCTTATAAGAAAGTATTAGTGAATATTTTAGATTATATGAACTTGTTCAAACAATGATTTTGGGTTATGTAGAAGATGAGTGAGTTTTTAGTGCATTATCTTTCATGAAATCAAAACTTAGAAACAGATTGGATAAAAATCTAGAGACTTGCTTGAGACTCTATGTTTTGTGTTATTTTGTGGACAAGTTTTCTTATGATAGAACACTGACATGGAATTCTCTAGTTTAAATAAGAGGTATTAGTAATATAGTGACCAATACAGAGGATGTGAATACTGAGACTAAATATGGCACTAACATGATAGATGCAAATCACACTTACAATGAGCAAGTTTTTCAAAGATTATTTCAACTACCTGAGTTTTAGTTTGATAATTATAGCAATTACTATTTTCTAAAATATTTCATATTTTTTAATATTCAAATAGTTTAAATTGTATAATTTATTTCATGCATGTAAACTGCTTTCAAGCTTATTAAACTCTATGGATTAATTGAGAGTCAATTAGAATTGATGTCTTCATTTTCACATTAAAAATTATGAAACTTTGACAGTAAAAAATGTAGTAATACTTCTTAAATAGACTGGAGTTAAGCAATTTATGTCTTATTATAATTCTATGTATTTAAAATAGCACAAATTCTATAACCATTGAATATTTAAGGGTAGTTGATATGCTTGATAGTGACCACAACACATTTATAGTCATAAAATTATAAACTAAGAGTATTTCAAATATAGTAATAACTAATATTATATCTTTGCCCCTATAAATTAATAATTATTTAAATAATAAATTAAAAATCCAAAGTATTAATTAATTAAATACTACAAAACATTTACAATCTGAAGCATAATACATTTAAACATAAGTGTTTAATAGTTATCAATCATTTTGAACATTGCCTCCACAATAGTTAAGACTAAAGAATATTTAAACATTACATTTAACCAAGACTTTTTCAAATAGTACAACTACTATAATAATATGACTATTAAATATTTAAGGCTAACTATGCTAAATCACAACACATTTAAAATTAAAATCATCAAATTATAAACCAAAATTATTTCAAAGTATTATTTAATTAAATACCAAAGTATTAATTAAATACTACAAAACATTTACAATCCAGACCAAAATACATTTAAACATAATATAATTTAGTTCATAAAATCAATAATCACTAAAGTATTAACTATATCTCCATAGAATATTTAAGCTTGACCACATTACATTTAAAATATTAAAATGATAAACTTAGAGTATTTGAAACAAGTGTAAAATATCATTGACATGATAAAATGAATTGAATAAAACAAGTGTTTTTCAAATATAATTAAGCATTTTTTAAATAAACATAATATAAATCATTGTCATTTTGAACATTATAAACTTTTTAAAATAAACTAATTTTTTTATGTAATAGACTCTCCACCCACTTGCTGCTTGTCATTGCCCTCCATTGAAACCTCACTCTCTTGACTAGCTTGTGTGCCCTCCATGATAACTCCTTCCTTAAGAAGATCCTCTATAGTAGAATTGATAATTGTTATAATTTCTTTCTCCTCATTTGCTGCATCATCCACTAAAAGAATAGTTGGATTTTCATCTATTATTTTGTTCAATAAAATGTTTGGATCCATCCCATGCCCTTTCATAGTTTCCTTCAAAGTGTTGTTCTATTTATTTAATAGAATAATCTTTTCCTTGAATGCAATCATTGAGGTTATAATTTTGCAAACATTTTTCAAATGCACATTAAGAAGATGTGCTTATTTCTTCAAATTTTCATATTTTTCCTACAATTAACAAATAATACATAAGACTCAAGTACATAAAAAGTATAATAACTAAAATACATGTTACACATAATGAAAACTTACCAAAGCAATGGTAACAAGGTTTATATCTCTAGCCCATTTATTGAAATAGGCCTGGGCTTCTCCTCTTAAATTTTCTAACATGTTTATCATAATTCTTAAAACATTATCATTGTAAACTAATAGAAATTAACCCATATTGAGCTTGATTGAATAACAATCTTTGAGGGGTCATTTTGAACAAGAGAAAATAAATTAACTCTTTGGGAGTTATTGTGATAATGGGTGTTGATTTCTTTGATCAATGATTTTGACCTTATTTCAATTTTTTTTAAAGCATTAAACTCATAAATAACACCCTCCTTCAGATTAACAAGTAGATAATTTGAAATTAAATTATCTAGTAAAAAATTAGTTATGAAATCATCAGACATGTTCAAATTATCAGTGGTGGGTGGGGTAGATGGGGAAGATGTAGAAGGCACTCTACTATAGGCACATTATTAACTTGAATATAATCATGTGGATTGAATCCAACACTATTCGGGCCCTCAATTTTTATCCAAATGTACTCTTCATCTAGATCAATATGCTACAAACATGTAAGACCCTATACACTAAAAACACCACCAAAAGAGAAATTTAGAAATTCAGAAGTTTACAAGGTTCCACTACTATGTGCAAGGAGGGAGATATTCTTTCCTCTTCTCTGAGTCTGGATGGATGGTGAGGGTGGTGGTATGATTTTGGATCTCCTCATAGATGCAGGGTGACTTGTAAAACAAAAAATTATTCAAAAATGGTAAATTCCAAAACATAACTTAATGAAAATTCAAAATGAAATAGTTATTATGTGCACTCAAGGAGATTGCCTCTTTCATTTTGATTATCTTGGTAAGAGTGATAGTGGTGGTTTCACCCAAAAAAAGAGTAAATCATCTAGTTCATAAACTATCCAATTGGAAAAAACTTCAATTCAAAAAAAAAGATGTAAGGTGGCAAACATTGAATGCGTTGTTGGGAAAAGTCCTCGATGATAACGGTTCAAGAGTCAATTACAAAAACAAATAAACTAATATGAAAAATATTTTTTTCATTAAATAATACAAAAAAATTGGGAGAACTTGCAAGCAAAGATGATACATAATCAGTTATTGGGCATTTAGAAATTTGGAATGAATTAAACAAAAACTCTGTGGACTCGATATTACTAGAGCCCTAAGGAGCACACTAAAATTTAGATGCCACCTATTTTATTATGCCATATGTACACATTTTTACCTATAACAACTAACAATCTAAGAAATGTTAAAATTTAAAATATGTATAAAACAACAAAGGTGGTTAGTTTGAAAACTAAACCTACCTCTTGTTCGTTAGTAGATAAAGAATTAGCTGTCATTTTTGTATATAGGGTAATGGGAATTATTGTATTTTGTATATCATATAAGGCCTCATAATACAAATATAGAATATAATTAGAGGAATAAATGGTGGAAGTGTCCTTCTAAAATGCATGATTCAACTTAGCTCTAATCCTGCTGGACATAACCATGCACTAGTCATATTTGACACCCGATAAAGAATGAAGAATGTAGTAAATATCCCAAAAGGGAATGTACACTAGTCTTCTCTATAAAACAATAATTCTATCTTGGAATAAATTCACAATAGATTCAATAAATGAATTAGATATTTTTTCATCTTGGATTCCCCTTCAGAGCCAACTATCTGTAGTGAAAGCAGAAAACATACAATTAGGACATCAATCTAATAATAACAATTTAGGAATAATAAAAAATGTTAATATCATTAATAAAATTAGTACTTACCAACTATGTCTATGGATAAGTTGTAGAGAGACTCTAAATACTTTTTATCTTCATTAGATAATAAACTTTGTTATTAACAGGGTTTGCATTGCAATGGGGATGTCCTGTTAAATTATGGATATCTAATTGAGAGGTTCCAAAAGATATGGATTTAGTGTTAAACCACACATTAAATTGGGTCTCAGTATGGTTATAATAAGAAACCAAAGATCACAATAGGTTATGTTTGATGGTGGTGTCATATTTAGGCATTTCTACTAGGCTTCAACATTTGCATGCATCTATCCAATACACATAGGGTTCCAGCTACTCCACCAACTAGAAGAAGTTCAAACACAATATATTTTGAAAATAATGTTTTAGTTGACACCTGTTTGAGGTTTTTTGGATTCAAAAGCTATAAGTAATTCACTTAATACTCTAGAGTTGTAGGTTAAGTCTAAATAAAAGGGAGGGATGAGAAAAACCTGAGAATAAAGTGTGAAAATGAGAGTGATGGGGGGTATTTATAAGCCATAAGGGTCAATAAAAGCAACTGGTTTGTGTGACTAGCAAGAACCAATCATGATTTGGTATGATACCACCTAACAATGAAGACATGATGAGGGGTACCAATATGTTGCCACCTGACATCATACAATTGAATGACAGTAACATACCACCTAGTGGCACATGCGTGTTATTGATTGGATACATAATATCAATTGACAGTGCTAACATAATGTTAAGCAATAACATAGTGATAATCAATAGTGACTGTATAGTCATATTGTATTATTTAACACTATGCTACTACTCAATATTGTGTTATCACTTGATAATATGCTACAACCTAATATCATAATGGTGACTGGTATCACAATTTTGAGTGGTATAATAGTGATAAGTGGAAGCATAGTGCTATCACTCGATAACATGATACTTCTCAACAATATAATGCCAATCAACAACATAGTGTCAAAGGACAACATAATTCCAAGTGATAGTATAGTGATGTTGTTTGGAAACATGCTGTTGTTTGGTAGCATAATGGTAAGTGGTAGCACAATATCAAGTAGTGGTATAATGGTGAGTGATATCATAGTGTTATCACCGAACAACATGCTACCACTTAGTAACATGGTACCACATGGTAGCATGTATCACTTGATAACATATTAACATACAACATCATATCACTATATCTTGGTGGCATGTTACTGACTGACATCATAGTATTGATAAAAAATAAAACACTATAGCCTATTGCCCGATAGAATGCTACCAAGTGGTTGTACATAAAATAAATAAGGTATTTTTTTTGGATACACTCAGATTCATGAATGCTATGAATTTTATTCACCTTAACAAACCTAAAGGGTTTCTAACATGGGATCTTAAAATGAACTTGTTGATGATCAACATTCCCCTATTCTCAGAATGGGGACCCTCCTTTCTTCAATTTTTAAAAGTTCCCAAGATGCTAAGCATATTAAATCATTTGACTACATGGATTCAATTTAATTTAACATTACTTGTGTTTCTATAGTTTTTGGTTAATCATTCATTTTTCAATAAGGATTGATACTTAGAAATATTCAAATAATTTCAAGTCTTCTTCAGGTCTATTCAAAAATGAATTATTGACCATGGATGGTTCAATGATGTGTAGATAGGATTTTACTAAGGAAGTTCAACATGGCTCTATAATAGACATAACACAATAAGCTTCATTGGGTTTTATTGAATTAACATAATGTTGTGTTTAAGGCATTTGCTCACAAAGTTTTACTTTAAATTTGTTTAAAATTGCCTAAGATGGGAAATGACATCTTCAAGAAGCTAAATTAATTTCTAACTTGACCTCGTAGGTCATAAAATTAAAGTTATAGTTTATGATGCCTTGTAGGATGTCAAAGATCAGACTATGGACTAAAAGGATAGATGTCTACCTTATCAAGGCTTACAAATTCTTAAGAATTCATTACATCCCACCCAATACACCTGGAGCAACTCTGCCAAGTCTATGAGCAACATGGCATCATCTAGAGGGTTCATAAGAAACTAGTTTTAAGAATTCCAATCTTGGGGCTATGTGTTAGATCTAATCCCCCACGAGTGAGATCATCGAATCCAAGCCACCATGCATCCCACACACATCCCACTATAGTTTATAATTCCATGAGATGCCACCACATGTCTCAATGGAAACTAACCAAGCCTGAGTGGCCCTCTGAGGTGATGTGTGTCCCCTTTAGGTTCATTCGAGGTCACCACATATCCATGCCATATTACATCCATCCAAAGCTCATGAGATATTTTAAGGTAGACACGTAGTTGCACTTGAGTTGTCTGATCAAATTTTGGTGATATACAACTATCTAAGGTACCTTTCAAAAATGACACTTGGTAGAAGAATAAATAATAGTCCATGATAATGATGTGTGTCCCCTTTGGGCCTGCACAGTGACACAATGTATCATTCCTATGCTATTTCTATTCAATATCTATGATATTGCCTATGAAAAAGATGCATGTCTCCACTCAAGCCATCTGGTTAGTGCTAAGTTCTCAAAATTTGTCCAAAAGCCTTCTGAGGGATACACTTGGCAAGGAAAACTATGATTGCCTATGAAAGTAATGCGTGACATTCTCACATCCAATCAAAATTAAAAAGGCACCACCTAAGGATCATTATGAATCGAGAGTCACCATGTGGTGAGATACAGATGAGTCATCATGCAAATTTGAATTTTTAGAATCTATGAGGTAATCAAAGGGTGCCACATGTCTCAATTTCAAGCTAATTAAGTAGCTTAGTCATATTCAAGCCATAGGAGTACTTATCTAGATTCGAGGTGGCAACCACATGTTGAAAGGTGGAAATATTTAGATTTAAAGCTAAAATTGATGGTAAATCAAATTCAAATTAAATCTACATTGAATTCTAGTGCAATTAATTGTTAAAAGCAATATTTTGAAGATTGTTTCAAATATATGCAAGGTTGACAAGCTTGCCATTAATATGGAATAAAATAGGGTCACCATTAACATTGCCTTAATCAAAGTGATTGTTCAAAAGACTACATAATCAAGGCTATTGATATTTTCATTTTGAAGTTATATGCATATGTTGTATATGCTATTTAAACTCTCACAGTTTTACAAAGCTTAATCTATTAGCAAATTACACTCCTAACTACCATTATCAAAGATTTAAAGTTGTAGAAGGATATAAAAGACATTGATTGATACCTAAAGTATTGTAAGAGATGGCACAATCAGGTCTTTATACTCTAGGTAAGAAAAGTTCTTTCAATAATGATGACTTTTTATTCTAAAATGGTACTTCAATCAACTTTAAATATACTATATATATTCCTAAGGCCATATCATTTGGTGACATGCATTATAGTATCATATATTTCAATGGAGAAGCAACTAGGGATGTTGATGAGAATGAAACCATGCCTCATATAATCCAACTAGATTTTGATATCCTTACCATCAATGCAGTTGGTATCCATAAAGCCACAAGTAAGCCAAAGGTCATGCCATGAAATCACATAGTTTATGGTATTTTTTGGAGGTCAAAGTGTGAATATGGGATGCATAAGTCAATATCCCAAGGGCTCCCTATTGATTTCATAATAGGACCAAGCTTTGAGAATACTATGACCTTCCCTCACCATAAATATAATATAACCAGGTTATCATTGACAATTGGTATGAAATTCACTCCCAGAGAAGGTCTTGGTTTCATGGGTGACTGACCCAATAGGAGCTATTTTCATGGATGATCAAGGAAACTTTCCCATCTAAAAATTTAGATAAGGAGTCAAAATTGGAATAATCCTCCTAAAAAAAATATTTGGTAGTCCACACATTGATTATGTGGACATAAGGACTATTATATTGCTAAAAATCATCCTAGAATACTAGCAAATTCCCCCACTTGGGGAAATTATCAGTAATAACTTAGTATATGCAATACATGACACTTGCAAGAATGGTTTCCCCTTATTTATGATGAGCTACTTATTAGATGCAATCTATGTAACTAATCAACTTGGTAAAAATTCATGGTCTCTAGAGCATCAAGAGGTTGTTCCTCAACTCTTATCTATAATGCATATTCATACATTCAAACACAACATAAGAATGATTACAAAATATTTCTACCCAGTGGTTTACTAATCGATAACTAGATGTGAGATGTAAAGGGTTTCCCCTAAAATTAGGCAAATCTGAAGGGACATGGTAGCTACTAGTTATGCTTGGATTACACACTTATCAAAATAGGAGTGATGGTGGCCCCTCTTAGACTATTGAGGTTTATGCCAATGAAGCTAGCTAAATAAGAAATGGCCTATCAAATTTTGCATGGAGTTGATGGGGTCTTCAAGATCGAGAATAAAATATCCCCCATAAGGTTCCTTACAAACTAGGGAGGACAAAAATTACCAAATGACATGATATTGTTGTAGCTATTCGGCATAAGGATTCATACCTATTTCTAAAAGAGGAATTTATACCATGAGATCCCAATAATGTCATTATCAAGCATCTATTCAAATTCAAGAAAGATGTGGCAATGGAATATAATCACTGAGTAGAAGTCCACGAGTGGATATATATAGATTCTCTAAATGATGAGGTGGTGCTACAAAATGCTATAAAGAACATTGAACTGGAAATGAGCCTAGATAAGGAGAATAAAAAGGAGGATATTTCTAAGTCTCAACCACCACCAACACATGGGAACATGTTTGATGCTGACTATGAGGAAGGGTAAGATAAAGACAACATTCCTCTTGTTAGGAGCATGCCAAATATACCTCCACAACTTTCCACTTCAAGCATTTAGGACTTACCTCTAAGCTTTGAGTAAGGAGGATCTAACAGTCAACTTGACCCCTCCTAAGGGCCCACAATAATATTTTCATCTCCAATGAAATCCATTCTAGAAATCCTAGTCAACCTGACCCTATTGTTATTGACCTTGAAGAATTAGAATGAGACATTGATATCTCCTTGGAAGAAGTACAAGAATTGGCTGGTAGAAATAATGAAAAATATATAAGAGGAAAAGGGAGCCTAAGATCACTATGAGAGGAGTAATGACCCTCCACCAGCTTCACAAACAATTGCTCCCTCTTTAATAAGTGATCCATCTACTAATATTGCTACCACTAGCATACCTCAGGCTACCCTTAGAGCCAAGGATCCCAATGTAAGTGCCTCACCATTACATTATTTTCTAATTTCAAGTACATCATAATTATTTTTTCTTATGCATTTGCTCCTCCTATTACTCCTCAATCTTTAGTTGATACTAGCTTGGGCCAAGATAGTGGGTCCTTGGGATTTACCATCCCCCATTTCATTTATCATGCCACTAAAAATATTGTATCTTCATTAGGCACTAATGTTAGCCAAGTTGTTAGTTCCACTTCTTCTCAGGTAACAACAACTAGTACAACATTTGATATTGGTTCTCTTGTATTAGTAGGTTAATTAAGGACCATTTCAAAACTTCTTGCATCCCCATTCAATGTTTCTACGACTATAAAGGTGAGTGTGCCTTCAAAATTTCTTTCATTTATTCTAAATATGGTCCCTGTAAGAGCTCTATTTGGCACACTTGGGTAGACAGACCCAACAAACTCATCACACATTCTTGCTACATTTCTATCCTTTGCCTCAACTACACCACCTCTAACAAATCCAATGCTTACTATCATCCCAAATTAGGTCATAGATATTATACTAGTGACAAGACAAGAAAGACCTCAGGTAGTCCTCTCTGCATCATTGATTAGTATGAGATTTGATGCCACTAAAAGTATAATAAAAATAATGGTGAGGAGGCAGGTTGAGCAGCCCCAGTCTATCTCAGTTGTGGCTCATGAAAATGAAGAGTCCCTATTCACTTTAACAAAGAAGAGGAAAGCTGGCCTAGGTGAAGTGGATGAGTATGTAGAGGACCCTATGTCCATGGTCCAATCCATTACATAATCCATAGTGGCCTTAATGAAAGGTATGCATTAGGAGATGAAGAAATTGAGGTAATAAGCATTGCCTATAGTGACATAAAACATCTTAGTCCAAATAATAAATGTAGTCATCAATGTCTTCAATTTATACAAGGTCATGAAGAGAAGCTAAGAATATGGGAATCTATAGTTTGATGTGGTCATTAACTATGACAAAAACTTGCACTCTATGATGCCAAGTTGGAAAACTAGGATAGAGTTATGAGAAGCAATAAGTTACTAGACCTTAAGACATTGCCACTTGAAGACATCATCCTAAAATAAACTATAATGATGAACAAAAGGAGGATATTGAAAATGTGGTTAGATCAAATTAAAGATGTAACTGCATCCTTAGAAAAATAGAGTTTAAGGTTACCCTCTTGCTAAAGGATACTATGGTCACTAGGGTGACCAAACCTGATGGTAGATTTATAGATGACCAAGATTTCAAGGCTCAAATGAAGGTATTTTTTGCAAAATTCCAACAAGACAGCCAATGCCAAGACTACCACTAAGGTGATGAATATTGTGGCTTTTGCTAGCCAAAGGCTAGAGAGCTGAGACTATGGAAGAAGTGTCGAGACCTATACTTACAGAGCATGGAAGGCTTATTCAAGAAATGCCTAACCTATTTCAGCCTATGATCCTAGATTTTAATCAAATTAACTAGGACTAATTAGTATTCATTAAATTTTGGGAAAGGGAAGAAGTAGAGAAATAAAGGATGCAACACTAAGCACCTCAGCAACCTCCTCTATGGCCTTGAGGAATATTCAACTTTGTTTTGTAAATTCAAATTTGGAATATTCCCTTGTAATATGTGGCATTTTAGCTAAAGGACACTTGGATATATTTGGGAATATTTTAATGGGATCACTTGAACTTGCATATGCATTTTGAGGCCTATATATAGGGGTATCCCCCCTCATTGTAAAAAAAAGAACAATTATTAGAGAATTAAGACAAAAGAGTTAAGAATTCAAGAAATTGTTTGTATGCTATATTGTGTGTTCTATAGTTTCTGATTCTCATGATTTTAGAGAATTAATGGTTTCTTTTATGATAACTAATTTGGCAATAATATCAATGTATGCATTTGTTGGTCTGAGTTTAACACTAAACGAACAAATCTACTGGTTTATGTGCTCTTTTTCATCTTATTTTCAATTGAACGTGCTTACATAATTTATTGTGAATAAATAACTTTCATGCAACATATACTTTTAGATATACACATCTCCTTTCCTTTGAAGTATTAATTTCATTTATTTGGCTTTGATTATTACACTAGGGTTGGTGAATTCTAGTTTTACATTTTATTGTCATAAAGGTTTAAATAATTGACACTTCTAACTCTCTGAAGCAAACTTTTTTTCTACCTTACCTTGCTTACCTTTGGATATACCCCATGAGTCACTTTAGTTTCTCTCATTCTCTATATTCATGGTTTGTTTGTGCTTAGAAATAATTATAAAAGTTTAGAGCTTTCACAAAGATTAGTAAGAAATAAAGTGTCACTTTGTATAATCTGTTGTCCCCATAGTAGGGTCTACTTGCATACTTACAAGTGGTGGCTATATCTCTACTATTTTGATATTTTTAGTAGTAGTTGTATAAATAAATCAAGCCTTAAGTCTTCCAGGACTTAAAATTGGGTTTATTACTTTCCCCCCATTCCCTAGTGACGTAGGGATCACATTACATACATCAACACGAAGAGAAAAGTTGGCACTAGAAGGAGGGCCCCTATGCAATTAATTTCATACATCTTAGTGACATTATGGTGTACTTTATTAAATATATGCATAATTATTTCAAAGTACACTAATATTATTAAATAACACTGAAGATCTGCATTCTTTGTATGAATCTTTGAATACTTTGAAAGATTCCACCATAGTTAGTTTTCATTTATATAAATTTGGTAAATAATCTGGATATCTATGAGAATTCATGTGGAGCCTTAAAGATACGTAAAATACCTTATTCTCTAGGCATATTGAAGGTTGTTTTGATCATCTTTGTGAATTTTGGCAAAAATTTGGTAAATAATTTGGATATTTATGAGAATTTATGCAAACATCAATCGCTGAGACCTCACTTATACTAAATCTAGGGATTTAAGATTGTAATTTATCTAATTCATTTGGGATTGAGTAAACCTTTACGTAGCTTTGTGCTGAAAGATGTTTTGAAAAGCTTAAACACTCTTATATTGTTAAATTGGGCATGAAAATGCTTTGGAATGCTAGTCTAACATTGATCTTTGTAGGTTAACATGCAAAACTAATAGTATTTATGTAGAGATTGAAAACCCTAGGGTTTCTAATGTTGGATCCTCAAAGATCAAGGTAAATCTATTTGATTTGATTTGTGAAGGATTTTATATGAGAGGTTGATTGATATTTATAATATTTGACACCTGTGAAGCTATATTTGAAGTTCTTTTCCTCTCTAGTTATCAATATCCTTTTTTTATCCTAGAGTTGCCTAGGATTAAAACTTGATCTTGATCTGAATGCAAGGTTCCTTTAACATCCCTAGAAGTTCATAAGAAGGTGAGAACATATAAAGGTAAACATAGGAAGTCCAGGACCCAACCAAATTCCCCATCTAACTAAAATTTTTGACCCCTCTTGCCAATCAGGGCATCATTAGTTGGCTCATCCATTAATGTCCCAAGAGCTATGCATGATCTGCGAAGGAACCCAAAAAAATATTTGCCTCTCTTTACCCCCACTAGTAGAGTAACCATTTAAGAGCATATAAAGTCATTTAAAGAATATTTGAGGATGTTTAATGTAATTAATGAGGACATGGCTTGCCACCTTTGTTTGTTTACATTTTGAGACACATATTATGATTAGTTTCTCAACTTGCCAGAAGATTCCATCATGGGATGGGATTAGTTCAATGATACTTTTATTACCTAATTTGATAGTGTAGTAAGCTCAAGAGTTATGTATCAAAACTTCACCACCCTCAAAAGGGACATATAGGAACCAATTAGAAAATTCAATGAAAATTTATAAAAAATGTATAGCCTGACATCCCCACCCTATAGGTCAACATATAATTTGGATCTATAAATATATAAAAATGCCTTAGACTTGATAATAGCTATCTTCCATGAGAAGAGCCTTGAATATTGACATGTTGCCTTTGGCATATGTTGAAGCCATCCATATTGATGAACAAATTCACTCATAAGGGCATCCCATATTTACTATACTAAATAATGACCTAATGCTACTTACTCTAAATGTCATACCCAACCTAAATCAGAATCTTCCTGCATTAAACTAAGTGCCAATATACACCCAACTAATAACTAGGATTCTTCAACCAAGTAAATGCTATATCAAACCCCTAAAACAATATCAGTCAAGCATTGGTGCTCGTAAATAACACTAACATTTAAAATATGACCCAAAATAACAACTTAGAGCCTCTAATGGTAGGGTTAGATTTGATATAGAGAACTATTTAGAAACTTGTTAATGATTTCTTGGATGTCAAGAAACAAATGGGAAATATTGGTGAGAGTTCCAAAAGAAATTATAAATTCTAGAGATATAATAGACCATGCAATAGGTCTAACAATAAAAGGGAGCCCATCTTGAGAAAGTTACCTAATATCAACATTTGTGAGTGCATAATACCACTAGACATGGAGAACTAGACTGCATTGAATTCTATCATGCATTTGAAGCCATTTAGAGCCAAATAGAGGGGTTAGAAATGAATCCCACTGATCAAAGTAGTGATAAAGGATTTGATAATACCAATGATGCTTCAAGAGATCTAAAAATAGTCCACATGTTTGAGAGCTATGATTTTCCCACTCAAGATGAAAATGAGCCTAAAGATAATGTTGAGGAAGTGCATGTGTTTCAACAATACTAGAGGATCAACTATGATTTGATAAGTAATTGTCAAAACCCACCGTTGACAACTTCTACCCCACCTAATAAAATAGATACACCTCTTGATGGAAGGACAAACAATAATCCTCCACCCCCTAAAGATAAGGAAAGTTATCCAACAATAAAAGCTCCTTGCACCACATCAAAATGTGGATATAACATAGTGGAAGATACGAAAAATATCAAGACAAACATAATGTTGCATGAACTCACTCAAATCATTGAACAACATGATTTTTTATTGAAATTATTAAATGAAAAGCCTAGCTCCAACAAAGCTAAACTAGCTCATGTAAATGTGGTAATGTATAAGAGTAAGTATGAAGTTCTACTATTTATGTTGACTGTAAGGGTTTTTGGTAAAAATATTCATAATTGCTTGCTAGATTTTGGTGCTTTAGCTAACATTATGCCTTTAAGAATCTATGAAAAATTGGGATTAAACCCAGTCAAATCAGAGAAGGTAATGTTTCAACTAGAAAAATCAAGAGTGAAAGTGGTGGGTAAATTGTTAAATATTCACATGCAACTCACTCATAAACCCCAAATCTAGTAGTTCATCAACATTCAAGTCATTGACATATAGGATCATGATCCAAGAGCTTACTCATGATTGGTTGCTTTGTCAGGTGAGGCCCATTTGCTAGTCAAATTATTGTGACCCAATGTGAGAGTGCCATTTAGCCCCTATATAGGGATTCCAAAGATATTTGAATTAACTTGCTCTATTAGATCAAAATTTATAATGAAATGATAACTATAAGATTGTGATCTGAGAGCTTGCTTATGATTGGTTTCTTTATCAGGCAAGGCCCATTTGCCTTAAGTCATCAAATGTATAGGTGTCATGTGTTAATCATTTGGGCCTTCTGTAGTCTTTTGAATTTTCAACTATGCCTCGCTTCATCCAATAGGGTCTTCACAATGAAGTGAGAACCATTGATCACAATATGAGAGCTTGAATGTGATTGACATGGGGGATATGTGTGAGATTATGTCAGTCTTTCCTCATATCATCCAATCAGAAGGCTGTGAGGAAGTATGGACAATCGAATCATCTAAGGTGCATGTTGTTTAAGTCAAAGCTTGAGATTTTCTCTCTCTATTGGATCAAATGCCATAGTCAAGTAAGGGTTATTGGATCCTACAAGATGCAAGGAAGCTAAGTTAGGACCATAGTGATAAAAAGACTTAAGCTAAGGTGTTAAGACTAAGGCCCTGATTAAATTAATAAATATGCTAGGTCCTTAGAAATAAAACCTTAGGCTAAGGTATAAATAAGGGACCAAGCTAACATAAAAGTAGATTCGAAGAACTATAACTTAAGCTAAGATGTTAAGACTAAGGTCCTGTTTGTATTAATTAATATAATGGGGCCTTAGGGTTAAAACCTTAGGTTAAGTTAGAAAATATTAAAAGGGACCTTGCAAAATGAATATTAGTTAGGCATACAAGGAACTTTAAATTGGCAAATAACAAAGGGGACCAAGCATTTTAGGCTTAGTTTTAGTCATGTTAAAAAACATGATTAGGCTTAAAACATGAACTTTATTCTTAGGTCTAAAATGGATTTTTAAAAATATCTTGCTAATTGATTCCCGCCAGTATTCAAATTTGAAATGAGGGTTCTACCAGGGCTTTGAAACATGAATTTCCTAGGGAAAAACACCATGGAACCTACAACTAAAGGCAATAAAGACCATTTATTAACATTTTTAGTCAGAATTAAAGAAAAACATAACCAAGTAAGGTTGTTTTTGATAAAGTGGATGATCTTCAAATTCTAAAAGTGATCTTATCATACCATATTTCATGTTTAATCTCAGGCTTTCTCAAGGGTACCAATTTTCAAAAATGGGTGTATGTTGATCCTAACACCACCTATGATATATTTCATAGTGATGGAAGAACCAATGATGATATCCTCTTCTTTGACACAAAGAAGACATTTTTCAATATAAACATAATAAGAAGATTAAACATAATAAATCACATCTTATTTAGAATTTATAACTTATTGAGGGCTATCAAGTTATATCTCAAATGTTATAACCTAACTTTAATTCTCAATGACTACAAGATCCTCAATGTATTTATCTTTCTTAGTGATGCCAATGCTAGGCATTTTGTAATTAGGTGATGTAGTCTAATGAGGCTACTAAGGAGCTATGCTTTCTTCAAACAAGAGTTATGAATTCTCATCAACCAAATTCTCCTTTTTAGGTTCCCGCACCAGAGGCCCATAAAATAAAATGGTGATAGGGTGAGGACAAGATAAACTAGTTGGTGGAGGTAGAACATAGAACTCAACATTAGATTGAGAATGAATTATAGGGGATCCTTTTGGGAGTTCTTGAGAAAGGGGAGGCAAACTTTGGGCTAAAATAGCTTGGTTTTCTTCCTTCCATTTGAAATTTAATTCATTCAATTTTGATTCATCTTGAGTACTCTCTTGAGGAAGGCTAGATGGGATGTGTTTATACATAGGATCTTCTTTTGGCTCTAAACCTTCCATCACACCTTGACTCAACAATTTCATTTTTGACTCTAACTCTTCAATTTGCTTGGCTAGGTTCTCTTAGAGTTGATAGGAATAATCATAAGGATAAGGAGTACAAGAGGGATGATATGAAAAATAAGAGGTCTCTTGAGGAAGGGTGGGAGGGGCTTGCATAGGATCAAGCTCTTTCTCAATTTCACACTCTTTATCTAGGCTTTTATCCCCTTTATTTTTTAATGATTCCACTACCTTATTACATTAAGGATGTTAGGATTAGGAGTATATTATAGAGGTAGTGATGTAATTTGAGGAGTGGATGAAGTGATTAAGAAACTTGGGATCTCCTTAGGCTTGGATTCTCCACCTTGTCTCCAACTTGGGATTTCATATCTACAAGTCTCATCTTGAGATTGGGATGTAATGTGAGAGGGAAATAAGGGATTAGATTCCACTTTCTTTGCTGATAAGATAGATTAATTCATCTACTTATTGTCTAAATCAATCTACTTATCAAGCTTTGCTTCAAAAACCAAGTTTATCTTTCCAACTCTCTCTTCTAATTGATTGGGAATAATATGACTTTGATAAGCTTGATTGGGAATAATATGACTTTGATAAGCTTGAATGGGTTCATGAGTAGGGGTCAAGTATAACTAATAGAAATATTAATGAGGTGGATATGAGGTCTGATAGATTTGGTGAGGTTATGTTTCATGACATTTTAGTTTATCTTCTAAGGATGAAACAAGTCCACTCACATCTAACATCTCACTTGTGAGCCTTTGCCAATCTGCTCTCTCAATAGGTGCCCACTCTCTTTTAACCAACTCTAATGCATCTCTCACATTATAATGAGATAACTTGAAACATTTTGATCATGTCCCCTTTGTGTGTCAATCTCTATCATGTAATTCTCATAGCCCAAGAGAGTTTGCTTGAAATTTGAAATGGACTGATTTGAGAAGTAACTAGGTTGACTAGGAGGAGAAAGATATTGAAAAGGCTGGTTATAGGACTGATATAACTCATGACAAGGTTGATAAGGATCATATTGGAGATGGTAAGGATCATGACAAGGTTGATAAAAATCATACAAAGGCTGATAGGGAATGCCATAATCTTGAGATATCTCACCAACTTGTGTAAAACAATGCTCAACACCAAAATTATCCATAGAACTTCATTGGGAAGTAATAACATAAAGAAAAATTACCAAAAATATTCAAAAGGAAAACCTAGGCTACTTGATAAGCTGATGTAACTTTGGAGTTGCCATTGATGCTTAGATAAATGCCTCTAAAGGCTAATGTGTTGAAAGATAAAACCAAAAATATTTCAAATTCTTGGACAATGAGTCCCACTGGGCATGCCAAAAACTATTATAACTTGGATTTGAAACCTTTGAGGAGATGTCTCAGCTCTTATCATCTAAGTGGCACAATTGAAACACCTCTAGGATGTGGGTAACCTAAAGATGAGGTAAATCTCTAGATAGGATTAGCTCCCTTGATGTACCACTTTTAGATCACTCCTATAACTATGCTTGAAAGGAAAAGGAAGATAAAATTGAAAGTAAAGTAACCTAAATGTGGTCACACACAAAATTCATTGATAACTACCAACAAGCTACATGTCACACCTAATACCAAGAGACTAACTAAGCATACACCTCTCTAATTTGAAACTTCTCACATCAATTTTTCATTATGAGATTGTGATAAATGTTTAGGCTAAGAGGACTAGATAAGAGGCTTATAATGATACTATTGAATATAATAACTCACTCAACCTTGACACTTCATCGAACACTTCACATGACCTGCAAGAAGAAGCTTTCAAACTACAAATAGGTGAGATAATGAGACAACAATGCTAAGAAAACAATAATCATCACTAATCAAGATCAATAGTTCAAGGGAACACACTAACAATATCATATAAGAGGTAAAATTAGTATTATTTATTGATTCGTGGTATGCTAATGAGTAGGGCTTCACCATACTCAAGTGGATCATATTTTACAAAGGCCAAAATGGTTAGTTTTATAGAACTTGAGAGAGAGAAGAGAAGAAAGAAGTTCAAAGGTCACAAGGATAAGTGTCAAGTCAAGAAAATTAGTTACATGTGCATGAGAAGATAATGTGAAAATTTTCATCAAAATTCATGAAGCACAAGTTTCAATCCAAGGCATGAAACTCTTGAAATGTGACATGAAATTCCCTTTGTCAGCTCAAAAAATTATCTTCATCATTCACCCCTATTTAAACATCCAAAAAATAACTAGGGATAGGTATAATGATTGGATTGAGAGGGAAGGGTTTCATACATGATTCTCCATGCATTGGTTTCATTCTTAATCATATTGATTCCTCTAAAAGTGAGCCATCATTACCTATAGTCAAAGAAACTCCTCTTTCACACACCTTACACACTTGGACTTAAAATTGTATTCAATTCTCCATGAAAATACATAAAATGGTGTGTATGACATGTTTCAAGGCCATCCATGGCCTTATATTTCTTAGGTATACCTTAAAAATCTATTCACTTGAAGTTCTCACCCTTCTCACTATCATGTTCACTATGCCAGTTCTGATTGTCTTAGATGAGAGCTCTTGTAGGGATACTTAGGAGTTGTTATGAAGCAATAAATTGTCATGAGGAGTTATCCTAAGTCTCAATATTTCCTCCCATGTGATTGTAATCTTTATACTCTTCCTAGTACCTATAAAAACATATAAATTATCAAGAAAACCATATTTTTCTTAGAAATATTATCATTGATTTCAAATTAGCATTTAATGTCTAAAAGTTTTTTTAATGTTTAAATCTTGGCTAAAAGTGTGTTAATATCAATCAAATATTATCTAATATATTTTTGGTTTCATAAAGACAAAAGAGGACTCGTGAGGAAGTTGAAGAGTCATCACTAAAGACAAAAGAGGAAAATGACACATTTCTCCATGAAGGGTCACCTTGAGGAATTCAAAGAGTCACTAGGTAAAGACAAAGAAAGAATTCAAAGGGTCATGTAAGGGTGAATGCCAAAGGTCATTTGGAAAGATATAAAATAAGGTTTGGGAGCCATTTTTTAATATGAAAGTGAATGATTTTATCTAGCTAAGAAGAGCAGAGGAAAGTAGAGAAAAGAGAAGAGATATAGTAGTGTGGTATCATTTGTTAAGAAAGCAACATTGAGAGATAGTAGTGTTTTATACACAAGAGGGGTAGGTGCTCCTATGGGTAGGTTCTCATGAATCATCGATGTGTTGGTACTCAACAAAGGGGTTAGTGTTTTTGCAAGTTGGTGCTTATGAATTTTTTAACTTGAGTTGGTGCTCATTTATATACTTGAGATTGTTCTCCATGGTTTTTTCCACTTTGGGTTTCCACATAAATTTTGGTCTCTCTCTCTTATGTGGTGCATGTTATTTATTTTAGTTTTATTTCATATCTTGAATGTATGATTAAGTGGTTAAAGCAAAAGGAATTTGATTAGGTAAATGATACATCCCATGTTTAACAATTGGTATCAGAGCAGGTTCCTTCAAAAAGAGTTTAACATCTTTAAGATAGATCGGGAAAAGCATGATGGCCAAGCAGCTAAAGAAGGAGAATCAAGAGTTGAAATTTTTGGTTGAGGATCTTAAGGAATAGGTGTGTATCTTGGATTCCAAATTGGCTATATAATGAAAAGAATATAATATGTTTATTCAAGATCTTGAGAGTCAACTAGAGGTTGCAAATTCAAGTTTGAAATTAAGAGAAGAAGAGTGTAATCATTGAAGGTTGAGTTAGGTTCTTTGAAGGATAAGCATGAGAGGCTCATAATATAGGTTGAGAAAAATCATGAAATATCAGTCTAAGGTAATAAGGATGCAAGTTTTAAAGGCAAATTGAAGAAGCCAATCAGGTAGCCCAATGCTTTTAGGTTTTCAAATGATTTTCATGGCCATTATTTTATTTTTCATCATGTTGGTCATAGGGCAAGAGACTGTATGAGGAGAATCAATCATTCAAAGGGAGATCTCAGTCACATTCAAGTAGAAGGTATGATAAATGTTGTTTGTTTTTATTATCATAAGGTTGGCCATATTGCTAAATTATGTCCAAATAGAGTAAAGAGATCTTCAAGGGATGTTAAAGGATACAAATCCCCTAAAATATATGAGAAGAGCCAAATTCAGGTTTGGAGACCTAAGGCAATAAAGGTTGATCAAGTTGAGTTTAAGAGTGAGAATAAACTACTTGCTATAGTGGATAAAGAATCAGATAAGAAGGACTATGAAGAATCTCTTTTTATATTTGAGCATAAGCCTTGTCAAGATAAGATAGTTGCAAGAGTTGAGAAGATGAACAACATCATGAATGTTGAGCTTAGTATGTTAAATAAGTTAGACATGCTTAAATAGATTCTAAGAGAGAGACACAAAAAGATCAAGGAAGTAATACAGGTGATGTGGGAATCTCTTGAGATTATGTTCTAGGACCTTTTGTGTGGGGTGTCTCTTCTAGGCTTCAAGGAGAAATTTTTAAGAAAAATTGAAGCATGATGGATGCTATTAGGTCTTGGCTATGTTCCATGACAAGAAGGTGAGTTGATAGATTAATTTGTATATTAGTTGAGGGGGAGATAAGTGTAAGCTACATGTATAGGAACAAGTATAGGGAATACGTGTAGAAATAGGTACATGGAATAGGTTCAAGAAATAAGATGATATAGTAAGGGGGATTTACTATATATTTTTAGTTGGTTCAGTTTATAGGTCTCAATTTTAGGTTGGCATGTGTAGTACAAGTTTTTAGAATTAGGGACAGTTTTAAGTTGCCATCAAAGACAAAGGGGGAGATTGTTAGAAATATTGTCATTGATGTCAAATTAGCATTTAATGTCTAAAGGTGTTTTTAATGTTTATATCTTGGATAAAAGTGTGTTAATATTAATTAACTATTAATGAATATATTTTTGGTTTCATAAAGACAAAAGAGGGCCCATGAGGAAGTCGAAGAGTCATCACTAAAGACAAAAGAGGAAAAAGATGCATTTCTCCATGAAGGGTCACCTTGAGGAATTCGAAGAGTCACTAGGTAAAGACAAAGAAAGAATTCAAAGGGTCATGCAAGGGTGAATGCCAAAGGTCATTTGGAAATCTATAAAAGAAGGCTAGGGAAGCCATTTTGTAATATGGAAGTGAATGATTTTATCTAGCTAATAAGAGTAGAGGAAAGTAGAGAAAAGAGAAGAGATAAAATAGTGTGGTATCATTTATTGAGAAAGCAACATTGAGAGATAGTGGTGTTTTATACACAAGAGGGGTTGGTGCTCCTGTGGGTGGGTGCTCATGAATCATTTCTATGTTGGTACTCAACAAAGGGGTTGGTGCTTGCAAATTTTTTAACTTGAGTTGGTGCTCATTTATATACTTAAGATTATTCTCCAAGGTTTTTCCCACTTTTTGTTTCCACGTAAAATCTAGTGTCTCTCTCTCTCTCTCTCATGTGGTGTATGTTATTGATTTTAGTTTTATTGCATATCTTGAATGTATGATTAAGTGGTTAAAGAAAAATGAGTTTGATTAAGTAAATGATATATCCTGTGATTAATAATTTTTTACTCCATCCATATAATTTTATATAGTAAAAAGGATGGGGAGTAGCCTAAGAGAGTATCCTACAACATACAATCATCATTCTGGGTAAACTATCCATTTGGGTGCACTAACTACTCCATCTTGTCAAATGGGTCACTAGCAAGGGTTTTGGTGAGTTTAGGCATATTTTACCCTCTTAATATTTGTTCACAAGGATTTGAAATTCAAATCTCAACTAAATAATGCAAAATGATTATTTAGGACCCTATATAATTTTTACTAGCTCCTTGAGTCTCCATACAAGGTGTCAAGGTAGATATGAGCTTCCAAATTTATCCACTCAAACTCTCTTCTCCATTTCCTGTAGGCTTGAGTTATCTTAAAGCCCAAAAATGGATTATTTGTGATTTATATGTAATTTTGAGGATTTTACACATCTTAAATGACCTTATAAACATTATCCAATAGGTTATCATGCCTACCTAAGTCTAGAAGTGAAGTTAACCTCCCATATGGATTCCAGGCCTAACCATGCCTCATAGACCTAACTACAACCTTGAGGGTATAGAGAACCCTATTGAGTTTCATATTTTGTTTATTAGTTTCCATGTTTTTCATATGTTTAATCTAATTATCTACACCTTTTTTCAAATCCTAAACATCTCCTAGTCCACTCTTTCATCCCTTCTTTTGAACACTACAAGGTTTGTGTACAAAGGGACTGCCCTCTGTCTAAGACAAAATAGAGGGCACTTAACCTATTTACTCAGACCAAGTGAATGTTGGAGAGGCTTATCCAAGTTTTAAAGACACTCTAAAAAAAAATATATCCCTTATTTAGATCAATATACCTTCCAACTTCCTCAGATTCTAAGACTAACTGTGAAAGGGGTAGATCGTGTATAGGGTTTGGGATATAAACTATATATTACATCATGGGGTCCTCAATATTCTTGTTTTTCATATGATAAGAGATTACTTAGGTCATGAAAATCATGATGAAGATGTTCTAATTTTTTCCATCACTTCAACCTCCCATATACTCTTCATACTTTGACTGGTCAAGACTAAGTGTGACCTTTGATTGTGTTCTACTTTAGGGTACTATACCTGTAGGTGATCTTGCATGTTTAGCTTGAATAAAAATGTTTAAAATATACTTATATTTATTTAAGGTCATTTTATATTTTCTTGGACCCATATAACTTGATCTTATGCAATAGTAACACCAAAGCATCATTTTTTAGCCTACTGTCACCATAGTCAAACATAATCAACTATGTTGTAATGAGTAAGGTCTTATAGGTGGGGATTTCTCTTGAAATAGGTTTCACATCCATCCCCTTGGGATCCTATAAATAATTTGAAATCATCTTCCATTAGGCCAAGTTGATATCTCCATGCTTAAGTCCACTTCATGAATGGTGTAAGAGCTAAAGTCTATTGTAGGTGAGTAATTCTAGAAATAGGCACACCTATACGTGTATAGGGTCCTAAAACACAATATCAACATTACCTTGATGATCATGATGCTCCTTAAACATGTTTTTTAACTGATAAAGTCATTCAATCATGGTTGTAAGGTATAATATTAAAATCTATGTTAAAAATATCTCTTTATAGCTTAAAGCTTGTAGATTTCACTGCTTGAATTTAGTGGTTAAAGTGGAAACTTTGAGCCTTTCAATAACTAACATCCACTAGTCATCCACCCTCCAACTTTTGAAAATATCTTCTCATATGTGGATGTTAAAATTCATAGTAATTTAGATGCTTTAAATCTCTTGACAACCCTATTTTATGACCTTGTAAAAATGGCTCAGACATCTATTTTCTTCTTTTAGGGATTAGATCCCTGAACATTGTCATCTCATGTTAGAATGTGATCAATACTTCCATTTGCCAACCTACCCTTTCAAGTAGGTCTACCATGATCTACATAACATATTAGTAATTACAAAAGTGTTTCAACCTATCCAATATTTTCCATAACCTATCCAATCTTCTTCGTACAAGGACCTTCATAGTTCTGTGGTGCCACTTGTAAGTGGAGATTTTCTAATGTATAGGCAGTGGGTAGAAGTGTGGATAATGTGCATTATATTTGGCCTTTAATGAGTTTTATACCAATATAAAACATTAAAAAATAGATTATTTTCATAATAAATAACCTTTCTCAGCTTAAACAGTCCCTCCCAACATGATTACTCTTTAATGTTTCCTGTAGATACACCTGTAATGCTGTAAACCTGGCAGTGAAAGGGAAACATGTGCGCATGCATGATTATAGATATACAACCAATCCTATAAATTTTATATGTCTAAAAAGAGTTATTTAAACCTTGAAAAACCTCTCAAAAAGATCAAATACCTTTAATATTTAGGTTATATCATGTAGATGCACCTTAGCATTGAGCAAAGTAGAACTATGAGGTTGTGTAGGAGCATTCGTCATCACAGTCTAATATTGTACCATTTGGAGATAATTTTTTGATATATCATGTCTCAATAATCTTCAAACATCTTATGTAATTCTCAAACACCCTCATTAACATTTTCACACCTCAAAATACCATGGTTACAGTCAATAACAAGTGGAAAGTTGACTATGTTTCCATATGTGACTATGTATTCCATGAAGATTGCTTTGGGGAAGAGATTGAAAGGTGAGGGGACCAAGAGGATATTAAAAACATGGTGATGAACTTATCTACACCCTCTAAAACCATTATCAAATCATGGATATTTTGAAAATGATGGAAACCTATCTATCATGCCAAATGAGACCAATCTATAAACTTGAGATGATTTGCTCATAAAAACACCTTAGTGTATGAAACCAAGCATGTAAAAAATTAAAGGATGTATTCAACATCCTATGTAATCAATATTATCAACTATATTGTATAAAATCATCCAAATAAGAGGAAAACCTATAGGGTGCACGAATTGACAATCAAAATAGATAGGCCAAATTATTAAGAATGGTTCATAAAGCACGGGAAACCATTGTTATACAACCACAAATTAAATGGAATATTACTAAGTATAATTTCACCTCCCAAAGGTGTTTGAATTGGAACTTCTTTAACTGACCATAACAAGCATAAACTTGTTGACCATTTTTTTGTGTTTAGAAGGGTGAAAAAAGAATAGAATAGTTTTAGCTAAAATTTGGCACTTTAAAAGTATGTAAACAATTTAAAAGAGTATGAGGAAGCTAAAGATACATTCCATGACCTTATCCCGCATGTCACTTTCCCTTATGGGCTGTACAAGTGCCAAACTCCTCCTTTTTAGTTGATTTCTTGATTTTTAGTTAGATAACCTAAAAATTTCAAATGGGACTAACACTAATGATAGGGAATATAACACATTTGAAATTTTAAGGAAAAATAAGACACTTTGAGACCTTTAAAATTGTGCCACTTGCATTTATGACCCCTAAATGGCTTAAAAAGACATATAGATTAAAATGACTAATGGCCAAGGCTAATATGACACAAAATGACATCAAAAGACTTATAATACACCCTATGAAAAAATATTAGATCACTAAAAACACCTAAATATCAATTTTTCACATATAGGGGTCCCAATTTGACCTAAAAAGTGAAATTTGGTCAACATTTACCTTGGCATGAGATTCTTAATCAAATCAGGATTGATTGGGAACCCAAAATAAAGTACATGATCACTGAATATAATACCAAGAATGAACAGGTAATTTACCAATTCTCTAACTTAGGTGTTTACACTTTGGAAACCACTAATGTTGTTGTAGATGATAAGGTGAAAGAAGAAATCAAAGGTCTCTGGACATTGCAATTTTATGTTGCACAAGCTAAGCAAGGTTCTAGCATTGGAATTGTTTTGACAAATCCCAAAGTAAAAAATATCTAGCTTCTTATATATTACAATTTTCTTGCACTAATAATTTAGTAGAATATGAAGCTCTTATTATAGGACTTCAATTTGTAATCAAACATAAGGTAAAAGAACTGTTAGTCTATGGTGATTCAAAATTAGTTATTAATCATGTCAAGAGCAGATATCAATGTAAGCTTTCCTATTTAATAAAGTATAAATTTATATTTTGGGATTTGATTGAGTATTTTGACTCATTTAATATTGTTTCCCTACCTAGGGAGTATAATCAATTGGTAGATGCTCTAGCTTTAACACCAATAAACCTAGTTCCTCCAGAGCCTTTAAACTTATAGGAATTTATTGTGGAAATAATTATTGTCACTTGTGTTTACACCTTTTAAGGAGATGTCTCATTTCTCCTCATCCAAGTGGCATAATTGAAACACCTCTAGGCTGTGGGTGAGCCTAAGAATGAGGTGAATCTCTAGATAAGGCTAGCTCCCTTGATGTACCACTTGTAGATCACTACTACACCTAAGTTTTTTTTGGGGGGGGAAGGGAGAGAAAACTAAAAGAAAACTATCCTAAGGGAGGTGATACACCAAATTGATTGATGAATACCAACTAGCTACATGTTACACATGAGAACAAGGGACTAACCAAACATACACTTCTCCAATCTAAATTTTCTCATATCAATATTTCATTATGTGGTTATGGTGAATGTTTAGGCTAGGAGGAATAGACAAGAGGTCTATAATGACACTATTGAATAGGATAACTCACTCAACCTTGACATTTCCTAAAACACTTCACATGACATGTAAGAAAAAGCTTTCTAACTAAAAATAGGTGAGATAATGAGAAGACATGATAAGGAAACAATAGTCATCACTAAGCAAGATAAATCATCCAAGTAAAACACCCTATGAATAGTCATGGAAGAGGTAAAAATCAGTAGTGTTTTTTGATCCATGGTATGTAAATGAGTAGGGTTTCACCATACTTAGGTGGAACATAGTTTATAAAGGCCAAAATGGCTAATTCTTATAGAATTTGAGAGAGAGAGGAGAAGAGATAAGCCCAAAGGTCATAAGGACACTCATAAATATGAGAAAATGAGTTACTTGTGCATGGAAATAGAGTGTGGAATGGACCATACAAGGTCAAAAAACACAACTGTCCATACAAGGCATGAAACTCTTACAAAGTGGCATGTAATTCCTTGTATTGGCTCAAACAAGCTACGTCCATGATTTATCCCTATTTTAACATCTCAAAAATAACTAAGGATAGGTCTGATGATTGGAATGAGAGGGAAGGGTTTTAAACATGCCTCTCCATGCATTGGTTGTAGTCTTGATCATCTATAACCTTTTGGAAGTGAGCCATCACCATCTGTAGTATAAAAAACTCCCTTTTCTATCACCCCTCATACCTGGCCTCAAAATTGGCATCATTTTTACATTAAAATTCATAAAAAAGAGTGGATGACATTTGGAAAGACCCTCCATGGCCTTATAATAATTAGGCACACCTTAAAATCACTTCTACTTGGAGTTTTCACACTTCTCACTACCATGTTCACTATGCATTTTTTGATTAGCTAAGATGAATATATTGTCAATCACACTTACGAGTTTTTAAGGAACATTAAATAGACATAAAGAGTTTAATAAGTCCATATCTTCCTCCCAAACTTTATTTCATCTCTTAAAACCTCATAGAACCTGCACAATGGACAAAATAGTAAAACACAATTTTGTACCCTATTCATGTAGATTTATTCAACTCATCCTAATGTTAGGGATCTTTAATGAGTCTTATAAAACATCCAATCATCATTATATTTAAACCATTCTATTTGGGTGCACTAACTACTCCATTTTCTCAAACTAGTCACTAGCAAGGGTTTTGGAGGGTTTAGGCCTGTTTTACCTTCTTAGGATTTGTTCATAGAAAAATGATGTTACACTTGAAAAACAATTCCACAAGATAAATTATTAGGACCCATTATAACATATATAAACCTCTTATGTCCCCATGTAAATCATCAAAGAAGATATGAGTACTCAAAGATGCCCTATCGATCTCTTTTCTCCATTTACACAGGCTTGAGTTGTCTCAAATTCTAAAAAAAGACTTTACCATGGCCTAAACTATATACCAATAGATTTTAAACCTATATTATGATCCAAAAAACATGTTATAATAGGTTATAAATATTTCCCATAATTGGAAATGAAAATGACCTATCATTTGGGCTTTAGGCCAAAACCTTGCCTAAAAGTCCCGATTGTAACCTTGAGGGTTTAGACATCCTTGTTGAAATTAATACTTATTTAATTAATTTACCATGTTTCCTAGTTTTTTTATATCTTATCTGACATCACTTCAAGGTTTAATCAGCTCTTAGAGAGTCCTTCTATCTCTACATTATTAAATTGTAGGGTTCTCATACAAAGGGAAGTACCCTCTATCTGAGACAAAATAAAGGGTACTTCCCCTATTTGTTTAGATAATTGGAAATTTTGAGGGGATTATATAATTATATATACCATTTTCACCAAATTATATCTTTTTATCAGGTCATTTGACCTCTAAACTCCTTCAAAATCCAAGGTAGACCTTTAGGGAATAGACTATGTGTAATGTTCAGGATGTAGGCTATATGTTACTTGATTAGAATATCCTATATGTGTTACTTATATTACCAAAAGGTTATTTTTATATTATTTTCATCATGATTAGGAAATTAAAAATTATCACAAACTCTTATACCCATTCTTTCACTTTGAATCATATTCTTATTCAACTGGCTTGACCAATAGGCTGACCCTATTTATACATTTCTCCTACCTGTAGGTGCATTTGAAACGTCTAGAGATGCTTACATTGATATAAGGTATTAATGAAAACCATTAATGATATCCCATATTCACTTGATACACATATACTATGCACTTGTTATGCCAAATACCTATAAAAATCACCATTTGGGTCAATGCCAGCTACAATTGATTGTAACTACCAATTGCTGGGGAAAATAAGAGTATTATAGGCATGAACCATATTTGTAATCACTATTAAATTAATTTTGGATACAATATATGTCTTAATAACATTAATCATTATAAAACATTGATGTCTCTATATATAAACTCTCTTCAAGGATGAAATATGGTTTCATAGTCAGCTATAGGTGGTCTTTTTAGACCAAGACATGCCTATAGATGTACTTACTAAGTCAAAAGACCTAGTTATCCAAATCAATATTGATGTTTATTGGAATAAAATAGCATATAAAATAAATAATATTACTCAAAATTCAAATATGTTTCCACATCCAAGCTCATACTATGGATTTGTAACAATTTTACAACCAACTATAGGTCAACTTCTTAGGCAATAGAAACCTGTAGGTGTATATGGGAAGCAAAATATAGTATATACTCCTTTGATGATATTTATGCCATGAATGATATCTTAGACCATAAATAACCATTCAACCATGAAATATGGTTTGTATTGCAACCTTGAAGTGGAAAGCTTCTTTGGGGCCCAAAACCTATAGATGGCACTCTCAGAATTCAATACATAAAAGTGCATATTGGGGCCTTTCAATAACCATCCTCCTTAAGTCATCTACCCTAAATATCTTTAAAATTGATATACCTAAGATAGGGATATATAATGAGTATATATATATATATATATATATATATATATATATATATATATATATATGCATCAAAACTATTGGTAAATTTGTTGTATGCCCTTAAAAAAAATGGTCTAGACCTTTGTTTTCACCTTTTGGGCAAAGTGGCCTAAACACTATCATTTGAATCTTTAAGCATGGTTTTCAACTTACATTTACCTATAAACACATAAAATAGGTCTGAAATTCTCTATATAACATGTTGTGACTTCAATAAGAGTTTCAACTCATGATCTAACACTCCTCATGACACCTCTAACTCTCTGTTAAGCCACATGTAGGTGGATGCTCTCATGTACAGGTAATAATGTGAGTTTTAGGTAGTGCACATTACCTTGACTATAAAATGAGTTTTATACCTATCGTAAAACCTAAAAATCATCTTCACACTATCAGGGATATGAACTAAGTATCAATACCTCCCTTTCAATGTGAATTCATCCATGAGAGCACCTGTAGGTATAATTCCATGGCAGACTAAGTATGCAAGTGACTGTGTTGACTGGGATAGTCCCTATTATACCAAGTGGAAGAATTTTAATTGATTATATTTGATATTGGAATGTGTTAAATCTCTCAAGACCATACTTATGGCTCCATGGACATGTTGAAGGCTATAACCTAGCTCACTAGGTTGACTATGTATGACAGTCATGGAACCAACTGACTACATGGTGCTTTATGAATTCAACTCAAAGAATGTTGATTTATAAGTGAAATTTATATGAGAAATAAATAAAGAGAACATTTATAAAATTTAAATGAATCTATCACAACCCTCTATAACCATTATCAAAATATGAAGATCCTCCAAATGATGGAAAACTACCTATTAGCTTCAAAGAGACCAATCTAAAAACTTGAGATGATTTGCTCATAAAAACACCTTGAAATATGAAAATAAACATGAATAACATCTGATAAGAGATCAAACATCCTTTGAAATCAACATCACCAACTATTTTGTATGAACTTGTCCAAAATGGAGCAAAACCTACAAGGTGTAAGAAACAGTGAGTAGAAAGACATAATCAGCTTGTAAAGGATGGTTCATAAATCATGGTTGAAAAATATTAGAATTATTTATATGTAATTTTATCTCTCTAATTTTAATACCACATCCCAAGTGCATTTGACCTAAAACCTCTTCAACTATTTGTATCAAGTACAAACCTGTTGATTGGTTCTATGTGTTTAGAAGGGCAAAGAAGGAGTAGAATGGTTTTAACTCAAAAATGACACTTCAATAGTATTTCAAGAATTAAAATGAGTCTTAGGAAGATTAAGAGACTTTCCATTACCTTATCCCATGTGTCACCTTTCCCCATAGGTCATACAAGTGTTAAACTCCCTCTTTTCAATTGGTTTCTTGATTTTCAATTAGATAACTTGAAAGATTCAAATGGGACTGACATTCCTGATAGGGAATTTGACCTCTTTTATGTTTGAATGGAAATTAGGACACTTGGATAGATTTAAAATCATGCAACTTGCATTTATGACCCCTAAATGACTATTAAATGACTCAAAATGACATATTAACTAATTAGATTATGACCAAGGATAATAAGGCATTAAATGACATCAAATAACTTATAATACATTCTATAAAATAATATTAAACCACCTATAAACCTTTAAAGACCATGTTTTTGTCTATAGGGGTCCCAATTTGATCTTTAGGATCAAATTTGGTCAACAATACTTTCATGCCTCTTTGTGCCAAAGAATATCAATCACTTCCAAGTTTTTGATGATGATATGCAAATAATTGACTTCATGTGTAATTCTAGCATATTTGTATCCCACATTATTGATGAATAGGATGAAATTTATGTATAAAATTTAGAAGTCAATGAAGATGGAGTAATCTAACTTAAGGAGAATCGAATCCCCAAGGGCATGATCTCCTTAGAAAGGATGTTTGACCTAGATAAACAAATAACTGAAGCTAGAAAACCCAAGGTGAGTAGAAAAGATTATGAGCAAGTCAATTTTGGAAATCATAGGAATGAGAAAAGTGTCAACATTGGTTTAGTTTGCATTGATGAAGAGCTGAAAGAAGTCACTGGCATTTTAACTAAGTTCAAGTATGTCATTGCCTGGTCATATGATGATCTTAAGATATTTGAAACTAGTGTGATTACTCACACTATCCCCTTGAAAGAGGCATGCAAACCCTTCAAGAAAAGATAGAGGCCAATGAATCTAGTGATAGAACCACTGATTTATAAGGAAGTGAAGAAGTTTCTAGATGTAAGGATAATATTTCCCATATGACACTTGACATGGGTTGTAAATCTTGTGTTAGTCCAAAAGAAGAATGGATAAATTACACTCTATGTCAATTTTAGAAACTTGAATGGATCCTTTGAGAAGGATAATTACCCCTTGCCATCCTTGGATGAAGTCATTTATTTGGTGAGTGGGTCTAGAATGATGTCATTCCTTGATGGTTTTTCAAGCTACAACCATGTCCTAGTGAATAAGAATGATAGAATGAAAATTACTTTCATCACCAAGTGGGGAACATTTACATACAAACCAATGCCATTCAGATTGATCAATGTAGGATAAACTTACCAATGAGTGATGGACCATGCATTCCAAGGATTAATAGGTAAGTGCATCATTATTTACATGGATGATCTAATAGTTTTTTCTAAAAATAGAAATGATCACATGAGAAGTGCAGGAGGTATGTCATTTCTTTAAACTTGAAGAAAAGTATCTTCTATGTAATTGAAGGCAAACTTTTAGGACATATAATCACCTAGAAAGGTATGACTATTGACCCTATTAAGATAAATGAAATTTCAAAGGTAGAAATCCCTGAATAAAAAAAAAGAGTTGAAATATTTCTTTGACAAGATTAATTTTGTAAGAAAATTTATCTTTGGTTTTGTAGAGATCATAAGGCCACTCAAGTGATGTTGAATAAATATGTAAAGAGAGAATGGACTATTTAAACAAAGAAGGTGTTTCAAGACATTAAGGATGTTATTATTCAAGCTCTTATTCCAATAAGAACTAATTTTATCAAAGACTTTTATCTATACTCTTTTGATTTTGATCATACTATTGCCACTGTCATGACATAGAAAGAGGATGACAAGAGCACCTTATAGCATTCAAGAGCACCAATTTGAATAAATCCAAACTCAACTATCCTATTCTAGATAAGCAGGCCTATACTCTAGTAAAGGCCATTAAGAAGTTTAGACAATACATATTGAGGAACAAGACATATGCCATAGTGTCTGATCTAGCTATCAAGTTGATCTTAGGACAAAATGAACTTAGAGAATGAAGAGGGAAGTGGATGGCCAAACTCTAAGAATATGTTATAGAAATGAAATATACTAAGTTAGTTGGAGGCTAAGGTCTAATTCAACTTATTATAAATACTGATCCACACATTGATGTTTTTTAGGTTGAAGCAGCTCAAGTGTCTAGTGATGATTGGTACAAGGATATTATTCACTATTTACTATATAGAGTGTGCCCTCCATACTTTAAGAGGGAGTAGAAAAGGGCCCTTAGGTTGAGATCATCTCAATTTATGGTTGAAAGGGGAGTTATCTATAGGAAAAATTATGAAGGGATCTATCTAAGATGTGTTTCTAGAGTTTAAGTCACCAAAATCATGAATAATTTCCATGATAAACTAGGAAGTGGTCACTCTTTAGGACATACCACAACACACAAGATATTGAGAGTAGGATACTATTAGCCAAACATATTCAAATATGCCCATGCTCATGTGTGAATGTGTCATCAATTTCAAGTGTTTGATCGATGAGAGATAAAGGTAGTCATGCCTTTACAACTGGTGATTGAAACATAGCCATTGCAAATGGGGCCTCGAATTCATAAGGATGATCAATCCTAACTCCTCAATAGAGCATACATTTTTAGTCATTGCCATAGACTATTATACTAGGTGGATTGAAATAGTAGCCACCAAGAATAGTAGAGTGATTGAATCATCAAAATTTTAAAATAAAATATCATCACTCTATTTGGGATGCTCCTATCCTTGGTATGTGATAATGATCTAGATTTTATGTCAATTGAATTCACCGAGTGGGCATATGACAATCAAATAGTAATTAATTCTGCTTCAAACTATTACCCTCAGGGTAATGGAATTGTAGAGTCTACCAACAAAAACTTGACGAGTGCCATCAAGAAATTTTTAGAGAAGAAACCCATAAAATGGCAGTCCCTACTAAAATATAATTTATGGGTAGACAAAATGAGATACAAATAGACATTCAAGGCATCCCCATTCCTACTGGTCTATGGGTAGTAACCTATTTTTGCTATCACAGTGAAGTTTCCCA
The DNA here is from genome assembly GCA_037957365.1 of Torreya grandis. Lineage (NCBI taxonomy): Eukaryota > Viridiplantae > Streptophyta > Pinopsida > Cupressales > Taxaceae > Torreya > Torreya grandis. The sequence goes on along the minus strand of JARHVA010003074.1, from coordinate 765,754 downwards.
CTTATGAGTTTATGGATGAGTATATGGAAGATGATGAAAGAGTACCGTCCCAAATACTAAACATCATCCAAATGGATGATGCCATAGATGAAGCATTAAAGAATTTCAACAAACATTATAAAGACATGGTTTGATAAATGAGCCAAAGTTAAAGTGTTCTAGATATCAAACTTGGTCCTATTATGGGACAAGGCCCATGAAAAGAAGGGACAACATGACAAGTTCACTCCTCTCTAGATTGGACCATATTAAGTGGTAGAAATACTGGGCAAAATTGCATTCAAGCTCAAAGACCTTCAAGGAAATGACTTAACATTTCAAGTCAATAGATAGTACATGAAAAATTATTTCTTTATTGCTCTGTTTCAAATTCTAGAAGGACAATAAGCTTGTTTAGAGTTAGATTAGGTAGGAGTAGAATATTTTACTTTCTTGTTTTGCTTTCCTTTTGTGTTCTTTCTCACTTTTTGCTTGATTTTCATTTTATGTTGTTGTTGTAGCTTAGTAATAATTCCTTTGTATAATAATTCACTAGCTTGATCTATATTAGTCTGGTCCTTGTAATGGGAAAAATGGATTACTAGTTTTAAAAATTGCTCATCTAAAGTTTGGAAACCTTTAGCAGTGTTTCAATTTAGAAAAGCTGGGTGGGATTAATTAGAAGTTAGTTTTTTCATGATAATATTAAATCATTTTAAGACTATAATATAGTTCATATGAATGAACATTTTCTTGAATGAATGTTTGAATATGTGTGGACCATCAAATTGTCACTTTAATTCACCAAGTAAATTACCAAGGCAGAAGTTGATATATGAAAGTGAATTACATCAAGACTATGTCTTGACAAAACCTTATACCTAGTTTATTATGGTTCCTAACCATTCTAGTTTATGAATATGTGTAAAAAAAATGATACACCATGAATTGAAATCATAAACTGCTTTCAAATTCCATGAATGGTAATTTAGGCAATCTCCACTAGGGCTATGGATGCCTAGATGGTAGTAGAGCAAGGCCCAAAGTGGATCCAAAGGTATCTCTATCGGGGATATGGATGCCTGGCTAGTAGTAGAGCAATGCTCAAGCCATCCTCAACTAAGCAAAGTATAATTATATAAAATATAAAGAATGCTTAAGTCATTTCATGTTTGATGTCTTGAAACTTGAAAGTTATCATTTCTAAAACTGGTGATAATGGTTAAGGAACCTCAAAACACACACATAGTATGATTGTTTACAAGGTTTAAACTTTATTTGAAGCCTCTGGGCCTTCATTAGTTTTGAAAAATAGTTTTGGCAGTGACTGAAGATCATAGTGAGATAACTAATTTTTGATTTATCTTTGAATAGAATATCTAGATTCTAACATTTTGCAATGTTTCTAGTAGAGGTTGTCATTTGTTAATGATCAACATTCCCCTATTCTCAGAATGGGGACCCTCCTTTCTTCAATTTTCAAAAGTGCCCAAGATGCTAAGCATATTAAATCATTTGACTGCATGGATTTGATTTAATTTACCATTACTTGTGCTTCTATAGTTTTTGGTTAATCATTCATTTTTATATAAGGATTGACACTTAGAAATATTCAAATTATTCCAAGTCTTCTTCAGGTTTTATTTAGTAATGAAATATTGACCATGGATGGTTCAATGATGTGGAAATAGGCTTTTGATAAGTAAGCATGACCTGGATCTCTAATAGATATAAGCACAATAAACTTTTTTGGGTTTTATTGAATTAACATTATGTTGTGTTTAAGGAATTTTCTCACAAAGTTTTGCTTTAAACTTGTTTAAATTTGCCTAAGACATGCAATGACATCTTTAAGAAGCCAACTTAGTTTCTTGCTTGACCTCATAAGACATGAAATTAAAATTGTGGTTTATGACATCTCATAGGAGGTCAGAGATTAGAATATGGCCTAAAAGGATAGATGTCCATCTTGTCAAGCCTCATAATGCCTTAAATATTCATCACATCTCACCCAAGACACCTAGAGTAAATCTACCAAGTTCATGAGCAATATGGCATCATCTAGAGGGCTCACAAGAAACTATATATTAGAATTTAAATCATGGGGCTATGTATTAGGATATTATACTCCATGAGTATGCTCATTTTTAATTAAGCCACCACACATCCCCCATGCATCCTGCCATAGTAAAGAAGCCTTTGAGATGCTATTGCTTGTCTCAACACTAACCAACCAGACTCGAACAACCCTTCAAAGTGATACATGTCCCCCTTGGGTTCATCTAAGGTCACCACATCTTTGTACCATGTTACATCCATCTAAAGCTCATGATATTTCACAAAGTAAACATGTAGTTTCACCTGAGCTATCTGATCAAGGTTTGGTAATATACTGCTATTTGAGGTGCCTTCCAAGAATGACACTTGGTAGAATAATAAATAAAATCCTATGAGAATGATGTGTGTCCATTTTAGGCCTACGTAATGATACCACATATCATTCTTATGCTATTTATATTTGATATCCATGAGATTGACTCTGAGAGAGATACGTGTCTCCACCCAACCCATCTAATTAGTGCCAAGTTGTCAATAGTTGTCCAAAAGCCTTTCAAGAGAGATACTTGGCAAGGAAAGCCATGATTGCTTGTGAGAGTGATGTGTGACATTATTGCATCTAATCAGAACTAAAAAGAACCACCTAAGATCTCTCTACTAATTGAGAGTCATTATATGGTGAGATACAGATAAGTCATCATGAAAAGCTACATTATGAAAATCCATGAGGCAGTCAAAGGGTGCCATGTGTCTGGATTTTGATCCAACTAGGCAACTTAGTCATATTCAAGCCACACAAGTACTTAACTAGATTTGAGGTGGTATCCACATGTTGAAAGGTGGAAATATTTAGCTTTAAATCTAAAATTGATGGAAAATCAAATTCAAATTAATGCTAAATTTAATTTTGGTGAAATTAATTATTAAAAGCAATAGTTCAAAGATTATTTCAAATATATGTAAGGTTGACAAGCTCACCATTAATATGGCATGAACCATGATCACCATTAAAATTGCATTAATCATAGTGGTTATTCAAAGGCATACATAATCAAGGCTATTATTATTTACATCTCAAATCTATATGTGTTTGTTGTCTCTACTATGTTTGTTCTCATAGTTTGACAAAGCTCAAGTCGTTAGCAAATTACACTCCAAACCACCATTATCAGAGATTTAAAGCTATATAAGGATACAAAAGGACATTTATTGATACCTAAAGTATTGTAAGAGATGTCACAAGAAAGTCCTTCCACTCTAGGTAAGAGCAGCTCCTTTAGGAATTATGACTTTCTATTCTAAAATGGTACTTCAGTCATCTTTAAAGATACTAAATTTATTCTTGAGGCCATAACATCTAGTGACATGTATTATAGTAGCATATATTTCAATGTAAAAACAACTAGGGATGTTTATGAGAATGAAACAATGCCTCATATAATCTAACTAGATTTTAATATCCTTTCCATCAATGTAGTCGATCTCCATAAGGTCGTAACTAAGCCAAAGATCATGCCATGCATTAACCTAGTTTATTTTTGGGAGGTCAAAGTGTGAAGACAAGTTTCTTAAGTCAATATCCCAAGGGTTCCCTATCTATTTCATATTAGGATCAATATTTGATAAATGCTATGACCTTCCCTTACCATAAATAGAATATAACTAGGTCATTGATAACTGGTACAAAGTGCAGTCCCCAGAGAAGGTCTTGGATTCATGGGTGACTAACCTAACAATAGTTATTTTCATGGATGATAAAGGAAACTTACCCATCCAATAATTTATACAAGGAGTTAGAATTGGCCTAGCCCTCCTAAACAAAATATTTATTAGTCCACACATTGCTTATGTGGACATAAAGACTATTTCATTGCTACAAATCATCTTAGAAGACCAGTAAACTCCCCTACTTAGGGAAATTATTAGTAACAACTTGGTGTATGTAGTACACGACACTTTTAATAATGGTGCCCACTTATTTATGATGAGATACTTATTAGATGCAATCTGTGTAACTACTCAATTGGGTTAGAATTCATAGTCTCTTGAATGTCAAAAGGTTGTGCCTCGATTCTTATTTGTAATGCATATTCATATATTCAGATGCAACATAAGAGTGACTGTAGAAGAGTTCTACCCAGTGGTTTATTGATCAATCATTAAATGTGAGATGCAGAGGGTTTCCCCTAAAATTAGGCAAACCTTGAGGGACATGGGTAGCTACTAGTTATTCCTAGATTGCATAGTTATCAGAATAGGAGTGATGGTGACCCCTCTTAAACTGCCATGGTTTATGCCAATGAAACTAGATGAAGAAGAAATGTCGTATCAACTTAAATAAGAATTGATGGGGTCTTTAAGAGTAAGAATAAAATGGCCCCCCATAAGGTTCATTAAAAATTGGGGAAGACTATAATTACCAAGTGGCATGATATTATTATAGCTACTATGCATAGGGATTCATACCTATTACCTAAAGATGACTTCAGACCATGGGATCTCAATAACATCATTGACAATCATCTATTCAAATTTAAGAAAGATGTGGTGATGGAATACAATCATCAATAATAAGTCCATGAGTGGATATATATAGATTCTCTAAATGATGAGGTGGTGCTCTGAAATGCTGCAAAGAAGAACATTGAACTAGAAATGAGCTTGGATAGGGAGAAAAAAAGAGGATATTGCTAAGTCTTGGCCAACACGAGCACATGAGAACATGTTTGATGCTAACTATGAGGGAGAACAAGATGAAGATAATGTTATTCTTGTTAGGAAAAGGCCAAATAGACCTCCATGACTTGCCACTTCAAGCAATCAAGACGTACCTCCAAGATTTAAGCAAGGAGGATATAACAATTAGCCTGATCCCTCCCAAAGGCCCATAATAATCTATAAATCTACTATGGGAGCCATTCTAGAAATACTAGGTCAAGCTAACCCTACTAATATTGACCTTGAATAATTGAAATGAGGCATTGAGCTCTCCATGGAAGAAGTACAAGCACTAGTTGGTAAAAACATTGAAAAAATCTACAAGAGGAAAAGGGAGCCTAAGACCACTGAGAGGAGCAATACCCCCTCCACTAGATTCACAAGAAATTTATCCCTCTCCAAGAGATAATCCATCTAATAATATGGATGCCACTAACACACCTTAGGATATCCTTGGAGCATAGGATCCTAATGTAAGTACCTCACCATTGCATTCTTTTCTAATTATAAGTACATCTCAAACTACTTTTGCTTTTGCATTTGCTCCTCCTACCACTAATCAATATTTAGTTGATACTAGCTTGGGCCAAACTAGTGGTTCCTTTGGATTTACCACCCCCATTTCATTTCTCATGCCATTTTAAATATTACATCTTCATCAGGCACTAGTGCTAGCTAGGCTATTAGTTTCACTTCTTCCTAGGCAATAATAGCTAGTGCACCATTTTATATTGGTTCCCCTATATCAAAAAGGCCATTAAGGCCCATTTCAAAAAAATTTCCCCTTTCTAAAGCCACCTTTGCCTACATCCCTAGTCAATGTTTCTACAACTATAAAGGTGAATGTGACTCCAAAATTTCCTTCATTTATTCTATATATGGGCCCTATAAGCTTTTCATTTGGCACACTTGGGCAGATAGACCCAAAAAACTTGCCACACATTCCTACTACATCTCTAGCCTCTACTTCAACTACACCACCTCCAATAAATCCAATGCCTACTATCATCCCAAATTGGGTCACAAATATTATACTAGTAGAAATATAAGAGACCTCAGTTAGTCCTCTCTACATCATAGATACCTTGAGATTTGATGCTGCTATAGGTACAATGAAAAGAGTGGTGAGGAGGTAGGTTGAGCAGCCCTAGTCTACCTTAGTTGTGGATCATGAAAGTGAAGAATCCCTCTTCACTTTAATAAATAAGAGTAAAGCTAGCCCAAGTGAAGTGGATGAGTATGTAGAGGACCCTGTGTCCATGATCTAAGCCAATACATAATCCACATTGACCTTAATGAAAGTTATGTAGAAGGAGATAAGGAGATTGAGGGAACAAGCATTGCTTATAGTTCTAGAAGCACCACAGTCTAAATAATATATGCAGTCCTCAATGTCTTCAATTTATATAAGGTCATGAAGAGAAGGTAAGAAGATGTGACTCTGTAGTTTAATGTGGTCATTAAATATGACCAAAAACTTACACTCTATGATGCCAAGTTTGAAAAATTGGCTAGAGTTGTGAGGAACATCAAGTTCCCTAACCTTAAGACATTACCACTTGAAGACATCATCTCAGCATAAACTATAATGATCAACAGAAGGTGGATATTGAAAATCTATCTAGATCAGGTTAAGGATGTAACTACATCCTTATAAAATATATAGTTCAAGGTTTCCTTCTTGCTAAAGGATACTATGGTCACTAGGGTGCCCAAACCTTATGGAAACTTTATGGATGACCAAGATTTCAAGGCTCAAATGAAGTTATTTGTTACAAAATTTGAACAAGACATAACCAATGCCAATACTACCACTAAGGTGATAAACATTGTGGCTTTTGCTAACCAAAAGATAAAGAGATTTGAGGCTATTGAATAAACATTGAGGTTGGTACTTGCAGAGCATGGTATGCTTATTCAAGAAATGCCTGACCTGTTTTGGCCTATGATCTTGGATTTCAATCAAATTGACTAGGACTAATTAGCATGAACTAAATTTTGGACAAGGGAAGAAGCAGAGAAATAAAAGATGCAACAACAAGCACCTCAACAACCTCCTCTAGGGCCTCCAGGAATATTTAGCTTTGTTTTGTAAATTTAAATTTGGAATATTTCCTTATAATGTGGCATTTTAGCTAAAGGCCACTTGGGTATATTTAGGAATATTTTAATGGGATCACTTGTAATTGAATAGGCATTTTGAGGCCTATATATAGGGGTGTCCCCCCTCATTATAAAAATAGGAACAACTGTTAGAGAATTAATGCAAAAGAGCTAAGAATTCATGATATTGTCTGTATGCTTTGTTGTTTATTCTGTAGTTTTTGCTTCTCATAATTTTAGAGAATTAATGGTTTCTTTTCTTCCACCTAATTTGGCAATAATATCAATGTATGCATCTGTTGGTTTGATTTTAACAATAGGCTAAAAAATCTGTTGGTTTATGTGCTCTATTTCATCTTATTTGTAATTGAACATGTTTACACAATTTAATGTGAATAAATAACTTTCACCTGCAACAGATGCTTTCAATTATATGCATCTCCTTTCCTTTGAAGTCTCAACTATGTTATTTTGTATTTGAGTATTACACTAAGGTTTTTTAATGCTAATTTTACATGTTATTGTCATAAAGGTTTAAATAATTAACATATCTAACTCTTTGAAGTAAACTTTCTTTTCTGCCTTACCCTACTTACCTTTGAATCTACCCCATGAGTCACTTTAGTTTAGCTCACTCTATAAATATTCATGGTTTGTTTGTGCTTGGGAGATAATTAGAAAATTTTAGAGTAATTTCATAAAGATTAGCAAGAAATAAAGTGTCATTATGTATAATCTATTGTCCCTATAGTAGGGTCTATTTGTATACTTACAAGTGGTTCCATATCTCTACTATTTTGCTATTTTAAGTAGTAGTTGTATAAACAACTCAAGACCTGAGTCTTCCAGGACTTGAAATTGAGTTTATTACTTTCCCCTCATTCCTTAATGACATAAGGAGCACATTAAGTGCATCAATAGAACCCTATCCATGACATGTGAGTCTAGTTTATTTGAGGTCATATTTGGAATATCTGAGTTGTTAGATTGGCAAAAGGGAAGTGAAATTAATTACTAATACTTCTTCCTCCAGAATTTTCATTATTAGATTATTATTAATCACAATATTAATAAAAAAAGTGGGTCATTGGCTCAAAAAATAATTTCATCATTAATCATATCTTCTTTGGGAAATTCTATGAATGGTTTCTTAGAAGAAGAAGGGTGAGAAATGATTTTGATAGCAGGGAATTTTGTGGGTTTAGGACCTTTGAAATGTTGGATACGTGGTTTAATTTCACTAGATGGGGATTATTCTATATCTTAAAATTTTTGCACAAGAAATTTCCAATGATATGGTGACGTTCTCATGAATTCCATTAAAGGAATAGTTCAAGGCATGGAATTAAGTCCATCTAAGAAATTCCATTGTGATTTTGGATTATAACCATACTAATACTTAGGTTGATTTATAAGAGTGACCTTAGGTGCTAAGGTAGTAAAAGCATTAGACATTCTAGGTTTAGGCTCTGGAGGTGGAGTGGGATCATCACTAGGTGGAAAATTGGAAGAAGATGTAGTGGTGGTAGTAGTATCCTTGATAAATAATTTGTTAGGAGAAGGTTTCTTAGGATTAGTGATATGATCTTTGTGAGAAGGCTTATGATGGTGGTTAACCTTTTCTACATTCAAAAATTTGGAATTATTTTAATAGTGATCATAGTCAACATCAATAACACAAGCGAATTCATTTGAATGTTATGTATTGGGATCTAACATTTGAGATGATTATTGATATCTTTGATTTTTGGATTTAGGATGATAAAAATGGTTTTTAGAGGCCTTTATGTATTCTTTATGACATTATTTGGTGATGAGGTCATGAATAAAGTTTAATCCCAAGATAGTATTTATTTCAAGTTTCTTGAGTGCATGACATGTCTCATGAGAGTGACCAATATTAGTGTGGAGCCAACATAACTTGTTGAGATTATACCATGGTGGAGGGGGGCTGGGAGGTAGGGCATGGGGGGGATGGGGGGATATATGGTTTAGATGGAGATAATAATTTATTAATTTATTGCATACTAAAGGGAGGGCATAAGAGAAGTAGATTATCTAAATGGGATGCTTCTACTTTAGATTGGGGAGGCTTATTTTTAAAAGAATTAGTATTGATTGCATTGGTTAAGGTTTGAGAAGATTCTTTTTTGGTGTTTTGAGATGGTTAAAATTGGGTCATAATTAAATCTCATAAGTTTGCTTGGTCAGATGCCTATTCTAATGTTTTAGGAGAGAAAATCTTAACCTTGTATTAAAGAGTAGATTTAAGAGCGGTAAAAAAGATTTTAAAGAGATTATAATCACTCATATTATGGTATACTTTACACTCTAATGTTATTCATCATTTGATGAAATAATTAGATGGAAATAATAATTTATTAATTTATTACATACTAAAGGGAGGGCATGAAGGAAGTAGATTACCTAAATTAGATTGGGGAGACTTGTTTTGAAAAGAATTAGCATTGATTGCATTGGTTGAGGTTTGAAAAGATTCTTTTTTGGTGTTTTGAGATGGTTAAAATTGGGTCATAATGAAATATCGTATGTTTGATTGGTCAAATTCCTATTCTAATGTTTTAGGAGAGAAAATCTTAACCTTGTATTGAAGACTGGATTTAAGAGTGGTAAAAAATATTTTAAAGAGATTATAATCACTCATGTTATGGTCTAATTTACACATTAATGTTGTCCATCATTTGATGAAATCATGGGTAGATTCAGTAGGAAGTTTCTTGGAAATAATTAAGTTACTAAGGGTATTTTTAATAAGTTTATTATGTTATAATTCATTAACTAGAGCATTGACTAAGTCTTCTAGTTATGTAATGAAATAATCTAGGAAGTTGACTATACTATTCTAGCGTATATCCAACAAAGGTTTTGGATAAAATCTTGGTAGTATCATAAGTTTAGTTTTAACCCATTACTTATAGATATTTATAAAATATTTAATATGTATAGAAGGATTGGTAATTTTGTCATATGCGATGTTTGCATAAATGCTTCCAATATCCATAAACACAATGAAAGGAGCTAAAGGTTTGTTTTGAAGATTTTGAAGCATCTTATATTGAATTGGAGGTTAAGGAATAAGGTTTATATTGGCATCTATAATATGAGATGGGATGTAACTATGGTTTATTCATGATGATTTTGGAATCTTGATTAACAACTTATAATATTTGGTTTTGCATTTGAAGGATTTGACTACTACTAGAAACTTATATAAGAGTCATTTGTTGAATCATTTGTGCAAGGATTTGTGAGGAATTTAGAGGAGGAATGAAAGTGGGGTTAATATTTTGATTGGATTTATGTGGATGAATAAGATCATATGGAGGATTTAAAGCATTGGTTTTGGGAAGAAGATTCTCAACATAGGTGTTGGTTTCCATAAATTTTGTAGTAGATGGGGAAATTTTGCTAAGATTTCTATTATTATAGGAGTATAAATGGTGTTATCATCAAGGTTATTAATAAGCTGGTAAATATATCTTAGATATTAAGTTTTTTAAATTTTAATCATGTTATATTCGATAGATATAGGATAAAGTTGAGAGAAATTACACCATCAGGAATTGTCATTAATGGTGGACAAAGTGGGAATGAAATAACAACCCACATAGAATTTGGATGGGTTAAGGTTTAAAAAAAATATTATAAGATGTGAAATAATAATAAAGAGAAATAAAAATATAATGTGGAAGAAGGTCATTCATAAAAAATAAATAATATCAGGTACGCTGATACAATTTGTTATTGAGTCTGGAAAAATAGACTGTATTGAGTTGGTCGATACAATTAGTTACAGAGTATGAGAAAATAGGATATATTGGGTTAGATGATCTAATTAGTTATTAAATTGTAAAATAATGATATATTAGATTGTTTGATACATTTTGGTAAAAAAGGCAACACTATTGGAGGCTAAAGAAAAGTATTGTATTGGGCTGGCCAATGTAGTAGGAAATAAACTAGGTTAAGCTAGCCAATATAGTATAGTCACAGAATAAACTGTATCGGGTTGGATGATGTAGATGTAAATAAATTTATAACTATATCAAGTTAGCTGATGTAGTTAGAAATACACATAATGGTATCGAACTAGTCGATACAATCTGGAAAATAAACAAATTGATAAATTATCCAAAATGTAACAAATGAACATAATAGGAAGGTGTAACCAAGCTAGGTGTGTTTGAACTATAGGATCTTATATATATTTATCTCAAGCATTAATAGTGAACAAGTCTTTGTATTCACCATCTCGTAGCCGCACTAACTCATATCTGAGGTATGTTGAGAGTAACTTTTTGGGGTTAGCTGCTTACCAATGCACTACAAAATCAATTGGATGAAAGACTTACTATTGGTTAAAAAAAACACATATAGTGTTATCTAATGGCTTGAGTATTGTGGCAATACCCCTCACACCATGACTCAAGTAAAATTGATGACTGCTTTACCTAAAATGAGAGCTCCTATGATTTTTTAAAACTATTGGAACTTAATTATATGAAGACAAAAATAAGAATAATAATAAATATGATTCAAATTAAAATTAAAATATACATGTAATAAAATAAATAAACACTTAGATCAATATCAAGCTTGTCTATATAGTTTAGAGAAAAATTGATAAAACATAACTATATCAGGCTGCCAAATGTAGTTGGAAAAAGACATAAAAATGTATCAGGTTAAAAAATATATTTGGGAAGAAACATACTATATCAAGATGGTTGATATAGTTTTAGACAAATACAAACCTATATATGGTTGGCTAATATAGTTGCTAAAACTAATAAAATTGTATATGGTTGGCTGGTATAGTTAAATTGATAATATATAATGGTTTTGAAGATATCACCAATAATCTAAAAATAAAACCATGAAAATGATCCAAGAATAGGTGGAATAAGGTTCATGTTAGGTCACCATATTGTATGCATGGGATAGGATGAGCTAAAACTATCCTCTTTCTCTCAATAGACTAGGACTCAAATAAGATCAATCAATAGAGCCTATGTATACTTGGACGATTGGGTAAGGATATAAAATAAATGTAGAACTAACATAGGGTAATCTACACTCAAATTTATAGATAATAGGTTTCCAAATCCTAAGCCCATGACATGGGGTATAACTCTCTCTTGGGCTCAATTATGGGTAAATGATTGTAAAGATGCAAGTAATGTAAATGATGGGTAAGAGGTACAAGTAAAGTAAATGATGAGTAAGTGATTTCAAAGAAGTTAAGGTGTAATGATCATCCAAATGGTGGTATATATAACCTAAGGTGATAATGGAAAGCCTAAGAAACCCTAGATATAGTAGCTTATTCAACATAATAAAGATCATAAGCAAAGGCACACACATATATCCACAAAACCATAAACCAAACAATATCTATTATACTAAGTAAATAAAAGAAAGAGGTAGGGATATAAATATTTACCTTTGGGTGTACTTGTCAATGATTTAGTCTCCCCATTTGGTTAAAGTGTCCTTTTGAAAGAGATGTTTTAGGTGAAAGACTTCAAATGGTAATATGAAGACTTAGATATCCTTAGTTATGAACTTTAAATACCTCTCCTATTGAGCTTTAATGACACCATAATAAAAAACCTCCAAGATAAGGATATAAACCCCTTAAATCTCCAAAATACTACTTAGAGGCATAAATGTGATGGAAAGTAAAGGGTTTAAATGTGATATATTTTTTAGGAATGAAATATGACCCATGCATATACAACTACAGACCCAAAAACTAATCTTGGAATCTAAGCTGATGGTATCGACCAGGCTGATTTAGTTGGAAGATGTTGGTTGATACAATATGGTATCAACCATGCCAATATAGTAAAAATTATAGAAGATAGACTCAAAAATATATTGGGTTACTTGATATGATATAGGTAAGGCAAAAGTTTAAAATAGATTATATTGGATAAGTCGATATATTATGATATAAGGAAGCTAGAAAATTTGGACAAAAAATAGACAAAGAAGTAAGACAAAAAAAGACTTAGAGGAGGTTAAACTGATAGTAATGATGGTGTGATAAAAATAATATGTAAACATCTATCATAAATTACCAAAAGATGATACCACCCCCTTTTTGATGTACCTTTTAAGTTGTGCACTCAAGGACATTGATGTGTTGACAAGCTCCTACAAGAGAAAGCGTTAGTAAAGTGATAAAATACTAGGTGTATAAATATCCCAAATAATTGCTTCAGAGGAATCTCTTTACAAGGACTCAATATCCTACTCATGGTTTTACATCTTTTCCTTACCTTTGAAACACTTTCCACTTGAAAAATAGTCATTCACTTTCCCTTCTTGTTTTGTTTAGGTCATAATGGTATCCTAGTGAAGTGACTCTCCCCTCCTCCTGGGGTCCATAGTAGTAATTAAAATTTTCATGCTTTGCTATACTTTTGCCTTATGAGCTAAGATGTCTATATGAAAAGTTTGATATGTTAAAATAATGCATGAAATGATGTTTATCAAGACATGAAACTATTTTTAAAGGTCCGTGAGATGTATTAGACAACAATGATTATAGGGTACTCAAAAAAAGGTTTGTTGATGAGACTTTCAAGTTGTTTCACCAAATGCCTTAACCAACTTGAAATACAAGGAATTCTCTAGGAATATATGTAAATTACTTTCTTTGTATATGAAAAAATTAAAAAATTGTTATTTTTATGAAATTATCATATTACTCTTATTGAATTTAACACATACAATATCATTTGGTGAAAAAATTACACCATTCCATAATTTATTTTTTTACCTTTATCTTTGGTTCTATATTTCAAAATTTGTTGTTTACAAGATGTCTTTATCTAGGGAGGGGACAAACCTACTACTTCTCATTGTTTTTTTGTGACCTTTTGTTCCAGGATCAATCTCTTAACTCTAAAACCATCTTAGGAAAGAGGAAGACCCAATAACTCTGCATGTAAAGATATCATCCACATACAAGTACTCATAATGAGATATTTTACCAATAAACATAAATGTATGAACTAACCAAAGGGATATATAATGAATAAGTGTGAAAACAATAGAATGTTTCACAATAATACTAAGGATCAAGGATTGATCCTTGGTTCTTATAAATGAATATATTTTTAGCAACTTAGCTTTACAATATGTTCCAAGATTGATTGAGTGATTACCCATAAAAGACATAAATATTCCTTATATAGGAAGATCAAGAGGTGAATGGTAGATAATTATTGATGGAATACAAGGTAGAAACATTCCTTGGGTATACCTAACACTTATCACACATGTGATAAAAACTACCTAATTAAATGCACACATTAACAATATTGTGTACATAACACATCACACTTTGATAATTAAAATACCTAAGGTGGACTTCACATCAAGTGTGAATATGACACATACCAACATCCCCCGCTAAAGATCAACTTTGGTGATGTGGTAAAAGAGAATAAAATATTAAGCTCATAAATATGGGTCACAAAAACCATCCTTGATGAGGTACCCATGTAAAATGAAACAACAAAATAATAATGACACTATTGTAGTATATGAGTACTAAATATGATGAAGCCTCTAATAGAATAAATCAAATATTAAGGAATGAATAAAATATTGAAAGTGATAATAACTTTGGCTAATATAAACTATCATGCCATATTACTAATATTAACCCTAATTTACATAAGATAATGCATATCATACTCAATGAACAACTTAAGAACCAATACCCTCCAAATTTAGAATGCAATACACAACACCCCTTACCACCCAACCCCCAATTATGACAAGGGAGTGAATAAATTACAACTATCAATATCTTAAAAAGTGTCAATATGATAGATGTGTAGAAAATGTGCATAAAAATTCATCAAGTGAGAGTGCTCAATATGCCACATGAAGGACCCATGAAATTGATTATGAGAAAAGGGTGCATGAAAAAACACACACATGAATGAAGATAGACAAGTCTAAAAAAATTTCCATGGAAATCAATAAATCAATAAGTACAATATAAATTTGGAAAACCCTCCTAGAAGATGTATGAAGCACTCAAAAGTGACCCCGTCTTAAAAAGAGGTGGCACCTATACTCAATGCATAAAATAATATGATTTAAAGTTTATGAATAATCCCTTTTTTTGAAAACTAAAAATTTGAAACATAATCAAAATAAATAGATATCATTGCTAGGAAGAGTATAAAAAACACACACACTTTTAAAAAAATAGCATGCAAATCCAAGTTACCAATCAAAATCTAAGGAGCCTCTAGAATGTCAAAAAATAAGTGTTGATCAATAAATCAACAAATAAATTATAAATTCTAAAAAAATGGTTCATCAAGATGAAAAATTGACCCTACCACTATGTAGATCCAAAAAAAAATATGTAAGGTGAAAAATATCACCCTCCTAATTGACCTAGATGTAATTGTAGCTAGATATAAAAGCTATAAATGTGTCTCTATTTTATAAAAAATGTTAAATATGGTCTCGAAAACATCACATACAAGTTGAAAATGCCATTTTGATTCATGTTGGATCATTATTACCCTTGAAAAATCTCTAGATTGACACATAATCTGGATTACATTGCTTGCCAAATGAGCTCACATTTAGATTCATGTGAAACAAAAATTATATTTATCTTTATCTATCACTTTGAACATGATATGAATTTGTTATTTAAATAAAAACACTCAAAAATGAAAAATGTTATAAAACTATTCATTGGAACTCCTCGACACACGTATGTACAACATATACACAAATCCAACTAAAGGAAAAACCTAATTTATGACAATAAAAGATGGGACATGCAAATAAATCTCCATAGAATATAACTCAATCCATGAAAATTACCCTATAATTTACATTTAGAATCAAAACAATAACCAATGGGTAATATTAAAAACTCACTATGAGGGTTGGCTAGAAAAATTATAGTTTTGGTTCAAATAAAAATACTCAATGGGTAAATTTGAGGATTAACATAAAAAAATACTAGGGGGATGGAGACATTGTGTGGAAATGATGAAATTTATTGAAAATAGATAAATAAACAATGAATACCTATGAATAATGGATGTGGTACCATGTCAAGAACAAGATCTTAACTTTGAAACCATGCCAGGAAAGAGGAAGACCTATGAACTCTACATGTAAAGATAACATCCACATATAAGTAATCAAAATGATAAATTTCACCAATAAACATAAATGTATTAACCAAACAAATGGATATACATTGAAGAAGTTTGAAAACAAAAAAAAATGTTTCCTAACACCACCAAGGATCAATGAATGATCCTTGGTTCTCATGAATGACTACATCTCTACCAACTCAACTTTATAATATGTTCCAAGATTTATTTATTACCCATAAAGGACACAAAGGTTCCTTATATAGGAAGAGAAAGAGGTGAGTGGGAGAGGATTATTGATGGAGTAGAAGGTGTATGCATTCCCTAGGTATCCTCAATCATTTTCACACATGTGAAGATAAATACCACATTGAAGTGCATATTAACAACATTGTGTCTGTAATACACCATACCTTGATTAAAAAACTACCTAATGTGGAATTAACATCAAGTGTGAAGATGACATACACTAAAATAATTGGTTTTCATAGTTCATAACATATTTTTAAATTGGGAGATTGAAAAACTACATTTTCATCACTAATGTCCATTAACTATTTTTGTTTAGATCACCATCATTCTGAGCAGGGTTTAAATCTAATAATCACATAAACATTTTTTATTATTTTGACCATAAAGTTTGTTGAGATTTTTTGAAAAACCATATGAAATGAAAGGGGGAAATTTTAGTGTTCTGATAATTTTTTTGAAGGACTATAGCTACACACACACACACACACACACACACACACAATTTTTATGTTTCCTTCTTTATAGGTGATTTGAATTAAATTGTAAAGGACATTGTTGAATGGAGAGATGTCACAAAAAAATTACTTGACAAGTGATAGATAGGTTGACCATCAAATTTAAACCTTAATTTTCTGAGTGTGCACTCCCCTAAATTATTCCATCATTTGGCACAAGGGTCCTCATTGAAATTGATCCTAGCATTGCTCATGAGTGTGGCATAAAATTAAAAATTAAACCCCAATATTAAACTTAAAAAAATCACTGTTACACTATGCACTACCATAAATTTTGGTTTTTGAATCTTTCAAATCCAAGATTTAAAAAAAAAAAAACCCTACATCAAAAACCTTTTAACTAAAAATGCTATATTAGGTGTTAATCATGTGACTCATATATGATTTAGCATTGTTGTGTTAATCAATGGACTTATATATCATCTATCTTTGAGTAAAGTAGGTATCTAACATGAATATTATCCATCTAAAAAGCCTAATACAAATAATGTTTATATAAATAGTTTTGGGTATTATATGTATAAGTGGCTTCTTAAAAAAATTATTTGCAATCACTTAGTTGGAAGTAACCTTCCACTACCTAATAAGAAGGGTGTAGACATTTAGAAATGGATTCATGATATTTTATTAGTGTTAGTTCATTTTTTAAAAACATATTTTTCTATTTTTTAATTATTGATTCAAATGGAACTTTATTGGCATATTTGTCGAGTTTTAATGGCCCACCCCATTTGTTCTTAACTGCCAAAACATTCTCTCTCATCTTCCATGATTTTTGGGCTTTGTACCATTAGCAATTCTCCTTGCTAAGTGAAGTTTTTATTTTCTTAGGTCAGGGGTTTAGACTAATTGGTTTAAATAACTCAATTATCAAAAATATGTTAAGAGGTTGAATCCCCCACCCTTGTGGTACTAGATGGTATGTTAGGCTAGCCTATTGGTCATGTTAAAAAGTTTAATAGGTGCTCCTGGAGTTTATATGGGTTCACGCTGATTCCTCTAGGCATTAAAAAAATAAAATAAATAAATAAATAAATAAAAATATACCACTTCACTTTCTCATGTTTAAAATACAAACAAAGATATAAGTGTGACTTCCTTAACTGTAGGATGTTTGTTTAACTATAAAGCCCTATTTAAAGGCAACCCATTGTGAATACAAATCAATTGGATACTTAATAATATACTTATAAACTATCAAACATACACATGCCTCATCTACCATTTTATACTTGTAACTGATAACCACCTACACATGAGTATTCTTCTTATAACCATCCAATGACCAACAATCCTTACTTCCAATCTATGCTCAACTCTTTATTGATCTACCCATGCTCCTTAGGCCTCATTAACAATAAACGATTGACACTTTACCTCTCCTTCCTTTCATTATAGAATACCAACCATAACATTTATGGTTTACATAGATGGGCACCATCTGGTATATTATTTCAAATATAATTAAGCTTATCAACTAGGAATGTTTCTTTTTAAATTTCAACATTTTTTTTATTAAAAGTTTAGTTTATAGTTATAAATAATTTTATATATTTCATAATAAATGTATTATTTATAATAGTTATTATATAAACCATCATCTTTTAAAAAAAACACAATTTGTTTTTGAAAATGAAAAAACCGATTTTTTTTACAAATTTTTACAAAAAGAGACTAGAAAAAATGTGAATTTTGTTGCAAATCATCTTGGAAGTATTAAATAAACCTCTTAGCCTAATATTTGAATATTTTTTTCTCCTCCATTAGTTCACATCCAATTTCATCTATTGTGGATAACCTTCATGCTCTTTTTAGCACCTCTCAAATGATCAAATTTTACTTATAGCTCAAAATTTGTCTAATTTTCATGGTATTGAAATCCATCACCCCTATTATCTTGAAAACCTTTTCAAGATCCTCAATAATCTCAGGTATACATTTGGGTCCATTTGTTGATTCAAAAAGACACTTTTGTAGGCATATTTTTTAGATTTTACTTGTTGCTTCATTGGTTGACTATGGCTATTTTTGCAGCTCATCTTATTTGTCTCCTTCAACACATGAACTATATCTCAAATCTATCACATATGCTAATCAATTTTTGTTTTATTTCACATATGATAGTTTATCACACCTTGTATATGTATACCCTCTGATGGGTGTATAGGATTTCTTATCACACTATGTGTAAACTCTTTCACTAATGTTCTTGATCAACTAAATTTTGACAACAAATATTTCACTTTATTGTTTCCATGGCTAATGGAGTTATATACTTTGAAAGGATGACTCATTTGTGAAACTACTTTCATTTCCCATCAACTATAAATTTACTTATATCCTAGACTATTTATATATTATATTCTTTAGAGGTCATAACTATTATTATGGGGAGGGATGTGATAGATAGTGAGGGTACTACATAGGATTTTTAGTCTATAGTTTGTATTTCACCCTCACATCAATTACCATATGTAAAAAGTGTACAAATTTATTTAAACTTAGTGTTTATTTTAGCTAAGTTAGGAATATATCCTCATGGAATATGTTTAGGAGATTACCAATTCTTTAGGATTGTAATATTCCACTTCTCTTTCTCATATTATAAATCCCAACAAAGGGATAAGTGTGACTTTTTTTATTGTAGAAAATTTGTTTACTTTTTAAGGCATATTTAAAGGAATCTTATTGTGAATACAAACTAGTTGTATACTTGTTATTCTACTTACACATTATTAGGCATGTAGTCAATGAGATGGGGAGAATATGTTACATATCATAATGAAGACCTAAAAATGGAGAAGTATGTCAAACTAGTGCTTGTAGACCCTTGTCCTTTATAGAGTTTTACATATTTAAGTGGATCACCATTATTAGATTTTAATGTCAATAAATATCCTAACAAGTGGTATCAAAGTTATGATTTGGGGGACAAATTATGTGGCACAAGAATAAGGAAGAACATTATGCAAAAACAATGATCAATTTTTTTGTAGCACAAGGACAAAGAAGGACTTTATCAAAGGTGAGTACCATTATGTTACCTAAATGTTTAACAAACTTTTTTTTTAAATTACATGTTCTATGTCTATTCTTAGACTTAAAGAGAGTAACAAATTATTTTCACTTTTATTAATCAAAATATATAATAAAAAATGAAGTTAAATATATTTAAAACCAAGAAGAATTTAGAAATATGATTTGAGCAATAGATCTCAGAGAAAAAAATTACCTAATTTTTTCATGTTTGGGCTCTTACGAGATGTTCTAGTCATTAGATTCATCTAGCTGAGATAATCACAATGTTATAGCTCTTTGGCAACCCATTATTTTCACCTTCCCTAGCCCTTATTTTTATATTTCATCAACCTAGTTTGAGCCCTATATCATTAAATACAATTTTTAATTTCAAGAAAATCTGTATAGGTCTTCAGAAATTCTGATTTTAGCCAACAAAACCTAAGGTTTTATGGTCACCAATCTTATTGAGTACTTTCCTCCCATAACTAATCACAAATCTAGATCTAAGAAATTAAACATGTCATTAATCATGTCATCCTCCTAGCATAATTGATATGATGATTATTCTACAATCACTATAAATGATATCTCTCTTTATTTTACACCACTAAAACTAACATGAAACATTATTGATGGTTGTGAATTAGTGATAAATTTTACACTACTACATGAAGTCCAATTAGTGCCATCAATTAGGTCATTTGTTTTCATTTTCATTTTTTGTTTTCATTTATTTTCCCCATGCAATGCTAAAATGGTGGAAAAGTGGAGCTCATATTAGCACCACCAGAAAAATTAGATTAAGGATAATTTAATTGTCCCTATCTACATAATAAAAATTAGGGCACGTCATGAAATCATTTTACCTTTGGTATGCAATTTACAATTTTTGTGGAAAAAAGTTTTGAAATTCACATAGAAAATTAGTAGTTTTATTATTTTGGATAATAAGGTGGGGAAATTATCTTTACCACATGATTTTTTTGAGAACATTTTTTTTTCAAAGCTTAAAAATTAAACAACTAAATAGAGATATAATTTTTGTGTAAACTAGAAATTATTTAAATAATTTGTCTTTTGTCTTATAAATAGTATGTTATCATCAAGTATGTATACAACATCCCATATACTAGCTCTTATTATGTAATAAGGTCTAGTTTATAAGAAAAATTCTATTCATCAACAAGTCCCTGTAGCATATGAGTTTGTATGTAATCCTAATATTGCATAGAAAATTAAAATTTTGAGTCAATATTTATTTTAATCTTTTTCACGGTCATAGATTTTTTATTTTCCATTTTATGTTTAGGGATAATCATCACAACCTCATCTTTGAAGCATGGGTGTAAATAGAATAAATGGAAGAGGAGGAGGATGTATTAACAAAACACCTCTTCCACCAGACACTAGTTTATATGAGGCAAATGATTGTTTTGTACTTTATTTTCAAATTAATCCATCATAATACTGATGTGTATGGATATTACATTAATATTAAGTTAGTATGCAAGTATTTAATATTGAATATTCAAAGAGTGACTTTGATTCTCAATTTGGGCCTTGACCAATGAAAAGGAAAAATACATATTTTTAAAGTGCCATCTTGACGATGAAATGCATCCTAATAACATCACAAGGAGTCATAAATATTTTTTAAAAAACATTTATTGAAAACAAAATTTGGAGTGCTAGAAGAAACAAATATATTTTCTTGGAACTTCTATTGAAGATGTTCTAGTAACACAAGTGGGCATTAGAATTCAAAATATGGTAGACCATTTATTCATAATGATCATGATTATCATGATCATTATGATGATGATGTGGAGGATAAAGTTGGTGATGTTTATCATGAAGATTGTATTATAGATGATAATATTGAAATAACTGAACAAGAGATAATGTTTTTTGAAATTATCTCAAACTCTATTTCTAGAACATCAATGTTAGGTTCTAAATTGTCATTAACAAACTTGAATGTAATATTTGGTTCATCAAAAATCAATGTCAATGTTTTATTGAGGTTATATGAAAATTACCTAGATATATACCATGTTTTATATATATTCTATTTGTCTTGTATTATGTTTGATTTATCTTTTTTTTGTGTATTTAATTGCAACATACTAAAAACTAATTTTTTCATAAAAAGAACACACTTCCATTTTCATATATGGGGATGCATAATATATATCATAAAATATAAGGGTTATCTATGCCAATTATGATGCATGCACATATGATTGAATTTTATTTAGGAAATAATATGAACATGATGTGAATTATCCTAGATGCAGGGCATGATGATATCGATAAGGAATTAGAGGCACTATCATTGAAAATAAGGTATTGTAGAATTTTCCAATAACTTGACTCTGGTGTCTTTTCTATTACAAGTTACTTGCAGATTTAATATCATGGCATTGAAAGAATAAAATTAGTGACGTAGTTTGGAATGTTCCTTCAAATTCATATGTAATGAAGCACATTGAGTAGTTATGGCTTGAAATTTTTTGAGCCAGGTAATGTAGTGTATGGTTTGGTTTGGAAATTAATGGTGTTAACCCATTTTACAATATGTCAACTAGATACTCCATTTTGTCATTAGTGTTGATAAATTATAATATTTTTCCATGTTTGATGATTCATAAGGAGCATTTAATGTTGTCATTATTGGTGCCTAGTAAACATCAAGTTAAAAATATGGATATCTACTTTGAACGTTCAATTGATGAGTTGTGAGAATTATGGGATGATATTAAAATGTATAACTTTTCAAAACCCATTGGTCAAAGGAAATTCACCTATTATGGTATCTTATTCTAGATAATTCATGATTTTTATAGGATGGTTTCTTATTCAATTATTTATCATATGTTAAAATTTGAAATAAAATATCCCATATATTTGTGTTTCTTCGCATTATATACTAAGTTTTTAAGTTATTTATATATGTAGTTATTAATAAAATTATGTATGTCCAAGGTGTGATGATCAAGTATGTGAAATATCATCAAAATATCTCAAAAAAGTTGTATATGAAGGCCATTGAAGCATTTATTTGATGGAGCATAGATACCATCTAAAAAATATAAATAATTATGATGGAAAACCTGATACTAGACAACCTCCAAAGCTTATGTCATCTAGGGATTGGTATGAAGCCTTCAAACAAGCATGCATAAGATCAAATTCTATTATTCCTCAATATTGGTGAAGAGATTGGCTATGACTATTACAAATTGGTGAAAATGTTGAAATGGCATAAAAAATGAAGAAACTATCTATATTCTACAATCTCCCATATTGGGAGAATTTATTATTTGGTCATATTTTGGATCTAATGCACATATTTAAGAATTTAGTGGTTTATCTACATTCCAAATCCAAGTTATTTAGTAGATATAAAAGGCAGATAGAAAAATAAGCATCGTAAAATAGAAGAAGGTGCTCCATAGATATTAACTAGAGAGCAAGTCAATTTTGTGAATCAAACAATGTGAGATATTTACACACCATATGGATATGGGTCCTCCATGAAGCATGAATTCACTACTAATAGACACATCACATGACTCAAAACACATGATTTCCATAATATTTTGATAGCAGTTCACATCTTTTTGCATTAAATTAGACATGTAATTTAAAAAATTCACATTTAAATTATTTTAGTTATGCACCATATATTTCCCTTGGCATTAAGTGGACATATTAAAATATTTCACTTGATCTAATAAAATAATTGTATCAAATTTCAATTTTTTTGTTTAATATGATTTTATTTTAAATTACAACTCAACTAATTGTATGAGAAATATTAGAGTAACTTGCATGACCAACATTGTTTGTAAAATAGTGGTTATATTCAAAAGAGATATCTACAAAAAGGATTGAGTAAGAGAAAGAAAATATTACAAATATAATTTTAAAATTGGAGAATAAATTTCCTACCTCCTTCATATACTCCCAAATCCATCTAGTAGTGCATTTGGTCGATGATATTAAAATGGTAGGTGTAGTCAACACATAATAGTTATCTTGTCAATATCATAGATGTTTTGTCTAGAGAAGTACATGATTTAATCTTAAAAGGATTTATGAAGAAGTTAGCACATCAAGAGGGATATATGATAGAAGGATACATTATTTAAAAAATATTTTCATACATTTCACAATATCTCAAAAAATAATATCCACAGATTCCATGCATTTAGGATGTTGACCATGGAAACAAAAATTTGGAGGACAACCTTCTTGGAAAAGGAAAATTCATGAAACATGGTATGTATTCAAATTCATAATATATATATATATATATATATATATATATATATATATATATATATATATATATATATATATATATATATATATATATATATATATATATATATATATATATATATATATATATATATATATATATATATATATATATATATATATATATATATATATAGTCAATGTGTGTTTGTAAAAACTAATTTAATTATTTACATATTTGAGTATTAGGTTGTATTAATAAATATTACATGGATTAGTTCATGATCTATAATACTTCAGAAATGGTTGCATGGCTTGAAAAATAAGAAGAAGAGAGGACATGACATGAGAGCATAAGGATTGATTGGAGATAATGACATCCACACAAACCATCCCCACATGAGCTACATAAACCATTGATAGACCAAACTAATCTTGAATGGATGATTTCACATTAAGAGAATGTTCATGCCATCAAAATAAGGGCATTCACATAAGAAGCATTAGACATAGTGCGATGATGTGAAGGTTTGGTAAGTTGAAAAATGATTTTTGTATAAATGTATAGAGTTTGTTTTGTAATTATAATAATATTTTTAAAAATGAGATGAAATAATTAAGGTGAGTAATCATTACACATTATGGTTGGACAAAAAAATATTTTTGTGTGTAAAAAAATGATAAAAGAAAGGTCACTTGTTATTGAAAAGTTGTAGTTCCTTTTGAACAGGGTAGTTGAGCAAGCACAAATGATAAGAATTTGGTCCAAAGGAAGATGCATTATGTTTCAAGATAGAATAAATAAAAAACTTTGATTATATATATTTTTAAAATGTCATATATAAGTATACATAATACCAAGAAACACCAAAATTTGTCATAAAACCCTTACTCTTATGTTTTATTCCAAATTTAACTTACTTGGCAAACTTGTAAATTTTAACCCATTTATATGATGGAACCAAACCCACATAAGTATATACTTGGTATGTAGATCTCAAAATCACTTCAAAACTTATCCAAAAGGTACCCATTAGTACATTTAGACTAAATATTATCCATTAACCATCCTTGCCTAAAAACCAGAACATGACTAGTCTCCTAGACAAACCCATGGTTATACTGGCCAAACTTAGATGATCCTGTACCCATCTAAGTTAGTCAATTTTATATTTATGGGTAAGTCTCTTTATTAATGTTTGTCATGAGCCTTAACCATTTCCATTTGCATTTTACAAAGTTAGCCAACACATATTAGTTATCTTAGATCATCCTATTAATATAAGGTCTTGCCAAGCCATTTAAAAATGAGAAAAATAATCAAGGAGGACATTACAATGATCAAGCGTAGAGACAAAATTCTCCATTCAATTGGTGATTCATTGAATAAAATATTACACATTTGTGAAACTTATCTATCTCAGTATCTCTAAAAATTCCTTTGTGCCAAAGGAGGGTAACTAGACTACAATAGCTGCATTAATCACATATAGGGAATAAGAGGTTGAAATTGTTACTCAAACTATTCCATTCACACATAATAAAAATATGCAGAGGTCTGATTTTGAGTGTGTGAGATAGGTAGTTTGTAATGTTGCTTTGGTGGTTTCTCAACTCCTTTACTTTTTCTTTTGTTTTAAAGTGTGCAAGCTAGGTCAAAGTGAAGATTTATCTATTTAGAATATTCTTTTGGAATGTAATGCCAATGAAAAATTGAAAATTTGGGAATGAAATGGACACTAAGACCTACATCTAAAATTTATTCTAAACCTCTCTCTTTTTGGAAATAGAAAAAAACAAATAAAAGATATTTTTCTCTTTTTAAATGTTTGACAACCATTTAAAAAAAAATTATGATTAAGGTTGATGCAAATACTAAAGTAATTGCATCAGTGCTAAACCTTAGATTTGAATTAACCTTTGCATCTCAACTAGAGTAATTTTTATTTTTATTTTAGTTTTTAAACAAAAATATGTTTATCATAATGGTATTTGATTATATATATATGTGTGTGTGTGTATTTTTTATTTATTAAGAAACAAATGTCATTGAAAATTAAAATATTATTAATAACAATCTACTTTTTTTACGTACATTTCAATTGATTTATTGAAAAGTAAAACCTTATTGATAAATAATGAGTGAGGTGATTTTCACAACACCTTTTCAACATTTATATTATGTATACAATAAACATGAGATTCATTGACCACACTAATATTAATTTTTAGATTAAAAACTATGTGTGAGTATTGTTCTAGAAAATTAAAAAAAAATGTTAGTATATATGAGAAGGTAGAAACTATCAACAATTTTTTCTTGTATAAGAATACATGATATTGCAATTTAAAGGCACCCAAAAAAATTTAGATTTGATTTGAATGATATTATGACCATAACACCCCATTATTCCCTATGTCTTTGCCATCCTAAACTCATTGATTGGGACTAGAAAAGTTTGGTCATACACCTTGATGAATTCCATAATGAATAATCAATTACAAAATACATGGGCCTTAGAGATGGATTGCCAATTGGAAATCATAATCAAGGATTTGATTTTTTTTGGATCTTTCTACCTACTTTGGAGAGCAAGAAAACTTTATTGGTCATGAAGAACATAAAACATCAAAATCTTTGGGTGAAAACCTCTTTGAGCCACTCATTGGTCAGGGAAAAGTAAAGAGAAAGGCAATCCCTTGAGTGAAAACCTATTTTAGACACTCTTAGATGGGAAAGTTTTCTCATCCTCAAAGGATGCACAAGGTCTATCAAGTCCTATCTCTAGAGCCAATACTATCATCACTTTAGAACAACAAGTCTTTGAGCATCTTTCTCTTGACTTTCCTAAGATTTTTACTAGTTGGACATTACTTGAATAGGTAGATTTAGATTCATCACATTATCCAAAGCTTTGGGAAGAACCACAAGAAACTATATTAGAATAAAAATATCATGATCACACATTGCCTACTATTCTAGAAGATGGTTCTACACTCTTTGTAGAAAACACCATTGAAGTAAACGTGGGAACATTTGACGATCCCAAAATTGTTTACCTCAGATCTTCCTTCATTGAGGAGGAGTGAGATCGCATTGTATCCATTTTAGTGTATTTTATGGATATTTTTTCATGGGCATATTTTGACATGCTAGGTTTAGACCTTGACTTGGTTGTGCATTGACTTGTTGTTCATCTAGGTGCCAAACTAGTCAAAGAAAAATTGAGGAAGATGCATATATACATCACTCTTTTGGAAAAATCCAAATTGGATAAATTATTAGGAGTAGGTTTCATTAGACCACTAGACTATTTCAAATGGATATCAAACATAGTTCTAGTTAGAAAAAATCCATAGGGTATACATCTTTGTAATGATTTTAGAGATATCAAGAAAGCATGCCCCAAAGATGATTTTATTCTACCCAACATTGACATGATTTTTGATTCTACTACTAAGTATGAGATGTTGTCCCTTATGGATGGATTTTTTAGATACAATCAGATCAAGATAGCTTAAGGAGATGAGGACAAGACTACGTTCACCACACTTTGGGGAACATTCTATTATCAAGTTATGTTATTTGTCTTGAAGAATGCTAAAGCCACTTATCAACATGTTATGACTATCGTATTTAATAACATGATGCATAATATTATTGAAGACTATGTTGATGACATCTTAGCTAAATCAAGAACATGTGCCTAATATTTTGACGTTCTATAGAGAATCTTTGATAGACTTAATGAGTATAAGGTTCATTTGAATCCCAAGAAGTGTGTCTTTGGCATCACTTCAAGAAAATTGATAGGTTTTATTGTATCACAAAGAGGGATTGAATTCAACCCTACTAAGGTCAAGTATATTATTGCAATGCCTCCACCTTCAAATCTTAAATATCTCTGAATCCTACAAGGAAAGATCCAATCTATTTGTAGGTTCATTTCACAACTAGTAGATAAGTTCCACTCATTTACACATCTCTTAAAGAGAGGGGTTATGTTTCAATGAGATCATTAGTGTAAATTAGAATTTTCAGAGCTCATAATATATTTGGTTAACCTGACCATTTTGAGACTACCAACACCTAGATAACCATTACTTCTTTACATTTTAGCCACTGAACATGCACCGAGGGCACTTTTGGCCCAACATGATGATTAGGGTAAATAACATGTAATTTATTATTTAAGTCTCACACTAGTGGATTATGAACATAATTATACATCTATTGAGAAAGTGTGTTTAGATATGATGTTCACATCCCCAAAAGTTGTGACACTATATGTTGAACAAAAAACCATTGTCAATGCTAAAGTGGATCCTCTCAAATTTTTATTATCCAAAGTAGCTCTCACAAGATGCATGGCCAAATAGGTCATGCTCTTAAGTGAGTTTGATTTTGTGTATTAGAATTAGAAAGCTATCAAGGGGTAGGTTATTGCTGATCAACTTGCAAAAGCCCCTATTATAGACACTCATCCACTCAGATTTGACTTTCCAGATGATTCTATTATGATAATAGAAGAAGTGTAACATGAACCTAAATAGTGAAAACTATATTTGTATGGCTCCTTCACTTCATGTGGATTTATATCTAACATTTTGTTGATTACACTATAAGGGGATTTGATTCCTAAAGTGTTTCATATCAATTTTTCTTGTACCAATCATATGGTCAAGTATAAATAACTTATTGCAGGACTGCATCTTGCATTATAATGGGATATATGTCACTTATTGGTCTATGGGGATTCATAATTGATTATCAATAAAACTACTGATTAGTATCAAACTAGAGATGACAAGCTTATACTCTACAAACATATTATGGATAATCTCAAAGCTCATTTTAAATCTCTATAGTTTGAACAAGTACCAAGGGTCAATAATAGATATGTTGATGCAATGGTAATAATTGGGTCTATGATACAGATTGATAGTAGTGTTAAAGAGTATCAGTTTCTCATTGAAAATATTTTACATCCTACTCATGTCTTTCTAGATTTAGAAAGGGTATGCATTATTTCTGGTCTCGATTCCCCACCTGAATTGCCTTGGTTTCAAGACTATTATAATTATTTCCATGATCACATTTTTCCACCTGACCTTTCCAATAATCATCAAAAACATTTCCTTCATCACATATTCCATTATAACCTCCTTGGAAACACACTTTATTATAAAGGTTATGATGGAATAATACTTTATTATTTATCTTCAGAAGAATCCAAGATAACACTCAAGGGGGTTCATGAAGGAATGTGTGGGGCCGACACCAATAGTATAGTCTTAGCTAAAAAGTTACTCAAAACAAGTTAATATTGACCAAAAATGAAGATAGATGCTAAAAATTATGTAAATAAGTTTGTTCCTTGTCAACAAAATCTAAATTTGATACACACACCTTCCTTGACACTATAGTCGATCAATACACCATGGATATTTTCTACTTGGGGCCTCGATCTCATCAAGAAAATAAACCCAACATATTTTGATGGCCATAAACATATTCTCACTGCTACTGAGTATTTTACTAAGTGGATTGAGGTGATTCTTCTCACTTACATCATCGATAGATAGATTTCCAAATTCATTCATTACCATATCATATGTTGATATGGTATCTTGACATGCATTATATGTGATAATGGTGGATCATTTTTAAACAAAGATGTAAAATAAATTTGTGAAAAATTCAAAATCAAGCATAATAAATACACACCATATAACTCATAAGGTAATGGATAAGTAGAGGCATCAAACAAAACCATTGTGGCCATCTTTAAAAAGATTTTCAATGATGTTGTCTGCAATTAACACTTACAAAATTTTCTTGCCCTTTAGGATTATCACAGTAGTCATCGAACCCCCATAGGATCCACTCCATACTTCCTTGTTTATGGCACATAAGATATTATCCCAATTTAGATTGATATTCCTTCATTGCGAGTATCTTTATAACATATTGAAGATGACAAGGATTATAGAGTTTCAAGGTTGTAATAACTAGAACTCCTTGATGGTAAGCATTTGGCTACCCTTGAAAACTTACAAGCCTATCAAAATATATTATGAAAGGGCTAAAACAAGTGAATTCTCCCTCAGGAGTTTAAGATTGGTGATTTGGTCTTGAAATAGAATGAGAAGAACACAAATGTTGAATGCAAGAAAAAAGGGTAAGTTCTAACCCAACTAACTAAGCCCATATGTGATCACAACAAATTATGGATTAGGGGCATATAGGCTAGCTACCCTAGGTGGTGAAGAATTTCCAAATCCCATAAACATTGTACATCTCAAATGGTTCTATGTTTGACAACTTTTGAACCATTATCTACAAGGACTTTTACTTGGGGGCAACTTGAGATGCAGTTATTTTATGCCATAATTATACCATGGACCATCCTCTTTTGGACCATATTCCATATGTTTTGACCTACCCTAGACCATTCTCATGAAGAACCACATTCTTTTATGACTCTAGATAGTTGAAGCTTTGGACTGTTGGCACTCTAGATCATTTATACTAACTTAACTCATTTTATACCACCTTGGACCATATTCCTTTGGACCACATTTATTCTGGACCATTTTATTTAGAACCACATTCTTTTTATACCTTGGGTCATTATAACATGGACATATTTTATCCCTTGACCAACTATGATCTTGATTATGACTCATAGGCATTTTGGACACATTCAATGCCTTTCTACAAAGTAGTTAGCTTGAAAAATATTTTTTATCTTCTTATTATATACAAGTGAACATGGATATATCAACTCATGGTTTATGCCTGCTGAATGGTTCTTTAGATTTATCTAGCATTGCATATTATTCTATTATTATTTTTTTACTATTTGGAAGGCATTTTTGCCTTAGTAGGATCTCACTCTCACCAATTTGTGATCTTGGGATGTTGTAATTGACTTTAGCTATTATTAGAAATTATACTCTTAGACATGCATCTCCTAGATTAGTTGTATCTCTATTCAATTATTAGTATTCATGATCCCTGTTGTAACTAGGTTAGCTTTTGTTTGAAATCTTATCTATGGATGTGATCTCCATAGATAAGTAGTTCCCTAGACCTTTTCTAAATATTTTATTTATGTTTATTATCCCATAAAATACAAAAACATTATAAAATGATTGATATAAAGAAAAAAAACATTGTCTTACTCTTTTATTTATTCTAATCTCTCCATGTTCTTGCCATTTTACAAGCACTAATTTGAACTCTCTCACCATTTTGTGAACCCATTTCATTTTTACTATATTACATCAATCATTTTTTCTTATCATCAATTTTATTCTATCCCATTCCCTAGGATAACTACATTTGGCCTATAGTTCATATTGGATCTCGCATCCATAAAACTATGTAGGCAACTTTCACTTGTCTTATACATTTGGAGTCAGCTCAGCCACCCCCTTTTTTTCTTATTTTTCCCCCATTTTTTTTTGTCTTGTTGTTTCCCTATAACTTGGAGGCAACTTAGTGTCCTTTTTTCTTGTTACATTTTTGTAGAAAGTAACACCTCTATTACACATACATGAACAATTATTTTTAAACCGCACTAACATTGTGACTAGCCATTTGTTTATGTGTGTTTATTTGATTTTTATTTGTCATTTTTGATTGCTTCCCTATCTCTCCTTTTATTTTTTAATTTTATTCTTTTAGCCTTTTGTGTTTTTGTTTTGTTTATTTTTCCAAGAACTTCTTGTTAGTACACATGGAGCTTGATTATTCATATCTTACTTTCATGTTGTTTATTAAGTTTTTCTTGCTTGGATTTTGTACATTCTTATTCCTACTTAAGTCTCAACTATTCATATCTAGATTTTAAGTTACGTTGAATTTATGTTTATTTTTATCTTTTTTTTCTTTGTTTTTTTTTAAATGTAAATAGTTGTAACTCTGGTCTTGGTAGTTCTTATCATTATCCTTAGTTATAAATATTCAAATTTAAACTTGCTCATCATAATTTAAATACAATGTCATTATAGGTTAATCATTCCTCTTATGCATAATTTCATTATGCTATAGTAAACACCAAGTGCTTTAGATCCAAGTCTTAAAATCAAGGTAGCTCTAAAGACTAGCTCTCAAGTGCACCAATGAAACTAGATACTAATGGCTTATGTGTAATAATATATGTAAGACATGCATCTCTTGGAATAACTCTGAGTCTAATCAAATAGTGGTCCATTTTTATTCTTCTATTTATTTATTCCTCATTCCATTTTCTCTTACTTCTGGGTAAACTACATTGACTTGAGGTCCATCTAGACTATGTAAGTAGAGTTTGGATACATGATGTATCTCAGGTCAGCTTGACCACCCTTTAATTCTTATCTTCATATTTTTCATCACTTTGTGCATCCTTGTATTCCTGGTTATTTATGATTGTTTTAGTCATTAGACTATCACATATATATTTGTGGTTGCTCATATTTAATCTATGTATTAGGTTATATCTATAATCTATGCTTGCCAATTTACCTTATTAGGGTGTAAAATTTGAACCAGTCACAAATCTAAATCAACCCTACTAGGGCACAGATTAATTATCAGTGATCTAAATCATCCATACTAAGGAAAAATTGTTTTATCAACTGATCAAACCCACTCTACTAGGGCACACTATTATTTCCTTTCTCTGGAGCATAATTCTCCTATTTCTTATAATTTCAAGCTTTTTAAACTTTTTCCTTCATTCTGGTAATATTTTAGTGTGCAACTTATCTTGGATCATTCCCTAAGCACATAACTTTCACCCTCTTTTGGGTGTGTTCAAATTGTGTCACTTATATTTTTGGTTTGTATCTTTCCCCCTTCCCCCCATACTTGGGGCCCATTACATTCTAATTATATTTTGATAATTGAGAATCCATGCATGCAAGCATTTTAATCTATCCCATGGGTTAATTTCACCTCTTTCTCCCTCTTTTCAAGAGTCCATCCCTCTCTTTCATCTTTGTATGTCCCCTCAAGGGGGAATCATGGGTCATTTCCTTCTAATTTCGTCTTAACAACTCTTTCCTTTGAAAATATGTCACTTCACCTGAATGTCTCACCATACCTTCTCAAATAAGGGTAAAATGTAGACATCCAATTCCTAACACCATTATGTTTAAATTGTCAATCTTACTCAAAATTTATGAAAATGCACAATTTAGGCCAAAATCATGTAAACATGCTAAATGGTTTGAGATTTTCATTTACAAGTGTTGATTTAGGCTAATATATCCCTGAATAGGGAAATGCATTTTATGTGGTTATTAACTTTTCTCAAATTATTTTAAGTCAAAATGGCAAAAATATAATTTGATGCTCTGAACCATTGAATTCTTCTAATTTAGAGGCACACAACACTTGTATATGTTGTTTCGTGTTGACAATGTCCTAAATGGGGCATTGGTTCATACAAAACTAACACTTATTTTAATTCCACTCTAGTCA
The DNA here is from genome assembly GCA_037957365.1 of Torreya grandis. Classification (NCBI taxonomy): domain Eukaryota; kingdom Viridiplantae; phylum Streptophyta; class Pinopsida; order Cupressales; family Taxaceae; genus Torreya; species Torreya grandis. The sequence continues at coordinate 732,197 of JARHVA010003074.1, read as the reverse complement.
AATTATGACCTAGTAATATGGCATTTTGATCAATTTGATTAAAAATGTGAAACTAATTTCTAAAGAATTGCATAAATTTTGATTAATCACACTTTGGCAAATTAATCCAAATCAAGTGCTTAAGTGGAAAATCCATAGAATTTATTAAATATCTTTTAATTAGAAATTGATTTTTAATATCTACATCATCAAGTGACATAATTTTTGGGGTGGCATCCATAAGCCATAAATACAACAAATATTAGGTTTAAGGCCTCCCATACCTCTTTAATTCCCCTTCCTTCCAAATATTTATGAAGGTATTTATGGATATTATCTCCAAAGTTGGATTAATTCATGGCCACACATCTTGATCTCAATATGGAAGATCATGGTTGATTCAAACAATTTTCAAATATCTATAAATATGAGGGCCAAGACCACCAATTTTAAGCTTCATTTGTGTAAACTTATTATGCATAATTCTTTCCACAACCTTCCTTTGTGTAGTGTTATTTTGCTTAATTTGAAATAGGATAGATTCAAGATAAGCATACATTCAATTCAAATATCATGATCCTAGTTTCATTGGTGCACCTAAGATGATGGAGGAGCCATCCATTCATCATTGCTAAAGACTTGAGCACCAAATCAAGAGAAAAATCACATTTTGGGCTGCATTTGGATGATGGTATGCTCTTGGGAAGGTATTGTGTATATGATTTATTTCAATAGATCTTAATTTTCATTGACAAAACCCCATTGAAAGAGTTGGCTTAGTTAGTTATGTTATTATGCATTTTCTTGACTAATGCTTGATCTAACTCACTTTGGATTTCATCTCTATAGTAACTAGTCAAGGTGTATTTAATTTATAGTCTCTTAGATATACTGATCCTAGGCTTAAAATAGTGAACATGGCTCAAAGGGTACTAATAATTAAGGATTCCACCAAACTATAGCTACACTATCCCATCTCTAGGATATATTGAGAGTAAATTCTAAGGGCTAACCACTTACTGTTGGACTAAAAGAACAAATGTTCAAAGGATTCATATGGTTAAAAAATAAAAACCTAGGACTTTTAATATATAGTGAGGTACATGGAACCTAAAATTAATATATAGTGTTATCTAATGACTTCATTATTAGGTCAATACACCTCACACTATGAATTAGGTAAAACATAAGATCTCTTTTTCCAAAATGAAAGTGCCTATTAGTTTTAAAATTATCAAAACATATTTTATAGGAAAGAAAATAAAGGAAAAGGAATTTAAATTGAAAACCAAATGAAAAAAAATATTTTTTTATCTCTAGAAATCATAAATTTATTTGAGACCCTACAACAAAAATTAGGAAATCAATGCTAAAAAATGTATAGGTTCACCAATATGTTTTAACCTAGTTTTGATTTAACTAATAGGTGTAAAACTAGATATATATTTAAATTCTAAATATGTACAATAAATAACAATTCTAACTTTGGAAATTGATAAATATGGAAAAATGTTATTTTTAGAAAACATTAAGAAGAAATGTACTTAGCTCCAATCTAGATTTCTATTTATTGTTTCATATATCTAAAATTGAAATCAATAAATAATGTTAATGTGTATGCTCATGATCACACATAATATAAAACTCTTTCTTGATAAGTCTACTATTTCTAGATAACAGTGTAAGATGTCCATTGATTGAAGACTTGTCTTACTTAATTGTGACTAATAACTGATATAAAAAAGACCAAAAATTAAAAAAATATGATAGTGTTAGATAAAAAGTAAAATATAAGAATATTCTTGGATAGTATTGTTATATCTAGGTAATAGAGTAGGTTGATGAAGTCTGTTGATGAAGGACTTGTCTCTATTGATTGCGATTAAAATTTGACTATTGTTCCTTCTATGCTTATGTCTACTAAATAGGATGAGATATTTAAATTCATATTTTACCATGAAAAAAAAAAACATTCATTAGTTTATATTTGATAACCTTAATAATACCTTAAAATCCTAAAACCTATAAAAGAGAGGGGATTGTAATGGGCTAAGCTAACCTCAATCACCCCCTTGATGATTGAACTATACCTACATGTCCAAAACTCCAAGGAGGAAAATCAATCCCATAATTTCTCCCACCTAAAGTGATTATGAAATTGTGCTCATTGACTGTGTATGTAACTAGTAATATGGCTTTGATACTAGACAATGATAAATATTGACTGACTTTGAGATGATTTAGATTTGGATTGTGGTTTTTCTTTAAAAATGATCTTGAATTTAGAAAGAACATGGTAGATTTTCTCAATGTTTAATAGTATTAAAGTGCTCAATAGATAATGCAAAGTTAGGAATAATGAATGAACTTTGATTTGTATTTATAAGAAAATGTTTTGATAATTTTATTTATCTAAACTTGTGAAATGTGTGGTAAGACCCCAAATAATGTTTGAAAATTTAGAAACTAGCATTTATTTGGTGTGGCATGTGATCACCCTAGGTGGACAGGCCAATAACATTTGTCTTGTCCACCTAGCTTGAACCTAACCTTAACTATTAGGGATGAATATCCTTACTTGGAGATAATTTGAGGGTGATATGAAGTAATTTGAGTATTTGAATTAGAAGTTTATGTATATTAATGATGAAAAATAATAGGTCAAGACTACATATAGATAATGTCTTAGTAGAATGATGAATAAGATTCATGTATTTGCATACAAGTCTTATTATTTAGGATATGCCAAGAATTACCATTTTCAAGTTCCTATGACCAAATTTTTGTGTCTACAATATGGACATGAGTTTATTGGATGCATTTTTGTCAATTTTCATGGATAAATTATTCATTTTTTATAATGAATTTAGACATAATTATTAATGGATATGAGTTATCTTGATGTGTTATCTAACTCTAAATGGATTATCCATATTATTGATTTGATTGTCTTTAGATGATTCATGTGGTTCTCATGGTGGCTTACACTATTTGATTCACATTTATTTTTTTCAGTACTCTAAAAAGATGTTTGGATGCTCACATTATGTGTATTATTATACTATAATCTATTAAGCCTAGAAGTAACTTAGGTTATGGGGGATGTTTTATTTCTCCTAGGAGCTAGAGGAGAGTAGGTGGTTATGGGGCCATTATTGAATCTTATATTGCATTCTTTAAGGAAATATAAACATTTTTTATACATCAAATTGGAGGAGATTATCAACTTTGGCTAAGGGGATGCAAGTTGACTCCCCTACCTTTATTAATATTAAACTAAGTACACATATTTTCTATACTTTAGATTGGAGAAGGAAATGGCAAGATATGGTGGGGGGCATGGGGATACAAATTGACTCCCCTCCCTCTTTTAAACTAAAAAATAAAATCAAGATTGGGTAAAATGTATATTGGAGTGAAAACATGACTTATACATTTTACTACTTTTATTTACCCAAAAGTTGGAAGTGGATATTCAGGGCTTGGGCACTACATACTAGTTCCTCTTTATGTGATTTACTTCTGATACCTATATCTTGGTTATTTAACCATGAAGGGATTTATTGATTTTCAATTGGATATTATGACTATGGATGTGAAATGTGATGTATGTATCTTGGAGTATGTAACCATGATGGGAATCATAGATTTGTCTACCCATGTTGTGGATGCATTAATTTTCATAATTTATTATATTATAGTTTAAAATTGTATGAATGTTTTAATGGGTATAATGAATTTATAGGTGACATGCATTTTAATGTAGAAAATATGATAAGGGGATTGACCATGGACATAATATCTTAATCCTAGGCATGACATAGGGACCATGTACCTAGCACAAATTGTGTTATCTTATTTAAGCCATGTGTACGAGGACCACATAATTCCTTGTGAAAACTTTTCATGTGAATTGTCAAACCATAGGTTAGTGGACCATAAAATTCATAGATAATGCATTTGTAATGGACATCTAACCCTATGTGTGAAGTGGAACTATTATAAGAAAACTATAAGTCAAATTACCTCATAAGCCCAAAAGTGGCAATCTTATAAATTTGTCTTATTGTAATTTTAGTGTCCCAAATTGGTGTTTTTGTTATGTGTGCCATTGGGACTTTCTAGGAATCCCTCTACCTAAAATCGAGCCCTTATAGGCTTATTTGTAATGGTGGAGATGCATGGACAAGAGAATACACATGATCCTATGTATGGATATTAGAGGAAGCAACCCACTCCTCTTTTTAAGCTATAATAGTTATGTTATAATCTCCCATTCATTTTCACTATAGTATAAGGGAAGGGAAATGGGAAAACACAAAGGATCACAGGATAAAAATGATAATATAAGGAGATGAAACCTTTTAGGATTGATTTTAGGTTGGATATGTACCTTTTTATCTTGTAAAAAAGTGTGCATAAATTTAGAATTTTTGTGTTGAAATTGATGTTCCTATGTTGAAAATGTGTGCTGAATTTTTGGGTGTTATTGTGTGTAAATTGATGTTAGGGTAGTTATATACATAGGGGTATTAGAATGGGATTAGGTGGAGCTTGGGGCCTTAGTAGGTTATTGCTAGTTTCCTCTAAGGTTTTTATATTTATGAAGTGAAATCCCTATAAATTATGTTTAGTATAATTATGTATGGGTGATTTCCTAAATTCGTATCTTTCTCTTACTTAATCTCTTCCCCAAGTACTTATATTATCCTTTTTTATTTGTGCTTGGTTCCACTCGTCCATGGTTGGGTTTTCTAGGATTTAATATTTTATGTTGTTTCTATTTACCATTTCATTTGTTTTGGGTTATTAGGAAACCCATTTAGATTCGGGGTTCATGTGTGCAATTATGCCTACATCCCACTACAAGGAGGATAACACTCTATTTTTTATTTTTTAGAGTTACAAACTAGTGCAAAAGAAGAGTTATAGAAGTTGTAGAAAATTAGACTTCAATTGATGTATTGTTGAGATTAAGTAGTGAAATAAATATATTTTATTTGTTTAGTTTTTTGAAAATATGGAAAGAAGAATGTGGTTATGTTAGATAGAATTTTTTTATTGTATATTATTTCATTATTATTAAATATTCATTATTTATAAATTTCCCAACAAATATTGGTTCTCTTTTTGTAATCATCTATTTTAAGGTTTATTGGTAAGGTTTTATATATTTGATAAACAATAAGAAAATAATGTGAGTTATTAGAATCTAATTATTATTAGGCGCATTGCACTCTTACGAAGGGATTGTGTCCCGAAATTAATACTATTTAATAAATTATTTTGATGATAAGAAAACAAAGGGGGAAACTTATTATCATTTTATTTTGTAGATGGTTTTTATTTATTTCCAAATTCTCTTTGATTTATGTTATAAAAAACCCATTTGAATAGAAATATACCCTGAGAACTTCATTTATTGCTCTTAAAATTCTCCTTATAACTTTTAATTTTTTATTGAAACTCTCTTACCTTTAAATTTTTATTTTATATGTACAAATTCAATTGTACACACACACACACATAAGAAGACTTCTTGAATTCAAATTTGGGCCCTGTTAACATGTAAAAAGATACATAAAGGGAGGGAAATCTAATAAAAATAGACACAAATACCGAATAAACATAGAGAAGGGGGTAAAGAGCCCCATAAAAACACATACTAGGAGTTACATATTATGATCTTTGTAAGACTGAAGAAATAATAAAAAACATAGGGGAAATGGGAAAGTTGATGGAAAAGATAAAAGATAAGGAAGAATGAGAAACATGGTCTAACATAGAGCAAAATTTTGCCATTAAGATCCTAAATTGGACTAATAATGAATCCACATAAAATTTATCAAAATCAATGCAATCTAACATCCAAAGCTATCCCCAAACCAATATTAAATGTATTCACTTTATTAACACATCACTTTATTTCAAATCAACTTTAAAATAAAACTCCACTAAAATTAATGAATGAAATTCAAGAAAAAATATAATTTTATTTTTTAAGAAACTTTAGTATTATAATGTTCACTAGATTAATTTACACTTAAGAAATCAAATAATTAATTATATATATAGTTATATGCATATTAAAAATAATTTAATTAATAAGGAAAGGTGAGATGACCTTATATGCCATTATTTTTATGGGAATCCCTATGGATCAAGAGTGTATGGCTAGATGGTAATAAATATTATTGTTTATTTGGGTGTCCCAAGGTTTGATCTTAGGTTTATAATGTTAGTCTTAAAAAAATGATTTTAAATAGGTTTAATAGATATAGTAATGTATATTAAACCTATTTACAATCCCATTGAAAAATATATGCTTTGAATAACTTTTCTATGCATTTATTCAAATCCTTATAGCAATTTTTTTCTTTCATTATTGTTTGACATTAACTAACTACTCAATCTCTTAAAAATGTAAGGCCATTTATCCTGTTATTATTTATTTTGTTTCAACACATTTAAATAAAGATCACTATTATATACATTTATTTTAATTTAATATGCATAGAATAGCTATTAATGTTCTAAATATTGTCACTGCCCACACGTATTTTGCTCTCATAGGGAGATAGAGAGGGAGAGTGAATAGAGAGTTTAGTGTCACTTGTTTGTTAAATTATGATGCAATTGGTGGCACTTCCATTATATTGAATTAATGCCATCTAACCTAAATTTTAGGTGTAAAGCTTGTTTTTTAGAAAATGTATTATTGTATATATAAAACATGTGTTATAGTTTTTTATTATGTTAAATTGTTATTTAAGAGTAGAACATATAATGAGTCTTGGTCAATTTTTAAAAATAATATAACACACATATTTTTACAAGTTTTGGTTAAACGTTTTTATTTTTTTTCTTTACCATGGATTTTCCACTTTATTGGTGTCTCTAGTATAACATATGGATTCCTCTTATTTCTGTATGAAAAAAATAATAAAATATAACTATCTACTTTGATATTACTCTGCATTTTAATTTTTTGATTTCATTCTTTGCTTGTTACGTGATTCTATTTTGAATTACTTTATATTTTTGTTAGGATTTTGATTTTATTGTCTACTTTGTGAAGATTTTTATTTTTCATACTTTTTTTAAGATTTTGCTTTATTTCCAAATAACATAGTCTATCTTTTTATTACACATAATATGACTTTATTGTTGGTCATAATGTTTTAGGAAGGGTTTATGGTTCTTATATTGTAAATTATTTCCATACCTTAATTGTGTGAAGTATTTATTTTGATAATGAATGTAAATCATTAACAAAGTTTAGTTTTTGTTCCTACACTTAATACAAATCCATTTGTTATGCATAATGTTTTAGGAAGGGTCTATGGTTCTCATATTATAAATGATTACCTTACATTAACTGTGAAATTAGTATTTTGTGTTTGTAAACCATGTATTGTATCTATAGTAGATATATTTTTTGATCTCTTTGGGAGTGGAGAAACCATGTTTTTTTTCACTTCTTATATTGATAATCATTTTTGAATTTGGGATATTTATCAAATACCTACATGCCATTATATCCAAATAATATAAAGTACCAAATTATGAGAGTTTTGTTATTGGTATTTAAGATGCATGCACTATAAAAAATGAGGTTTTTTTCCACAAGTTTTCCATAGACATAATGTGGTTATAAGGCATTCAAAATAATTAAAATGTGGCATTGAAATTGTATCTCACTAATAATTTCATATGTTGTGTACCTTTTCCATAATTTATTAAACACTTGATTGTTTATCTTATGGTATAATGATGCAACTATGAGATATGCGATTTCTTCACTAAAAACTTTAGTACCATCCCAAGCACACATAGTCATACCATAAAGTCCTAACAAAGGAATTGATTAGGATGGTGGTACCTTATCAATACTCTAAAAATTTAATAAAGACGTGTTTAGGATCATGAAGTGTTTTTAATATTTATTGATTCCAAGCAGATAAAAAAATCATTTATTAAAAAATATTTACAATCAAAACTTGGTTTGTAAGATTAAATTTTGTATTCATAGTGTTCTTGTTTTATTATATAAAAATGGTTAGTCTGATCTATACATATCTGACCTTGTTTATCATTAAATTTTCTCCACTCAATGAATTTTTAATGCTGTACAAGATTACAAATCCATTTCAAGCATAGATAAATATTAATTTTTATGTCAACCAATTCAATCTAATTATCAACATTAAATACAAATTTTCACTATCAAAGGTTACATTTTAACTTCTTACATTTTTTGGTTAACACAAATAATAAAAAGTGTGGATCACTTCATTTGTGCAATATACTACAACTAAAATTATCTCCAAATGTGGTGAATTTTATGCAATACCCAAAAATTAGACCCATCACATTGGATATTTTTGGCATTGGTTATTTATGCCTTAGGACACTATCAATAGTTTCATAGCATACCTCTAAAACTTGTACTATTTCCATTTCTTATTCTTATACACTTTTGTTATTTTATTAGTTATGGCCCTCTAGTGTCATGAGAATGGACATTGCAGAAGATCTCTAATAGTTTGAATTCATGTTTAGGTAGGAATCACAAAATGGTCATGTTTGTAGTTCTTGAATGTAAGAAGGATCTGATAATGCTCTACTTAAAGTCAATGTGGCCCCACATTACCACACTCACAAAACTCACCAGTCACTTGGCCTATTGGACAATACTTTAAAAGTGTCATGTTCTACCCTAAATTAGCCAAACAATGAAGCTCCTACCCTAAAAAACTAGATCATCATGATCGTAAATCCTCATGGGCTGACATAGTCAAAGGAAAGCTTTGATGGGCTAGGACCCCTCAATTTTATAGATCTTCCTAGAAGAAGCTAACAATAAAATTTTCATCCTTGTTCTAGACCCCATCATATAACAGGTCAACATGGAGCTCACTAAATCCACTCTAGCTAGGGTCAATAGCTACTATCCAAATATTGATGCTTTCCAGAAATGGGATAAAAAAAGATAGAAACTAAAAGGTCATTTGGAGGTGTTTGCCCTGGTGTGGGGATTTTTAATGTTTATTTTTTATCTACAAGAATATTTCATTAAGGATCTCTTGGAAGGTCCCTGGATTATAGGAAAAGCCAGTGTCTCTGTCAGAAGATGGAAGGTTGGGTCAAGCCTCAGTAACACAGCCATGGATGATGTTCTAATGTGGGTGTTCCTTCCTAAATTACCATTGGAATATTAACATCCAAAGGCCATCAACAAGATTCCTAGGGCCCTAGGCCAACCCATTAAAATTAACTTGGTTACTCTCTCCCACCAGAGGATGGTCTCTACCTGCATCCATGTACTCAAGCCTACCAACAATCCCCTACTTCATGAGATCAAGATAAAGTCAAAGTATAGAGTTTGGGTTCAGAACATCATATACAAAAATAAACAATCATTTTCCCATAATGTAATGTTCCAAGTCATATGCTCTGTGACTATCCAAAAGAAGGATAGGACTCTATTGCATTCTCTTAGTAAAGGACCAAGAAAGAGTCATAAAAAATGGATTCATGGATAGAATTCCCTCTTAGGATTGGCTCCCTCAGATCCCCCCTGAGTGCTTCTCCTTCTAGCAGTATTAAAGGTACCCCTTGTTCCAACCCTTCTTTTCCTCTTTTTTTGCTTGTTGGTTTAGAAACCCTATGTGATTTGAACCCCTAGGGGAAGCCCCTCCCCAACCCCCCTCATCCCCCCTCCCTTTCCCTTCCCCATCCCTCCCTATCCCCACACCTTCCCTAGTACCCCCTCCCCACATCATTCCCCTTCATCTTCTCTTCCCCCTTGTCCACTTACTAGGCTCTAGCCTCCCCTCCTAAGTGTGCCACCCTTCCCTCAATTATTTTATCCCATTCCTTGAAATTTAGAACCCCCTTCCCCTCCCCTAAAATCTATCCTATCCCCTCCTCCCCTTAGCTCTTTCTAATAGATCCCTCCCCTGCCCTTTCCCCTCTATAAAACCTGCCCCTTCCAACTTCCCCTCCCTGCTTTCCTTTGGATCCTACCTTCCCTACCCATTGTTAGATATTGCATAAGCCCTTTCATAGAAAATCCCTCTCTTTATTGGCCTGGATATCTCCCTCCCTCTTCCCCCAAGGCACCCCCCTCTCCCCTTTTTTGAATTCTTTGGGGCCTTATAAAGCTAAGGGCAATGTTCTAAATCTCTCTTTCCCTCCCAGGACTTCCCCCTGTATGATGGGTTTATCACTTTCTCTAAAACTAAAAGAGGTAGGAAAAAGGCCAATATTGGTATTTCTCCTAAACCTATGGGTATATCCCCAAGGATGGTTACAAAGAAACTACAAAAGAGAATGTTAAAAGTTCTTAGAAAACTCTTAAGGTCCATCATGATAAGAAATGTAAGTACTTTCATGGAATGTAAAGGGCATAAATAACCCTATGAAAGAAAGGACCCTTTGTAATATTATCAAAAGGGTCATTCCTTCTATTCTCCTCATTAGGAAACAAAAATGTCTGACATTGCCCTTATAGCCAACATGGAAAGAATCTATAATAATGCCCAATCTCTCTCTTCTAAGTCTACAAGTGCTTTGGGTGGTTTTGTAGTCTTCTAAAACCCTGATGTCTTAGGAGGAGACCTTCTATGGAAGTCCAATAGCTAGATTTTGGTTTTGTTTATAGACCTTCACAATAATGACAAATTGATTTTAATTAACATCTACACTCCAAATTCCAAACCTTCCAAGAATCTTCCATGGAAAACCTTATTAGAATTTTTAAGGACCTATGTAAACTGGAACTAGATCATTGCTAATGACTTCAACACCTCCCTCATTTTGGGGGACAAAAAAGGCAGTCTTATTAAACTTATGGATAACATGTTAGAATTCAATGAATTCATCACTAATATAGGCCTAGTGGATGTGGACCTTAATGGTATTCCATTTAGTGGTATAATAGAATATTAGAGGAAAATTTAATCCAAATCTATCTGGATAGGTTTCTAATCTCATTAAATTGGGATATCTAATTTTCTAGTAGGCTCTCTTCCTTACCCAGGAAGTGTTAGATCATAATCCCCTGGTGTTCGAGGTAGAAAAGATCTTTAAACCCAAATTCAACCCCTTCATAATTGAAAACATGTGGCTTCACCACCCCAACCTCATAGAATCCCTAAAAGGTTGGTGAAAGAACCCATCTTGGGTTCTACCATGTTTATCCTCACAAAAAAACTCAACTTTCTTAAAACCAAGATGAAAATCTGGAATAAGGAAGTATTTGGGGACATCTTGTAGAAAAATGCTCTCAAAGTAGAACTTTTAATAATTAAAGAGAGTTGTGCCTCTGGTAATTATAATGATCTAATAGTTTCAAAGGAAAAAGAAATCATGTGTCAATTTCATAACCTAGAAGCAAAAGAGGAGGCCTTTTGGAAATAAAAGTCCAAATGTTATGGTTGAAAGAGGGTGATAGGAATACAAATTTCTTTCATAATTATGATTCAAGGTACATGAATATCAACATAATACCCCAACTACAAATGGAAGATGGGACCATAATATAAATGAGAATGATATCTTTCACCATACTATAATTTTCTTAGGAACCTACTCTCAGATGAAGGAGTATCAGATGACCATCTTATCTCTGATGCTCTCAATAATTTTGATAGAGTCTTCATAGATATTGATAATGCCTCCCTTACCAAGGTTCCCTCGAATGAGGAAATAAAAGTGTAGTTTTTTAATGGAAGGATTCAAGGCACAAGGACTCGATGGATTCCCACCTTTTTTCTTCCAAAAATTTTGGGACATTATCCACCGGGAGGTTGAAGATGCTGCTAGATAAATTTTCCATTCTAAATGTATTCTCAAGGAAATAAACAACACCTTCCCTTTTATAATTCTAAAAAATCAAGGTTCCACTAATATCCAAGATTTTTAGCCCATTAGACTGTGTAACACCACTTACAAAATCTACTCCTCTATCTTGGTGAAACACATGCAATCTCTACTTGATAAAGTCATTAGGGAACAATAGGGGGATTTTGTGGTAGGTAGATAAATCATGTATGGAATTATTCTGACTCATGAAGTTGTTCATTATATTTCTAGATCCTAGAGGTAGGACATGCTACTCAAGTTGGACATGTCGAAAGCTTATGATCGGGTCTCCTAGCATTTTCTTATGTAAATTTTGGAAAATTTGGGAATGAATCAAGACATCAAGAAAATTATTTGGAATTGTGTTGCCACTCCTAATTTTTTAGTTATTCTAAATGATCTTCCTAAATGTTTATTTTTTTCTTCAAGAGGACTAAGACAGGGTGACCCCCTATCTCCCTACCTCTTCATCATTTTACCAAAAACCTTGGGAAGAATCTTGAGGAGTGCTTATACTCAGGGACTGATTAAAGGTATCTCAATAACCCTTAATATAAATCCTATCACCCACCAATAGTTTGTTGATGACACTATCATCTTAGGAGATGCTTCTGTTGAAGAAGCAAAATAATTATAATGCATCTTAAATAACTATGAAAAGGTTTACAATTAATGTATTAACTTTCAAAACATCTCCTTGTTTTTTATTAATACTCCACCCCTTTAGCAAAAAAGAATCACCAAAATTTTACATTGTCAAGTGGTAAACCTATTGGAAAACCACTTAGGTATCCCACTATTTGAAGGAAAAATGGATTCTAAATTTTGGAACCCCCCAATTGATCACATATAAATAAAACTAGTGGATTGGAAGGGACGTCTTCTTACTCAAGAAGGGAAATACTAGCTCCTCAAGGCCTCAATCTAGATCATTCTTATATACCAAATGTCTATTTTTAGAATGCCTTCCAAAGTAGCCACTAAAATTGAACAAATTCAAAAAAAATCCTATGGAGGGGCACTAAAGAAAGATTCAAATATAACCTTATTGCTTGGAAAAAATTTTGCCTTCTAAAAGCTAATGGAGGTCTTGGCCTGAGAAGCATTAAATCCATGAATAGAGTCCTATTAACAAAAATGGGCTAGTGTCTGATGAATGAAAATGGGGAGTGGGTAATAACTATCAAAGCCAAATAGTTGGAAGGAGTGGAAATATATGACTTCCTATGGGAATAAGGCCTGACAGATGGATCCACCTTATAGAAAGCCATAACCAACTGCAAGGATCTCTTAAAGAAAGGTATCTTATGGAAAATTGGTAATGGCAAGAAAATTAACTTCTAGGAAGATGTCTGGCTATCTCCCACCCCCTTATCCACCCAATGGATTTAGGTGGGGTGGTATAAACATCTCAAACAAAGATGGGGATCCAAGATCAAAGATTATTGGGAAATAAAGGAAGGTGCAAAGTGCTAAAAAGTCCTCCCTAGTGATGGATTATCACTAGAAGAATCCTAGACTATTCAAACCCTCAACCTATCATTAAGATATTTGCATATCCCCTCCATCTAGAAGGAAAATCATTTTATCTAGTGGGCAGAAGATAACGAGTCCTACTTGGTGGCCTCATGGAATGCCATTGACCTTAATTTGGAAAGAGAATGTAATTTTTGAAAATGCATTTAGGTAAAACACTTGACTCTCAAAGTTAATTTCTTTTTCCAGCTTGTGGCATAGGATAAAATTTTGATGGTGGACAACCTATCCAAAAGAGGACTATTTGTCCCCAATAGATGCCCAATTTGTCAAAGCATCGAAGATTCAGTCCACCATTTGTTACTTAAGTGTCCTTTTAGTTATACACTATTCAACTAGCTTATTAATTGCTTAACCTAACCTAGGTCAAACCAAACAAAGCCTTAAACCTCATTGTGCAATAGAATTCCCCTTGGAATCTCCCTTCCTTTGTTTTCCTTTGGCACTTTACTCTTCCCCATTCATTTTAGTGTGTCTAGAAAATTTGTAATGATGGACTCTTCCTTAATAAAAGATACCAGCCAAATGGCATCTTCCTCCACCTTTGACATACCATTTCATAAAACTAGAAAGATTCCCCCCAAAGACAAAGAACCTACCTCTCCCTCTACCTTGCAAATCCTAAAAAATTATGAAATTACATAGGTGTTATGTTCTCCCTCAAAATATTTAATCTACAAGCACACTAAATAGAAGGCTCCATTAGAAGGCTAGGTAAAACTAAACTTTGATGGCACCTCCAAAGGCAACTTGGGTCTTGTAGGTGGAGGAATATTTATAATGAATTCGAAAGGGGAGATGCTGGTTTCCTATGCAGGTCCTATGGGAACCCAAGTAAACCACCTCATAGAATAAAACAAAATAGGATTATTATGGAAGGCCATTCATTAAATATTATAAATGCCTTGGAAGGGAAAAAAATAACCTCTCACACCATCAAAGACATTATAGACAATGTCAAGCTACTCTTGAAGGGCATGTCTCACTTTCAACTTATCTATACCCATAGGGGAGGCAACAAGGTGGCTGACCTCCTTGCCAGCATTGGAGTTGAACTCCACATTTTAACTAACTATCATGATGTAAGCAACATCCCTAGTAATATCATTAATGCCTTGTGGGTCAAAGGTACTGATGCATGTTAAAAACATCATTTCTCTACATGTGTATAATCTTATTTTGAAGGGGTGGATCTTAATTAGGTTGATTCAAAATTATACTTATAGGAGGGGGTGTAATTATTATAGAAAGCCTTCAGTGGGATTCCAAAACTACACTTACACTTTTCAATTTAGCTCCATCTAGAAACTTCCTCCTACTCACTTTGACTTTGCATACACTGATTCAATGGGGGGTGATAGGGAAAGATTGGAACCTATCTCTTGCATGAATGTTCATAGCCAGAAAAAAGTTTGGAAAAAAATAAAATGAGGGGGACTCACCGACTTCATGGAGTGAGTCATGAATCACAATGTAGATGTTTCCCATGATTTTTTTATGGCCTGAAACAAACATAAAGTGACCATTCATGGAATAAAAATCACTATTTTAGAGGAACACATTGGCAAAGTCACTGATATGTCATATGAAGGCACCAAGGCATTCAAAGACCAAATGAAGAAATAAGAGATACTTCAATGCTTCTTCTAGATGAATGAATTTATGAGGATTGATAATAAAGTCTTCCCATGGCAAAATATCTTGTGCTACTGGCCTAACATTTATCTTCAAGTCATACATTACATGACATTTTAAGGTAAATATACTTTTATATTTTCTCACCACTTTCTATTATTGATTCATTTTATTGACTAAAAAATTAGTCTACTTTTATTTCTTCTTAAGGCCCTTGAAATCACTTTTTTTATGTATTAAGTAAATGACTCTAACCCTACCCTCCACCAAGGGTTGATCCTTCTCCTTGTCAAGCATGGCCAAGCCCTTCATGGTCAAGAGGTTCCCTCTGGGGGATCCTCATTCAAGGAGGACCCCTAGGAGGACTCTCGGTGAAATATCCAACCTAAAAATCCTACCATCACTCTAAATTCACCCATAGGTTAGTCTTTCCAAGTCCCCTCCTGATGACCCCCCTTAAGCTATTCATCCCTAAACCTAAGCTCATCTCACTTGAAGTGGGTACCCCAGTGGAGATCACCTGTAAATGGAAAGCCATTCTGACTGATGAGATGGAAAGAAACAAATTATAGCTAGAGAAATTTAATTCAAAGGTTCAATAAGTAAGTATGGTCCTTGCCAATCTCATTTATGATTGGAAATTTTTGCAAAAATAGGCTAAATCCCCTATCATTCAGTCACCTAAATCCTTGAGATCCCCCCTTTGGGAACCCCCGAGGGGGTCCCCCCAAAGCAATCTCCCTTACAAGTTAAAAGAAAAGAGTGACCTTGTATGATCTTTCCTGGTGAAGCTGTTGAAGGCCCCAAAAAATACACTCAGGCAAAGGTTTCTAAGGTAAAATAGAATATCTCAATGAAGAATCTTGAAGATGTTGAAGATTTGTCAGAGGGAATTTCCTCCTAAGTTTCTTTTTGGTTCCATATTTTTTTATCTCTCAATTTATTAATGTAGTTTTTTGTTGTTTTGGTTGTTTGGCCTTTAATTGGCCTGTTTGAACTTTTTATACTATACTTTGGTGGTTCTAGGATCCCTGTAAAACCTAGTTTTTACCGTATCAAATAAAAAAATGAGGTTATGTCAAACTAAATTAAATGTTAGGATTGTTTATAATTAAAACATAACTGAACCATCATATTACTAATATTCTTTATTTCTTTGAGGTAAATTTTTTAACATCTAATAAAATTTGGTTTGGGCTAAATTTGAAAAAAAATGATAATAAAGTTATATAAGGTGTAATTAGTATTGATAGTGATAATGTATAATTTTTATTAGTATCTATTCTTTTCATCATCCATATATAATTCAAAAAGACATAATTATTACTAAGAAACCTCTAATTATATCGACATTCACCTATTGATTTGAGCCCTGCATTCCATACTTGATTTACAATCCCTATTTGAAGTTGGTTACTGAATATGATCACACTTGCCTTCTACTAATACATGGTTCCCTTTGATGTCACCACATTTCAAGGCATGCAAATCACTGATGGAGCTGTTTTGTCCAGGTAGTGATGATATGTTAGATGTGTAAGGATGACATGTCATCAAATTTAATAAAAGACACTGATTATGATCTTTCATTGGTGGATAAGGTATAGATTTTTTTTTTTTTTGGATTTTCATACAAGACATTTTATTTATTTAATTAGACATATATATTTACATGCGTAAAGTGTGGAATTTGCATACAATGACTGCAAAGTGGGTTAAAATCAAAGCTATTTATCTGTGTGAATGTGATGAGAATATTTTGTATGTCTAAATTTTATTGTTAACACACACACACACACACACACACACACACACACACACACACACACACACACACACACACACACACACACACACACACACACACACACACACACACACACACACACACACATATCAGTAAAAAGGTCTACGATGGAAAATATTTGTGCTTGTTTGTCTATAATCTCATGGCACATATTGTTGGCTTGCATAGGTGATATCCATAAACATAAAAATGATTAGTGGTTGTGATTTGGTTTGTTTTCCATTATTAACACATTATTTTTGTTTTTAAAAGATGAGAGTGGAGATTGAAAAGGGGTTTTAGATAGTTTTTCCATGTCATTGTACATTTGAAATGTCATGTTGTTTTGATAGGTTGACATGCATCAACCACAATTTGTGTATATAGCCATTGGTAGGCCCATTTGTTTTACTTTAGTTACATTTATGGATGTGTGTTAATTTTAATTTTTTGTTTTGCATGAGTGGGGTGGGAATATTTTGTATGTGCAAGTTTTATTGTTGATGTTGATATAATTTTTTTTCTTTTTCAATAAGGTTTGTGGTGGAATTTTTTTTATGGAAAGCATTAGTTTGAAACTTCGAGAGCCATAATATTGTTATGATTGGGTGCATTAGAGGTTTTTCCTTGTGTCAGATATATAAAAAAAGATAGATTTTTTCTATCATTCTAAATAAATAAAAACTATCTAAAATTTGTTTTTAATTTGTATTGTACCCATGAAGATAGGCAATGATGACAGGTCACTAAATCTCATTAATGACATTTATTGTGATTTTTTATAAATGGAAAGGTTGTGTGTGTGTGTTTTTTTTTCTTTCTAATTTTTCACATAGCAAAACATTTGTTTTGTTTATTTCATGCGATATTTTTGCATTCATAGATTAGGGCTTGAGTATGCAACCATTATGACATGGATTAAGTTTGAATGAATTTTTCTATGTGAGTGGGGTGAGAATATCATATTTTTCCCCCATTTTTGCAATAAAATTTGCATGGAAAATTTTTGGGTTTGCAAAGGTGAGTCATAACCCTGTAAATGATTTATTGTTATGATTTTGATTTTATGGTCATTATTTTTTTGGTAATAATTTTTGATGTGTGTTTTAGGCACATCAAATTTAGGCAAAAAGGGAGGTCAAATAGTGAGGATACCCCTTCACCTTTCCTGGAAGAAAGGCTTAGAAACTTCCCCAAGGTCTATGCTTACTAGATCATGGCAAACTAGATACCTTAGTTGGTCAATGCAAGTTGTTCCATACAAGATCCCTATTTGAAATAGACTTTAGTATTTATAAAATACATATACTCATTTATGTAGAAGCATAAACTCATTTAGATTCATAAATGATCTCCTTGTTGATCAAAATTCGCCTTTAATATATTAGATTTAATAGTGCATTATATAAGACAATAAAAGTTCATGCAATCTAGATGAAACTTATAAGCACAAATTTAAACTTTTAGATTAATATATCTACTATAACAAAGAGATTAAAAAGATAAAAATAGAGGGGGTAGGAAGAAATAGAATATTAGCCTGATTTGTAGAGAGGACATATTTGGTTCTATTAAGTAGATAATTCCCTTGACAAACCAGTTTCTGTTAGGCCAACATAACACAACCAAAAGATAGAGATGGTTTAGAAGTCTAAAGGTGAACTAGCTATGTGGAAGAGGGAAACAAAGTCACCATATACATGTGAAAATAATGAATATCATCATAAAGATTTCAGATATAAGATATTCATGAAACAACAATTTAAGATTCATTAAATACTCAAGTGAATTAAAAAAATGTCTTCAAATAGCCTTGGCCCATGCAAAAGGGGAAAATATAACTAGAAAGTAGGAAAATACAATAAATTAAATGGCATAACTATCTACTCTAGACTCTAATTCTAAATGGACCAATCCTTATTACAACAAGGAACTAATCTTTTATAGGCAATGTAAGCCTATGGAGTCATTAAACAAACCACTATATGGTGGTTACAAGCATTAAATAGGATAAATCCATTTGAAATTTGAATCAATATGAATCTTGCTTGATCCCAATGTCATCAATACCATAGCTGTGCTTTATTGAACTTGGATTGAATTCTAACTAGAGGAATGTCATTAAGATCTCCTTAGGATAGCCTACCTATCATGTTCTATTTTTTTATAGATCACGTCTCATTAAGATAGATTTTATCTTTTGTGGTCTTTGCTTGATCCTAAAGTGCATGTCATAACCTAATCAATCCAACTATATGATTATCTCAAATTTAATGATCGATCTTCTACCATTCTACAAGCCACTACTTGAATACACAGATCTTATTGGACCCACATTATAATTCCCATATTTTTAATTGCCTTGACGGGAAAGACAACCATCAAAGTTAAGCTCAAACTATTGTCATAAAAACCCATGTATAGTCATTTGTAAATTCATGCTACGTGGCTGATGAAATTATTAATGAAACAATACACAAGTTGGATCTAGAAGAGATTTAATAAGCAAAGCATAAATGGAGCACACATATCAATGAACACACTCCACATGATATTTATCTTAAGAAAACCTCAAAGACGTAAAAAACCCAACAAGTGATTTTTCATTGATAGAGAAATAATTTACCCCAATACAACTCCAACTTCTCACTTCTTCTCAACAAAGTCTTCATAAGCCTTTTGATAATCCAAATATATTTAAAATGTCAAGATATCAAGTTTTTATTCACCATAAGGTTAAAACCCTATTTATAGGTTAATATGAAGGGAGGTTATCATTGTAACTAATGGGTCCAACCATCCTGAGTAAAAAAAAGAGCCCAATTAATTAATATCCTAAATAAACCTTTAGTGATTAATGCCCTAGTTGAGTACAAACTTATTAAATAATTAAATAAATATAATATGGTTATTTATTTACATGAGGTTTCCACCTCATGGTAATAAATAAATTATTATTATTTAATTAATTATAAGTATAGGCTAAGGGTTAAATTACCACTTAGTCATTAAAAATGCTCTAACACTCCCCCTTAATGTTAAATGGGAATAAATGCCATAGTCACCATAAAGGAATTATACTATGTGCAAAATTTTAAGGATTTAGAAACCTTCATCATACAAAGGTCACATTTTGAAACAAAAGGAATTATAATCCATAAACTACTCGAAAGTAAGTTTAGGCTAGCATGATTGTGAGATTACATCTCACTATTTCTTTTGAAAAAATCATTAAGAATATTTGGAACCTTTTATAACATAAGGATATCCATTACAAATTATGGTTTTAATGTATTGGGGAACAAAAGTAAAACTTCCACACGAAGTCTACTTAAATCAAATAACTTCCACAAGAAGTTTTTACAATTATTTACAAATGAGAAGTATAGAGAAGAAGAAGTAACAAATGGCCATTAGAAGGTGGCATTGTCATGCACACTCACCCATAATGGTAACTCTGAGAGGCCTAGTATTACACGAAACTAAAAAAATTTGGTAGCACCAAGTGGATTTGTGAAGATGTCTACCACTTGTTCAACCTAGGATATAACTACAAATTAATATCACCATTGAGGACTTTTTCTCAGATGAAATATACATGAAATTCAATATGTTTAGTTCTTTGGTGTTACGCACCTACACAAAAATTAAACACATCTAAAAAAAATATTCATGATATCATAATATGGTTAGCATCACAATAACCACATACATAAAAATATGACATATGTTTTTCTATGGTAAAACATATTTTAAAACAACCATGTCCATTTTAAGGCAAACAAGTTCACTACTTTGATCATAAAGTTAGTGAAAAAACATAAATTATTGTATGCTATTCATTATTAGATGTCTCCAATATTGATAAGATGAGCATCCCTAATGGTCATGCGATGCACATACAATAATTTACTAATAGTATGATACTGAGTTTAACCAAACATTAGATATCCTATTAGCAATAACTGATTTTACCATATGAGTTTTATCAAAAAAAAATCAAGTTTAATATACTTCAACAAAATATTGAGGTATAACCTCTCATACATCAACTATGAATAATTTTAACATGAAATTCCATCATCCAATCAAATATATATGAGACTAAAACAAATAAGTTTAGAGATGTATGAATGAAATGCTTAGTAAAGTAAATGATGAAGAGCTAATAATACTAATTCTATTTACATTTTGCATTTCTTAACATATATTATTATCAAACGAAACACATAAAGATGTTGGCATAAAAAATCAAATGATAAAACAATAAAATAAGAATATATAAGCAATTGAAACACAAAATATTCAAACTCATTGAGCATGATCTTCTTACAAAATGCAACAACTAAAACATGATCATTTTATCAAATTAAGCATGACATAATGCATATAATGTATTTTAATGCTAACTAAATTTAAAATAATCATAATATCTATATATTTTCTTTGATTTGTCATTTCAGACAAATATATCTCTTGAGATATAATTTTAATATGTTATTTTAAAGAATCAATACTAAATCATTTTACTAACAAATACGGTGTAGATGTGACACTATCAATATAGTTAGTATCTCTAAAGTAGCAACAAAATAATTCTGTAAAAAAAATGTTAAATGCATACATGTATTTATGACGTAGAAAAATGAAAACATTAAGCATGGATTCTATTCAGAATATGCATAGTAGTATTCATGGCTTTGAACCATAAAAGTCTAAGAATATTTACAGATTACAACATGTTATAGCCATTTCTATGATGGCATGGCTTTTCCTTTTATTATACCATTTTGTTGAGGGGAATAGGGAATTGATAGTTCCCTTTGAATACCGCAACTAATGCAAAAATAATCAAATTCTTTACTAACATATTCTCTATCATTATCAATTCTTAATATCTTAATAAAAAAATTAGATGCATTTTTAACATAAGTTTTAAATTATTTAAACTTAGACAAAACATCATATTTTTTTTAATGAAATAAAACCATATCATTCTAGTATAATCATAAATAAATGTAAAAGTATATAAAGAACCATTATGAGATACAAATTCAAGAGGTCCCACAACATCACTATGAATTAAATCTAAAGGATGAGAGTAATTCACATCATGATTGTTGTGAAAACGGTTAGTATGTTTCTTACCATTTAAGCAACCCTCACAAGTTTCATGATGAGAATGGATAGAAGGAAGTACAACAACAAGATTATTCATAAACATATCATGTAAAATTTTAAAATTAACATGTCTTAAAATTTCATGCCATAACTAAGATTCATTCTTATTATGCGATGAAAGTAAACATGTAGAAGGAGAGAAGATATATAAACCCATTCTTTTGAACACCTTCAACAATGAAGGAACCAAATTGATTTATAATGGACCAATTATCTTTAAGCAAAATTACAATTTATCAATAGTAAGTTGAGAACAAGATAGTAAATTCTTTTTGAGCTTAGGTACATAAAAAACATCATTAATAACAATATTTTAAAATTTTGCTTTTCCATGTTTAGTTACTTCTAAAAATGAATTATCTCCTAAGTAAATTCTTTTAGATATATCTCTAGCATCATACAAAATATTAGGTAAGCATTTCATATGGTGAAATGCATTGCTATCTAAAATCCACTCATTTTCATTTGAAGTACATAAAGCAACATATAAAGCAATAACATTCTACTCCTGATTCTTATTTTGATTAGGGTTTGATTTTTTTGTTTGTTTTGATTATATTTCTTCCCTTTATTATTTTTATAAGATTGATTGTTAATTCTATCCTTGTTTTTATAATAGGTTTCCCTTCTATGACCAAATTTACCACACAAATTACAATTTCCATTGAATTTAAGTTTATGATTCTTATTACCAATTTTTTTATTCTTATTTTTGCCTTTACTAGAGTTAGGGTTTGATTCTTGGTTTTTATTTTTATAAAAAATATTATTTAAGGTGAGAAGTGCCTGAGTGGCATTCTCTTTAGAATCAAAACTGGTCATTACATTCTTTTCTTGAATCAAGAGAGAAGATAAAGTGGTAAGGTCAGGGATGTCTTGCTCAATTTAATACTTAGACTTCAAAAGTGAAATGAAATTTCTAAATTTTTCATGAATATTTAACTAAATGATAAAATAAAGAAATTGATCTTGAATCAAATTACAATTAAAACCATCTAATTAAGCTTTAATGTTCTTAATTTTAGCTAAAAAATTCACAACTTTTTCATCACCTTTCATAGATGTTGTCAACAATTCAAGGATTAACTTAATGATATTTGAGAGATGAGTTCCATTGTGAATGGATTCAATAAGTTTATAATCTTCTCAAGGAGATTATTGATTACCAATGTGGAGAAGGAATTCATCCTTAATACTCCATAAGATAATGGACACAACTTCCTATGATTTCTATTAGAATGCATTGGTAAGCTTAGGGGTCACATGATGTCCAAATGGAGATTTCTAAGTTCTAATGAAAATATTACATAATTTACGGGCCATGAATTCACCTTTAACATGAATTTTTCATATGTTATAGTTATTTCCATTAAGCATTTGGGATTTGTCTAAGAAAAAGTGAGACAAAGCCATGACTTCCATTTAAACACGACAATATCCAAATGATTAAGAAATAACATTTTAAGTGTGAATTTAAAATTTATTGATAATAAAAACAAATTTAAAAAAGTAAATACACACTATTTGTTTAAATTAAAGCTTGATAAAGCAAGAAATTTTGACAAATTTATGACAAAACAAGGTGTCACAAGCATCGTAAAATAAATAAAATAAGAACAATTTTATGATTTAACATTTTTAAATAAAATTTTTGATCTTTTTATAAAATAAAGTGAATTGATCATGTAACTATATTTAGATATACAATTTAGATGTTAACCAAAGTAAAAATTTGAAATAAAGTTGCATAATTCTAGATGTCAAAAGAGTTACACTCACAATGACCAACTAGGCTTAATTATTAAAAAAGGTGTAAAAAAAATAATAGGAAGTTTTTTAAAAACAAATTACCATACCAATGCATCCAGAACATGCTAAAACCTTAAGATCAACTAGTTGCATGACTATAGTTGATAAGGTTTTGACTAGGTCAAATGTTGCAAAAAACCGATCTACAGGTCAAGGGTTTTGCACATGAGAAGAGGCATGCAAACCCAAAAAATTGTCCAATTACTAACTTAAAAAAAAAAACTTGATAAAGTAATTTGACAAAAAATAATTTAGTGGCTGTGATTTGAACACTAGACTCCTTTCTTTACAAGATTCTAGCAAAAGGATAGAAGCCAACTCTTCTATACTAAAATTTAAAAAATTACATGCAAAAAAATTATATATATATATTTTAAATAAAATATATAAAAATAAAATAAACATGCATGCAAGTTTAAATATGTAAATAAAACTTGTATATTTTTTACTTTTTAAGAAAAAAATATTTTAAATAAAAGTGGGGCCCACCATTTCAATTTCATGGAATAATGGAATTAAAAATTTAAAGCATTTTAAAAATAATTCAATAAAATATATACTTACATTTACCTGCTACCTGTAGATGACAATGTTGTAGAGAGGAGGCGGGGGTGGAGCTGGAGAGAGACAGAAGCCTTCTCATGTCTTTAAATTTTTCAAATCTCCATAAAATCTCCTTACAATTCCAAGAAAGCACTCAAAAAACTTTTGGTACTAAAAATATAATTTTCCAGCCTCCCAAGCTGTATAGAGGTGGTAAAAGAGGAGAGAGAAAATTTTAAAGTGGTGATTAGAGCTTTTAGGAGACAATTTCATGCAAAAACTAATGAGTTTGAATTTTTCCTCAAGTATACAGGCCGTACAATGGCATCTTAACTGTTGAGAAAAATTTAGAAATCAATGACATGTTTTGAATGATCTCTAGGGAGTTTTTAATTATTAGATATCTCTTACTACAACTCTTACACACTCAGGATCATCACAAAAATAATTTTTTAAATTTCTTCAGACACAAGGTCATACTTTGGTGTCTCAACTTACCTGGTTGAAAAAAAATTCAAAAAATGAATATAGACTACTTTGGCTGAGATTTGGGGCAAGATATTAATTATTAGATATGCTTGTTGATCAAAATATTCTCCACATTCTCTTATACCATGATGAAATTATTAATTAAGCAATACAGATGCTGGATCTAGAAGAGATTTAATAAGCAAAGCATAAATGGATCACATAGATCAATGAACACACTGCACATGATATTTATCCTAGCAAAACCTCAAAGAGGTAAAAAACCTAGCAAGTGATTTTTCATTGATAGAGAAATAATTTACCCCAATACAACTCCAACTTCTCAATTCTTCTCATCAAAGTCTTCACAAGCCTTTTGATAATCCAAATATCTTGCAAATGTCAAGATATCAAGTTGTTATTCACCATAGGATTAAAATCCTATTTATAGGTAAATATGAAGGGAGGTGACCATTGTAAATAATGGGTTCAACAATCATGTATAAAAAAATCCCCTAATTAATTAATATCCTGAATAAACCTTTAGTGATTAATGTCCCAGTTTAATAAAAACTTATTAAATAATTAAATAAATATAATATGATTATTTATTTACACAAGGTTTCCACCTCATGGTAATAAATAACTTATTATTATTATTTAACTAATCATAAGTATAGGATAAGGGTTAAATAACCACTTATTCATTAAAAATGCTCTAACATTGGCCACTTTTCACTATGTAGGAAATCCAATGTGTTTTCCATATGTCGGGGCTATGCTACATGGTAAAATTTTACTTTCCCACTACTCGACTAAGGGTCTAGGTCCTTTGACTATTATTCTAATCTAGTGAAGCAATATCTCACCATGTGGAATGATTTTTATCACTTGGGGTTATTTATCCTTCACTCGATGCTCAAGGTGAGTTGACTATTATAGGATCTATAGATCTTCACAAGTGGCATGATCTCAACTATCCAAGCTCTGTAAACTTGATCATTGTGTGTCAACTACTTTGAGGCTATGGTGAAGTGGGATGTTTCCACATGGTTTCATCTAATTTATCTACTTGATCTCATACCTATGCATTTTATACTAATCATTCTAGGGATATGGAGAAGTGATATTTTTCTATGTGGCATTATCATGTTCATCTAGGCACCTACGATTTGGGCTCAAGGATATAGATACCTCAATGAAATAGGGACACTAGATCTTGGAAAACATCCTCATCCCACTCGTCTAAATTTTATAAGACATTTAAGTGGGGATCAAAAGGGCCAAAAGATGCATGGTGGTAAGATCTTGACATGCATCCACATCCTATTCATCTGGGGGTTAGAGGACCTATGACGAAAAGAAACTTTTATACTTCAATTTTTCAAATAAAAATAACTAAGTAAAAACCCAAAATAAATGTAAAGGGTATATCGACTTAAAAAATAAATAGGCATTTTTCAATTTTAGAGCTAAATTAGTCCATTCATAAAAAAAATGACCAAATTCAAAGATAAAATCTTATAATTCAATCTATAGTAGAAATAGTGACCAAAGAATAAAATTGCCTCACTGACTAAACCTATAGTCAATTTAGTCCATGATACCATAAATAAATTAAGTATAAAGGATGAAACATGAAAAATACTTAGTCATTAATCATGAAAAGAAGCAAAAATAGAGTAAAGTGATTAAGTAAAATATGTAGAAATGAAACCCAAAAATTAGTTAAATAATTAACAAAGATCTAAGTCCAAGTTTGAGTTCAACAGTTTTGATGGGAATGATGACCTTAAAATCTATGCTTATATATTTTTGACAAGGATTCCAACATGTCCTCTAAGGTTAAAGTCATGTCATACAATAGTTTCTCACTCATTTGGGACTTGACTAGGGTCTATGACTGGACTGCCCTCTTCTTTGCTCTAGTGAGATGAGATTTTTCCACATTGAATCATCTCACTTATCTAGGAGCTCAGCTATGTATTCAAAGTTCATGGATTTCCTAAGGCCACATTGAAGTAATATTTTACCATGTGGCATCATCTCATTCATCTAAGATCTTGAGGACTTGGTCTCAAAAATTTATACACCACGATGAAGTAAGGAGATTGGATCATGAAAATTGATAGCATCATGTTCATATAGAAGGTTATGGGCTTGAATTGAAAGTTTAAAAGGCCTGAAGAAGTGAGGAATCAATATTATGACACATGTCCTCATCTTGCTCACCCAAGAGTTTGTAGATATAAAAATTGACTAAGTCTTGAAAGCTTGTGAGGAGCAAGCAACTAATAAGTGGCAGTTAAATGCTCATATAAGGCCTATAAGGAATGGAAATAGCTGATATCCTAAACAATAAAGTAGTTATTTAATTTAAATACAATTTTTCAAAAGAATGACTAAGTAAAAATCTAAAAATAAATTCAAAAGGCAAGATTAATAAGTGAATGAAAGTAGCTAATTTACCAAACTCAAAGCTAATTTTGACCCATTAATCAAAAGTGGCTAAGTAAAAACATAAAACCATATAAGTACTTAGTCATTTCAAATTTATAAGGAGCATAAATGGTTCAAAGGGAGATATATTTAATAGGAAGTAGTCCCATTTGCTCAAAATTACATCCAATTTAGTCCATTTTTAGGTAAAGTGATTGAGTCATAGAATGAAACAACATATAGACTTAGCCAACCAATTAGAAATAATGTAGAATATGGACAAAACTTGCTAAGGAAGGGAAGCAAGAAATTATGAGACAACTAGATAATTTGTATAAATCCAAGGCAAACTAGTCTAAAAGGGAAACTTTCATGCATTTTACAACATTTTTTAGGGTAGACCAAGACTTATTTGATTTAATCAAATTAATTTAATTATATCAATGAAGTCTTTTATGCAATATTCTCAGACTAAGTACATATGATAAAAATTTGTATTTCAGACTTGATAAAAACAACAAATCAAGTTCAAACACCAAAATTCACATCTAGGGATCTCTTCCATCTAGACCAATGAATATAATAGGTCCAAGGCACAAAATTCATTAAATAAAAAGACTAAACTCCAAATTAAAAAGAGGTTCCATGATTTCATGATGAAATTAGGGTGTGTTATGCAAACAACAACAAATAGTGACTCTGCTAGAAAAAACTCTTAATTATTTTGGAAGAAATAAACATGTCTATGAACTCATAATTTTTGGTTAAAATCATGCATGGAACATGAAAAAATTAAATAAGGGGAGGGATGGGAGAAACTAAGTGACAAAATCCAACATTCTCATTGATTTAGAGTGTGAAAATGAATTAATTTACCTCTAGGAATCCATGGCCCTAATAGATTTATTTTTGATCCCATTCAAGGCATTTCTTTATAGCCTTGGTGGAGGTTTCTTGAATCACCCAAACTTGATATTTTGTTTTTAAATATATATTCTCTTCAATTTATTTTTTGAAACATATCAATTGCCTAAAAATGAACATCAATGAGGCCAAACTAACAACAAAAACAAGAAAACCATAGGAAAGAAACCCACACCAATAATATTTAGGAAAATAGATAAGAAAGAAAAGTAGGGAAAGAAAAAATAAAATATTTATAGGGACTTTATAGGCCAAGATCAAGCCTGGAAGTGGAGGTTAAAGAAATGTCCATAAATAGGAAGTAAGACATCCTCATCAGTTACACACCTAAAATGGAATAGACTCCCAATCAAGATTTTGATAAGGTTGGTAGGAATCCTACCAAGGGAAAACACATACTTATGTCTATGTTGAACTTTATGTTTAAAAAAACTATCCTAACAAGTCTTATTAATGATGTTTTCATGCAAATTAAGTAAATTTGTACTATAAATATCAACCATGTACTTACATTTAATTTGAAAGAAACACCTAAGATAGAGTCTAAGAAATAACTCTACTTAAACATGGAATTTTGATGGGGGATAGGGGTGGGGATCAATACATACCAGAGTGACTAGTCTACCCAACCTGGTAGTGATATCTTCTTTGTGGTAGATAAGTGGTGAATCCACTATTGTTTTCTCTTCAACTAACATAGATACTTTGGTGGTATCCATGTTATCATTTTCATCACTTAGAAGGTATAGTACTAGTTATTCCTAAGTCACAAACCTCTAGCTTTATCATTCGTGGATGAAATATGCAAAGATTTCTATTGGGTCTAGTCATTTTCAAGTCTAACTCTTATTTGCTTCACTTCTTCTTTCAGGCCACCATGCTCAGGGTTTATAATTTATATTTTGACTTCCTCTACTATTGATAGGATCTCATGGCTACTATATTCCCATTACATAGGCTATTATAAATTATCTAAACCTTCAGATGTAAGGATAACAACATGGTTTTCTCATTCTTCCCCTATGACTAGCAACATGCAAGTGTTGTTATTTAGGGGTGAGATCTCTTATGAATGCATCACTTAGACTGCTACCAATCAAATTAAAAGTAAGGTTGTCAAGAGGTGAAATATATTCCAGTTTAATATCTTCTAACTCATCTCCTTCATGTGGACAAATTATTTAGCATTTTTTTACTTCATCCATCTCTAAGGAAGAGATGGGGGATGAAATGTGACAACTAATTTTTTAATATTTTTGGGTTAACTTGCCAAATTTAGGAGAAACAACATATGATATGATTTTTTTAGATGAATATTCTTCATCTAGCTACTCTAACTCTTTTATTTCATCTTTATGTTGACTTTAATAAATGTTTGATTCTTCCTATTGTGCACATAGTTCTTTACTATCCTAGATTTCATCCATGAACTCACCCAAGATGGTCATTATTTATTCATCATCATACTCATCTTCATCACTAATCTCAGAGACTGGCTCTCACTTATTGAATGGGACATTTTCACTCAACAGGGATACATTAACACTCATCTCATTTATGCATCCATAGACCCCAATTTGTGAACTCAAGAACATGGTCTCATAGGTCCACCCATGCATCACCTATTGGGTATATCCTAAAATAAATGTCACTTGATTATAAATACCACTAAAATATGCTTTATCACTAGAGCCAGGTAAGATAACCTACGGATTAAAATTTGAAAAACCATAATCACATTCATTAAAATCAATGACAAGGTCCATATTCATCAGAGGGATGTTGGATTAATTATAATCCTAAGGAAATTCTTCATTTTAAGGCATAAATTAGTCCATGGGCTGATTTGCATATAGATATGTTAAAGGATTTTGGGTGTGAAAATGTGGGTGTCCTAATGAGTAAGTCATGTTAACTCAATAGCTGTGTGGAATTTGTTATTGTTTAATGATGAAAGTCTCTTGGTAATTAAATGTCAAGGATATGAGATCAGATGGAATCCTTTGAATAATCATATTATTTAGAGGATAAAACATCTTAATATAAATTTCTATGGCTATTATTTTTATTTATAAGAAAGAGTCTTTCAACCTTATGTATAACTAATAGAAGTGAATGCTGAATGCACTCATAGGTTTATTAGGCTCCCAAAAAGCTATATAAAATTGGAAATATATGGTATTAATATTTGTTGGCATGATACAGTGATTTATAAACAAGTTTTCAAAGGTGTCCCATGAGGTGATGCATCCATTAGGTAGGCCAAGGTACAAGTCCTAATTAATCTCATCCATAGAATAAGGAAACAAATGACAAGCAACATATTCATTTTGGATTTGAGTTATGATAATGGCCTCTTTAAAAGGTTAGATGTGCTCCTTAGTAGTTCCATCCCACCATGTGTATATTTTGAGCAAAATTTATAAGGATTCTTAGGCAATTCATGAGCATGCCTTGGAATAGTCACAAGGTATAAACTTACATGAAGATAAGTTAAGGCCATAGGTGGGTTTAAATCTTGTTGGTGTGTTGTTTAGGCAAAAAACATGGTTAAAAGGTAGGTAACAAGACCAAAATAGAGCATATATCTAAGAGAAATATTGCCATCAAGTCATCCTTCTAGTGCCAAAATTTTTGATATGTTTTTTAAGCAAAAAATAGGTTGGTAGAAGTGTAAAAGATGACCAAATGACTAAAATTAATCACAAATATTAGCAAAAATCAGTGATAAGCCTAAAATACTCTACTCAAGTCCTCCTTATAGTGATAAAATTATTTATGTGTATTTTAGGCACCTCAACTTTTAGGCATAAATGGATGCTCAACTAGCAAGGATCCCCCTCCACCCCTCCTAAAAGGAAGACTTATAAACTTCCCCAAGTCTATGTTTACTAGGTCCTTGTGAACTAGATACCTTAGGTGGTTGAAGTGAGCTATTCCATATAATGGTCATATTTGGAATACACTATTTATGAAAATGATGATCGTATGGGTCTATTACCCAAGAAATTATTAAATGGATTTGGCATAGGAATACAACTGATTTCATACTCATTTCAAACACATTCAACAATGCAAAAGTAACAATGAGAAGGTTATGCAATCAAGATAAAACATGTAGAAACAAATTATAATTTTGAATCTAAACTACCTACTCTAATAGAGAAATAAATAAAAATCAAAAGAGAAAGGGTAGGGAGGAAGAAAAGATGAGCCCACATTATAGATAAGACATATCAAATTTTATTGAGTAGATGAGTCCCTTGAGAAATTGTCTTTATATTTATAACATAGCACAACTAGGAACAAAGATAGTGCAAGAGTCTGAGGACTAAGTTAGATATGTAAATGATGGAAATAAAGCCACCATATACATGTGTGGGAAATTGATGTCAAGCCACAAAGCCTTTATATATAAGATAATTCATAAAGCACCAACTTGCGATTCATTAAATACTTAGGTGAATTACATAACTGACTTCAAAAACCCTTGGCTCACGCAAAAGGGGAAAAACTAACTAGAAAGTAAGAAAATATAGGAAATGGAAATAGAATGGCCCTCTACTCTACCCTCTAATTATAAATGGACCATACTTATCTAAGTCCTTTGATTGGTATTATATAAACAATTACAATCCATGGAGTCATTAATCAAAATATTGTCTGGTGATTGCAAGGATTAAATGAGATGTGCCAACTAGATTTTAAATTTGAATTTGATCTTTCATAGTCTCAATGAAATCGAGGTCAAATCCATCCTGACTAACTTTAAATTAAATTCTAAGTGGTATTAATCTATTTGATACTCATCAAGGCACTCGTTCAACAATATTATATGTAATAAGAACCATGTCTGATGGATCTTGAATTAAATTTTGGGTGGATAAATGTCACTAAGATATTTTTAGGATGATTAGTTAGCCATTTTCTATCATCCTAAGAAGATATCATGGTCAACTGATCAACCTAAGAATATGTCAATGACATTTGTGTTGACACTTATATTTTTACCCCTGAGGATATGCCTAGCTCTTCTCATCTAATTGGCACAATAGAAACATCTCTCTTGCTATGGGTGACAATGTTGAGAGATGAATCTCTAGAAGGGCTAGTTCCCTTGATGCATTATTTGAAGCATTTGCTTACCTATCAACTTGTGGATGAAAAGGGTTAAGAAAAAATCTAAGAAAACTAAAAAAATGTGATACACCAATGTTTAATCTCCTTTTATTTGACTAAATATATACCCCTTAAAGACAAACAAAGTCTCTCTCACACAAAACTCACAACTCAAGATGAATATATGCTAGATTCAAGGAGGTATTTGATACTTAAGAGGGTAATGGATGATTCCATGAGGTAATATAGTCATAAACCACTTCTAAGACACCTATACACTTAGAAAATAATACTAATAAAGACCTACACAATACCCTTTCTACACACTTGGTAGCTAATCAAGGATAACATGCTAGAAAAGAAGATCTTCTACTAGACAAGACCAATAAGATTTCACTAACACTCAATTTCACAACATGTAAGTAGTAAAAACAATTATTTATTTATTCAAGATTCCTTCAAGTAAAAAATTGGATAAGGTTTCACCATCAACCAATAGAGGTTGCCAAAAGAAGCAAAAGAGTCCATATTTATAGCTTTTGTGAAAGAGGTAAATCAAAGGAAGTCCAAAGGTCAATTGGAAATGTGTAAAATTGGATAAATAAGTTATAAATTCATGGATAATATATATGAAATGATTCAAGAAACACTAGGAATTCAAATTTTCCATACAAGCCATGAAAATTGTGAAAAGTGGCATAAAACTCCCTATTTTGGCATTAAAAAACTATCTTCATTATTTGCACCTATTTGAACATCCAAACACTAACTGGGGATAGGTATGATGATTTGGATAATAGGGGAGGTATTAAATAATTTAATACCATGCATTAGTTTCATTCATACTCTTTTGGAAACTCTTGGAATGAAGTAATCATTATCTACAATCCTAAAACTCCTTATTTCAGTCACCCCTCACACTTGGCCTCAAAAAGGTCTTCAGTTTCGAATGAAAATCCCTAGAATGGATTGAATTACACTTGGAAAGCTTATAAATGGCCTTAGATTACTTAGATTCACCTTAAAAATACATCCATTTGAGTTTTTCATAATTTTCACTCTTGTGCTCACTATGATAGTTTCGACTAGTTGAAAGGAGATCTCTAGTTAGGACACTTATAAGTTTTTTCATAGGATCAAATGAACATAGGGAGTTATAATATGTATTTATCCTCCTTTAAAACTTTATTTCATCTTCTCAAACCTCTTTTAACCTAAAAAACATAAAAAATGGTGAGAAAACACTATTTTGCATGCTGCCCATATAGTTCCATACATCTTATCTGCATGGGTGGGAGCCTAATTGATTCTTCTCCATGATACAATAGTTTTCCTTGCCAAAATATGGCATTTGAATGGCTCTCCATTCTTGTTTTCTCCATTAGGTTTCTCTAAGGGTTTTACTAAGGTTTTTGATTATTTTTTATTCTTAACAATTATTCATAGAGATGGCACGTCTAAGTTTCCAAATAATGCAATTTTTTTTTTGTTGATTACCCTCTCTAACTTCCCATAACCCCTTTTATTCCCATGTAAAGCCTTATCAAAGATATGAGCTTTACAAAAAGACCTATCGAGCTTATTTCTCCACTTTTTTACATGCTTGAGTTATTTTTAGGTTAAGAACAATCCTCTTGTGAGGTTATCTACATAACAAGGCTCATAAATGTCTGAAACACTCCATAATCATGCACCATTCATATGGATAGCTCATTAATGCCTAGAAATGAAAGGTAGACCCCCACTTGACTTCAAGTCTTTTTAATGACTAATTGGCTTGGCACACCCCCTACAAGTTTGGATCACTTGGCATGTTCTAACATGTTTATGATGGTTCATTATGCATGTTTACACTTCACTCATACTTACCAATTCATCACACAACTCTTCCAACACTCCATCTCTTTTGCCAATTAGGTCTAGTGGAAACTAGTTTGATTGGACTCTATGCACAAACAATTTGGTAATCTTAAAGGGTTAAAGCTTGTGTGAGTTTTCCTAAGCATATATACATCTTCCATACTCATCACCTAATTTTTTGTAAAGATCCAAAGGCCTTAGCTTAATTCCTTCACTCATTTTTCCATCTTTTTCTTATCTTGCCAAACTTTTGATTTTCATGAGTGGATAATCTCTAAGACAAAACAGAGAGATATAACCCTCATCCCCATGGAAAAATGAAAGTTTTTGGAGTTTTTTAAGTTCATAATGAGGATTTTTACCAAATGGAAAGGTTATACTCCCTCATTTAGGTACCTAACCAACTCAAGTTATCTAAAAAAGGGGCTTAAAAAACCTATTTTCTTGCATTTTTATCCAAATCCACTTGTGGATGACCTATCCAAGATAATGTGATGCCTATATGTTGTCATAACATGCTTCCCACTTTGAATTTATGCTCATGGATCTTTTAAAACCATCTAAAAACTTTATCCTTAGTGTATTCTTCATGCTTACCCTTTGAACCAAGAGGTTTCTTAGTTGTTTATACAAACTGTAGTAATTTTCCAAGTGT
Source organism: Torreya grandis (assembly GCA_037957365.1). NCBI lineage: Eukaryota > Viridiplantae > Streptophyta > Pinopsida > Cupressales > Taxaceae > Torreya > Torreya grandis. The sequence continues at coordinate 697,395 of JARHVA010003074.1, read as the reverse complement.
GTAATACATTTAAGACCCTTAGTAATGTCTTGGGTGAGTTATATTTCCTATTGGATCATCATGAAATATTTTATATTCATTATAACCCTCCTTTCCTCTCTAATCAATTCATATCTCACTGTAGCCCTTGCTTGGATAAACCTTACTGTAGGTGAAAACAAGGGTCTGAGACCCTATATAGGCTTGTTTACTTCCTTGAAAGGTTCTTATGACCTCTGGTACATATTAATTCAAGTAATGGTTCATTTTATTTATCATGACTAATCTTCCATTCACTATATCAATGCACTTCATCACCAAACTAGGCCCCTATCTATACCTTAACCAAGATCCCTTGCATGTAGGTTATTTTGGCTTTATATATGGTGTAAAAAGGTCTTGTTTGAAACCCTCCAAGATCCCATGTTATGTTTTTGAATTCATTTTCTTAATTTGAATATCTTAGGCCATTATTTAGGCAATCAAAAACTTTGACTGGTTGTTCCTAAGCTTGACTAAGACACATTTATTGACTGTGCCTGTAGGTGCATCTGAGGGGACTACATAGGGTTGGTTTCATGTTTGAAGCTCCTTAAAGTGATAATTGTTTTTAAGAAAGGTGATCACTAGTTTTTCTCATCAAACAAACCTTTATATATCCCTATCATGTCTCTTCAACACCTCAAACTGAGTTCCTTCTCCTTTAACAATGAAACCCTACCCTTAAGGTTTTTATAGGTTATTTTAGCCTCAAATTTGATTTTTCATGATGCTAAAATATTCCATTGAAGAATTTATGAGGTAAAAAAATATCCCTCATACCTATATCACCTTGTATTTGCCAAATGACACAACCAAACTCCATTGCCAATCACTATTTGCACACCTTGTTGTAGGTGCACATTTAGGCCATCTGTATGGATAGGGTGTGCACATGAGGATCTAAAATTCACTCTATAATATTGATTTATGATCTCTTAACTCATACATGATCCTTAAATTCATAAAATATTTTTTAATCATGGATAAAGTTCAATCTTAATCTTGGATGACAAAGGTCATTTCATATCTTCCAATCTTATAAACAATATTGGAAAGATTTAGTGTTTTTTAGGGCCACTTTAGACCTTAAAATTACCCTCCTTCATTTCTCATTATACCTTAAAATTTAGTAGGGATGTTGTCTTATAATTGGGTTACAAATAATGATCATTTTTATGCACTAATAGTTCTTTAAACCATGTCATTAGAAAACAATGAAAACCCCTAGGAACTTTGTCTGCTCAGTTCAAAGATTGATGTCCTGAAACTCAGTTGTCACTTTTGAAGATGATGTTCAACTTTGCTTGGAAACCCATCACTTAATGAGGTCTATAATGAAATTATAATCACATTAACACATTAATTAATATGCTAATACATATTTCAACCTTATAAAAAGACTCAAAACTCTTTGTGCAGACCACCTGTAGGTGGTGATCCTCAAGTGTGCATGTAACAAGGTCTAATATAAAAAGTGAGCATTACTTTAGCCTCTTATGAACTTTAAATCTATCCCAAAATCTCAAGTGTACCCTTTATGATTAAAATTATTGAAATCACCACCAATCCTTTTATCTTAGGATGACATCATCAAGGACTTGTGGGTGAATGTTTTGAGCAAATTATGTAGACAAAGCATGAAATTGAGGCAAACATGATGGTGAAAAGATTCAAAACATCTCAAAATACATTTCCAAACCTAAAAATATGTCCTTTATGCTTGGACACCTTGAAACCAACCTCATAACACCCTTTTCAACCTAAATATCAACTTTATGCACATGGAATTCAATAGACAAGGGCATTTCATGACTGAGATAGCTTCAAACATGAGTACATGGTCAAATCTATGCCCTATTTAACATGAAAAGGGAACCTAAATCAACCTATAAATTATTTAAAAGCCAAAACACCTCCATTCCACTTCATATATAGAGTGAATAAACTTATGCATGGAAATAAACTAAAACTAAGCATGAAGTTGGCAAATGAAGAAAAACAAACTTGTAAGCTACCCAAGGAATGCGATGGTGAGATAAAAACATGAAATTAAGTAGTGATATGAAATAGGGACTTACATTATGCTCTTTCCTAGTTGTATTAAACCTCTACAAGGGAAAAACTGAACAAGCAAGAGACATTTCAACTAGAACTACACCTGGTGGTACCTCCTTACATGATAGACCAATTTTGGTCATCCAAAAATCATGAATCATATAAAAAATAATGGATACCATATAATAAGTAATACAAAATCCTTTAGAGCCAACACCATCAATTGGTTAGTATGGATTTGGTATAAATGGAGAAAACTCATTAGGGTTCACCAAACAACTATCAAATTTGCACAATCAACTTGTTAGTGATTGTTCGTACCATACAACATAGTTAACCAATATTCAAAATAAATATATTAAAATTAAGTTATTTGATTTTAAAACAACCTCTCAAAATAATTTTGTCTGAAATTGCCTATGCTTCCCATACCGAGCAAAAAATTGAAGGTCACTCTAGTTTGCCAAGAAGGGCAAGAAATGTGCAGAATGATTTTGGCTTCAATATGACTATTTATTTACAAACCAAGAATGTATATGAATTTTATAAATATTAAAAGACTCCACATGATCATCCCCACATGTCACACTTCCTAAAAATTCATATAAGGGCCATTTTTCCTCTTTTTAGTTGATTTATGCCATTTGAGTTGAACAACCTAAAACCTTTAGAGGTAATTTAAATAATTGAAACCTAAACTAACTTATTTGATTTTTTTCATGAAGGTGTGACACATAAGAACCTTGTAAACCATTCCAAATGCATTAATGACTCCTACAAGTACATAAAATGACCCCAAATGGACAAGTTGACCAAAACAACTAGAACCAAAGCTAAAATAACCTTAAATGACATAATATAACAAGTATACATCCTATTTAAACATATTAGGATCCCTTAAAGTGTTTAAAATGAAAAAAAAACTCCTAAGCATACCCAAATTTGACCAAAAGTCAAATTTGGTCAATAAAGTGGTGACTCATAGGGGTAGTATGCCTGCTATACTAAGGGCTAGTAGGCTTATCATGTAAATTGAAAATGGATTCAATGGATTCTTAGAGAAAATAGATAGGAATTTTCAAAAAAAAATACAAAACAAACACACCACACCAACAAAACAAGGCAAGATAAAAGACAAAACTCACACATGTGCATAGGCACTTAGGGAACACAAGGAAAGCCAATAACTGTGTACAAGGGGAGAGGAGATTATATTACAATGTTTGAGATATATCTAATTGACTAGGATATGAATCTCCTCTCCATCCAACCTTGAGAGTTGGAAATCATTGTGTTGCTTGTATTGTGTCATTACATATGGGCCATTCCACAAAGCATCAAACTTTGTGTGTCTTCTAGGTTTAACTCTATCTTCATCCCACTTTAGAATAATTTCTCCCTCCTTGAAACTTCTTATCATGGATTTCTTGTCAAAGTATCTCTTTTTTTGTTCTTGGTGAGTTCTCATAGTTCTCATAGCTTGATCTATTGTCTCCTCAAGCTTCATCAACTCACATAACCTAATATTCATAGTTTTATTATCCATCAATTGTAGTTGATAGGTGAGGTCCAAGGTTGGTAACTCAAGTGAAAAAATTATTCTATCTTCTCTCCCATAAACAAGTGTGTATGGTGAGTTTCCAATTGCTCTCTTTGGGGTAATCCTATCAACCCAAAGGGTTGTCTTTAACTTGGAATGCTAAGTCCTTTTGTTCTCCTCTATTGTCCTCTTTATGATCCTAATTAGATTTTAATTTTTGGACTTAGATATTCCATTCCATTGGGGATAATAGTTGGAGGAGGTGATAAGATAGATTCTATGCTTCAAAGCCCATTCACTTGTCTTTGTTCTAAGAAAATCTAATGCATTATCTAAAATTATTGTTGATGGAGATCCAAACCTTGTTATTATACCTTCATATAAGTCTATAACTAAGTTTTCATTTTCATCTTTGAGAGATATATCCTCCACCCTTATTTTAAAGTAATCTATATCACTCAACACCCACTTATGACCAACACTAGAAGGTGATTGATTAAGCTTATGAAATCCAAACCCAATTGCATGAAGGGTTGTTCAACCAGGATTGGATGAAGAGGTAAGGTAGCAAAATTTTGTTTTCCATAAAAAAGAGCACACTTTTGACATTTTTTGACCAAAGCATGAGTTTACTTGAACAAGCTAGGCCAAAAGTATCCAGCCCTCATAATCCTAACAACTATGGTTCTTGGAGTAAAGTGACCACTAGTTGGTCCATCATGAAACTCAAACATTACTTTGTCAATTTGATCTCAATAAATATACCTCAATAACACAATTTAAAATTACTTCCTAAATAACACTCCATCAGCAAGTACATAAGGAATGGATCTCAATATAAAGTACCTTATTCTAGCTCTATCTAGATCTTATGGACACTCGCCAGTTTGAAGAAAATAAATCATGTATTATGTCCAACTCCTCATGTATGAAGATTTAGCTAACATAGGGTCATCATTAAGAACCAAAAAAACCTCCTTTTTCTCCTTCAAGTTTGAATCAAGATGCTCACATAACCCCTTTCCTTTCACTAGCTTGGTTATCTTGATTTCCACATCATATTCCATCACTTTTGTGATCCAACTTGCCCTCTTCTCATTCAAATCCCTACTCAATATAAATTATTTAACACTAGGATGAGGTAAAAATATTTGAATCTTGTTATTATATAATATATGCCTAAAATTATTTAGGCTCCTAATAATTGAAATTACTTGCTTCTCAACATTGGTGTATTTTACCTTAGAGCCTTATAAACCTTGCCTAAAGAAGGCAATAGGCTGCTCTAAATTTTCATCATTTTCTTTATTAATCATGGAAGATATTACCACTTCATTTCCAAAGGTATACAAATTAAAATCCTTGGATAAATTAGGACTTACAAGAGTAGGAGCTTAAGCAATGACTTGTTTGATCTCTTCAAAACTTTCCTTCCTTCTTCTAGTCCAAGTGAATGTTTCATCCTTTCTCAACATAGAGGTTAGATGCTTGAAAATATTATCAAAATTAGGGATTAATCTCCTTATTGAAATCTATTTTTCTAAAGAAACTTTTCAAACCTTTTTTGTGTTTGGGCAAAGACAATGCCAATATGGCACTCGCCCTTTTAGGATCAATGGATAAGCCCTTCTTGGAGATAATGTGTCCTAAGAGCTTGCCTTCATGGATAAAAAACACACATTTCTTTGGGTTGAGAGAGATTAAAAACTCTCCACACCTCTCAAAAATCTTCCTTAGGCGATTCAAGTGATCCTTTCTATCCTTAGAGAAAATTGTTACATCATCAAGATACACCAACACAATGTCATTTATTAGTCCTTGAAAAGCCATATCCATTGCATGTTGAAATGTATCTCCAAAATTAGACAATCCAAAATTCATCTTTATATAGGCATATGTACCCCATTTAGTATTGAAGGTTGTCTTATATTGGTCACTCTCCTTCACTAAAATTTGATTATATCTGGAATACCCATCAAGGAGAGAAAACCTCTCACTCCCTACCATAACTTGTAGAATTTGTTCCATAAAAGGAAGGGGATAATGATATCTCAAGGAGACTCTATTTAATTCCCTAAAATAAACACACAATCTGATCTCCCCATTCTTCTTTCTAACAGGAACTAAGTTGGCCAACCAAGATGAATACTTAGATAGGAAAGATGATTCTATACTCAATCAACTTAGTGAGCTCTTTCTTCATGAGGGGTTAAATCTTAAGATTGATTGGCTTTTTTTTCTTATTAATAGGTTTGGAACTCTCATCTATATCTATGGTTTTTTAGGCTAGGCTTTGATAAAAACCCTTAAAATTACTATACTCAATGAAAGCATGCTTCTCTTGACTAGTACATACTTTTCCAAGTGCAAGCTACTTATCCTTAAATATTTATAGCTTATCATAGTTATATTTCTTGGTAGACATGCTTACCTTCTCTTTATTTAACTGGTCATCCTCATTGAATATGCTCTCAAGAGTAACTAGGCCTTTAGGAAGTTTGTTGGATTTCAGTTGGAGAATATGCCCTCCATATTGCTGTTGTAGTCTGGATTAATTTTTGGTAGAAAACTTAGCCTCTTCTTTTAGAAAAAGTTTTATTTATTGATCACTATAAAACACTTCCCAAATAGTGGCATTATCCAATATGGAGGGCCTTACAATCACCTTGAGATGTGGCTAGTTCCTATCCTCTTTTATCCCTTTTTGAATATCAAATTGAGCTCCAATTTTTGCCAACCTATCAACATGCTTATTGTCCTCTCTTGGAATAGATGTGATTTTGAAAGCTTGGAAACCTTACACAAGATCCCACACTCTATGATTATAGGACTTAAGCAAAGATTTCTTGGTAAAAAATTTCCCTCTCACTTGATTCACAACTAACTCACTATCACCAAACACTTGTAATTTCTTGACACCTCTTCTCCTATCCCATTCAAGGCCATGACTGAGGGCCTCATATTCTGACAAATTACAAGTACATGAGAATTAAAATCTGAAATTTAAATAATACCTTTCTTTATAAGGGCAAACCAACATTGCTCCACTACCTACCCCAATATTGCTCCTTGACCCATCAAATAAAAGCTTCCATAAACCATTTATATCTTCACTTGGTTTCATTAAATTTAGAATGGAGTCCTCCTCATGCATAAAATACACCTGAAGACTAGCTTTCTTTATGAATTTTTAAGGATCATTTTCATAATGTTCATCTCCCCATTAATCTAAGTCGAAATCAAAAACTCCTTCAAGGGAACATGTTGGAGATTAGTCAATGTGGAGTTCCTCTTCATCAATGATGGCATTGTTGACATTTGCCACTTTAGGTGTGTAAGGATCCAAGTGATTATGATGAATATGTTATGATTAAATCTTCACCTTAGTACTATATTTTGTCCTAAACACCATGTAGGACCAATTGGCTACCAAGTATCCACTTATCTTAGCTGTAATCTCTCTTGACAAGAAAAGGGAAAAGTATGGAGGTAAATCTACCATGACCACATCATGAGGAATATAAAAGGTAGGACAATCATGTAGGATCAAATTCAAATATTTAACTACTCCCAAAGTCTTAGGTGGTGATCCATCTAATTGTAAGACTCCTTTAGTCATTGGATCATATTTGAGGCTTAGTTTATCCACTATAGGCTTGGTCATAACTAAAGTACTGGCCCCACTATATATGATGAAATTATAAACCAAGAAATCACCAATTATTAGAGATAGGTAGAAAGGAGTATTTTTACATTCTTTTTTACTTGACCATATATAGGTTGAGTTCCATTAACTAGGATAACATTTTCATTCCTAGATGAGCCAATTTACCCAATCCTTGCAATTATTTTTGGAGCATATTTTTTTCCCCTGGTACTATCAAAGAATCCCACAATGAGATGTTCATGTGTAGCTTCTTCATATGGTATACAACATTAATGGAAGAATTGTTCACCTTTGGGGGCTCCTTAGGAGCACTAGTTCCTTGTGGTGTAGCTTGAGAAGGAGGGTGAAAAGTAGTTTTATTCACATTCTAAAACTTTTGACTTTATTTCACTCTAGGAGATGAATTTAACACACTTACCAATAGAGATTAAGTGGGGACCAAAATAGGTCCTTGAGTTGCTTTGTATTTCTCTTCAACAACCCTTTTCTTGGACCTAGTGTTAGAGGCAAAACTATATTACTTGGATTCCCCAAGTGATTAATAGTACAAAACTCCCCCTCCAAATAATTTATGAGGGTATAATTAGATTGTGGTTGAACATTCTCCACCCCACTTTGTATTGGTCCTTTAAAACTTAAAACTTGGAAAGATTGATCGCCTTGCATTACCATGGTTTGGTTGTACATTTCATTTGCATAAGCAACTTGTTCTTGATTTTGCTCAAAGGATGGATAGCATGGCTATTATTGAACCAATTTATTTTGAGTGGGAATAATATATTTAGAGGATGAGTTAGCATTAGGATTGTATCTTTGATAAGGCCTAGCTTGGGTGATTTGACGTTGTCCTTAAATATTTCTTTGAAAAGGAGGTCTATTGGTTTGTCCAAACTAATTGTAAGGTTGGTATGGCCTATAACCTTGGACTTGTTTCCTTTTGAAGTAAAAAAACTCATTAGTGACACTTTGTAACAAGATTTTGACTTCATAGATCTCATTTAAAGGGATAATGGTAGATTTCTCGTGACTAGGCAAATGAGCCAAGGTAGGTAATGTAACTTGACTAGAAGGCTATAAATCAGGGAACAATAGAATTGGAGTCTTAGAAGAAATCTTTCCTAATTTAAGAAGACAATTATAAACATTGATATATATATATATATATATATATATATATATATATATATATATATTATAAGCATCAGGGAGTGTATTCCCACCCATGGATTGGATCATCATGGATACATTACTATTCAATGCTTTTATATAGTACAAGAATGCATAGTTTGGAATAGGCTTCACAAGAGATGGGATCCTATCCCATGTTTTTTTAAATCTAGTGTTGAAATCTTGCATAAACTCTTTTAGTGCCCTATTGATAGTGGTTGATTATTTAGCTAGAGATAGATGATCACTCTTCTCTCCAAACCTCTTATTCAATATATCTCCCAGTTCATCCCATCAACCAATATAATTTTTAGGTAGAGTCCCATACCAATCCAAGGCTTTTCCTTTGAAAGGTAATGCCAACAACCTAATAGACACATTTTATTGAATGATATTATAGATATTTCAAAAAATTTCTATGTTTCTAATATGTTAAATGGTAGTAATAGGACCCTCTCCACTAAAATATGGAACACTCTTAAGGGTTACTCCTAGAATTTGGTCATATTGAGAAAGATTCAAAGGAGATGATCTAGTGAAGGCTATAAAAGATTAGTTTCTAGCCATCTTGGAATGTGACTTATGAGTATTAGGGATTGAACTAAATAAGAACTTAGACATCTGAAACACCAACTCTATTGAATAAGGAAGGTTATTCATAAACCTAAACCTTTTGGTAGAATATGGAGGTAATTGAACAAACTCAAAGGGTATACCTTTAGCAGTAGACCTAGTGGTCACCTTTAGCATGGAAATTAGGAACTGATCAATAACCAAAGAGTTGAAAAATTTAGTGGAGTCACTAGGTACTAAATGTAGATGTTCTTATAGCTTCAAATATTCCAAGAACAACACCAATCTTGGATAATCTTCTAAGACTTAGAGTCCCATCGGGCATGCCAAAAACTATTGAAACTCATATTTGCACCCCTAAGGAGATGCCTAGCTCTCCTCATCCAAGTGGCACAATAGAAACATCCCTCTTATTGTAGGTGAAAATAGGGGTTTGAGACCATATGTAGGCTTGTTTACTTCCTTGAAAGGGTCTTATGACCTCTGCTACATATTCATTCAGGTAATGGTTCATTGTCTTTAGCATGACTAAGCTTTCATTTACTATATCAATGTACTTCATCACCAAATTGGGCCCCTCTCTATACCTTAACTGATATCCCCTACCTATAGGTTATTTTAGCTTTGTCCATGGTATAAAAAGGTCTTATTTGAAACCATCTAAGATCCCCTCTTACGTTTTTGAATTCATTTTTTTTACTTTGACTATATTAGGCCATTATTTAGGCAATCAAAAACCCTGACTGGTTGTTCTTAATCTTGACTAAGACACATCTACTAACTATGCCTGTAAGTGCATCTTAGGCCTATGAGGGGAATACATAGGCTTGGTTTCATGTTTGAAGATCCTTAAAGTGATCATTATTTTTAATAAAGGTGATAACTATTTTATCTCATCAAACAAACCTTTTCATATCCCTATCATGTCTCTTAAAAACTTGAAACTGAGTTCCTTCTCCTTTTACAATGAAACCCTACCCTTAAGGTTCCTATAGGTTGTCTAAGCTTAAAATTTTCTTGTTCATGATGGTAAAAGATTCCATTGAATCCCTTACAATGTCAAAAAATATCCCTCATACCTATATCACCTTGGATTGGCCAAATGACATAATCAAACTCCAATACCAATCACTTTTTGCATACCTTGCTTAGGTGCACATTTAGGCCACCTATACAGACATGTTATGCATATGAGGATCTAAAATTCACTCTATAATCTTGCTTGATGATCTCTTAAGTTATACATGATCATTCCCTTCATAAAATCCTATTCAATCATGGAAAAAGGTAAATATTAACCTTGGATAACAAAGGTCATTTCATATCTTCCAATCCTATAGACAATATTGGAAAGATTTAGTGTTTTTAGGGCCACTTTAGACCTTAAAATTACCCTCCTTTATTGCTCATTATACCTTCAAGTTTATCAGGGATCTTATCTTATGATCAGGTTACAAAGAATGGTCATTTGGATGCACTAAGAGTTCTTTCAACCATGTCATAAGAAAAACATGAAAACCCCTAGGAACTCTGTCTACTCAGTTTAGGGACTGATGGCCTAAAACTCAATTATCACTTTTGAAGATAATGTTCACCTTTGCTTGGCAACCCATCACTTCATAAGGTTTTTCATGAAATTATAATCACATTAACACCTTCATGAATATGCTAATATATATTTTAACCTTACAAAAAGACTCAAAACTCTTTGTTCAGATCACTTGTAGGTGGTGATCCTTAGGTGTGCAGGTAGCAAGGCCTAATATAAGTAGTGAACATTACTTTAGCCTCTTAGGATTTGTACATCTATCTAAAAATCTCAAGTGTACCCTTCATGCTTCAAATTATTAAAATCACCACCAAGCCTTTTATATTAGGATGATGTCATTAGGGACCTATGGGTGAATGTTTTGAGCAAATTATGCAGGAAAAGCATGAAATTGAGGCAAACATGATGGTGAAAATCTTCACAACATCTCAAGATATGTTTCCAAGCCTCAAAACATGGCCTCTATTCTTGGAAACCTTGAAACCAACCTCAAGACACCCTTTTCAACCTGAAGATCACCTTTATGCACATGGAATTCAATAGATAAGGGCATTTCATGATTGAGATAGCTCAGGACATGAGCACATGGTCAAATCTATGCCCCATTTAACATGTAAAGGGAACCTCATTCAACCTCCAAAGTCTTGAAAATCCAAAACACCTCCATTACCACTTCATATACAGGGTGAAAAATCTTATGCATGGAATTCAACTAAAACTAAGCATGAAGTTGGAAAATGAAGAAAAATAAGCTTGTAAGTTACCCAAGGAATGCCATGGTGAGATAAAAACATATAAGTAAGTAGTGATATGAACCAAGAACTTATGTGAAACTCCTTACCAATTGTATGAAACCTCTATAAGGGAAAAAAACTCAACAAGCAAGAGACATTTTAGCTGGAACTACACCTGGTGGTACCCCCTTACATGATATACCAAGTTTACTCATCCAAACATCATGAATAATACAAACAAGAATTGAGACAATTTGATAAATAATAGAAAATCCTTTAGATCCAACACCTCCAATTGGTTTATATGGATTTGGTATAAATGGAGCAAAAATGTTAAGGTTCACCAAAATATTATCAAATCTGCATAGTCAACTTATTAGTGACTGTTCATACAACAAAACTGACTAATGTTCAAAATAAATATATTAAAATGAAATTATTGGAGTGTAAAATAACCTCCAAAAATAATTTTGTCTGAAACTACCTGTGCTTCCCATACTAAGCAAAAACTTGAGGGTCACTCCAATCTGTCAAAAAGGGCAAGAAATGTGTAGAATAATTTTGGATTCAATATGAATATTTATTTTCAAAAAAATCATGTATATGAATGTTATAAATATGAGGATATCCTCCATGATCATCCCCATGTGGCACACTTCCCAAAAATCCATACAAGTGCCATTTTCCCTCTTTTTAGTTGATTTCTACAATTTTAGCTCAACAACCTACAAAATTTAGATGTAACTAACATCCCTAACACCTAAACTAAATTCTTTGATTTTTTTCATGAATTTGGTACACCTAGGCACCTTGGTAACTATGCCAAATGCATTAATGACCCCTACACGTACATAAAATGACCCCAAATGGACAAGTTGACCAAAATAACTAGAACCAAAGCTAAAATAACTTTAAATTACATCATGTAACAAGTATACTTCCTATGACAACATATTATGACCCCTTCAAGTGTTTAAAATCAAAAAAACTTCCTAGGGGTGCCTAAATTTGACCAAAAGTTAAATTTGGTCACCCAAAATTTAATTAAAAATCTATCAAGAGTGGTCCCTATTGTGTATAATATTTTTAACTGAGTGCCTTGATGAGTATCAAACATATTTTGGCTACCCAAAATTTAATTCAAACTTAGTCAACATGGATTTGATTTGAATTTCATTGGGATATGAACTATTAAATTCAAATTTGAACTCTAGTTGATGCATCTCATTTAATCATTATGACCATCAAATAGAAGGATAATTAATGACTCCATGGATTGTAATAATATATATAAGACCAATCTAGGTAATTATATATGGATAGTATATTTATAATTAGAGTCTAGAGTAGAGGGCCATGGCATTTCCATTTTATGTATTTTACTAATTTCTAGCTAGTTTTTTCCCTTTTGCATGATTCGAGGTTATTTGAAGTCAATTTTATAATTCACCTGAGTATTTGATGAATCCCAAGTTGATGCTTCATAAATTACATTCTATTTGAAATATTTTTTAATTGATATCCATTTCCTCCACATATATATGGTGGCCTCATTTCCCTCTTTTGCATAACTAACTTAGTCTTCAGACTCTTGCATTGTCTTTGTTCTTAGTTGTGTTATGCTAGCCACATAGAAATAAATTTTCAAAGTGACTCATCTACTCAATAGAATCAAATATGTCTTCTCTATAAAGGATTTCATCTTCTCTTCCTCCCTACCCTTTCTCTTTTTCTCTTTTTTATTTCTCTATTAGAGTAGGTATTTTAGATTCAAAATTGTAATGCATGTCTACATGTCTTATCTTGAGTGCATAATATTTTCATTATTACTTTTAAATTATTGAATATGTTTAGAATGATCGTGAAATAAATTATATTCATATACTAAATCCATTTACTAATGTCCTAGTCAACAGACCTACAAGGCCATCATTTCCACCATAAATCTGAAGTGTATTCCAAATAAGCCCCTTATATGGAATAACTTGCATCAACCATTTGAGATATATATTTTGCCATGACTTGGTAAACATATACCTTGGGGAAGATGCTAATCCTTCATTTTAAGAGAGTTGGAGGGCGATTGTCACTAGTGGACCCTCCCTTTCTACTTAAAGTTGAAGTTCCTAAAACACACATCAATAATGGTAAGTAGAGGGTTTTGAAGGGGTCCCTTCCCCTTTAAAAGAAACAATCCTAAAGGAAGAAAACTTAAAGATACATCATAAATAGATTAGGAAAATATAACACTATAAAAAATAGCCAACTATCAACAAAAAAAACAAAGAAGCAATAGAAAAAAAAGGGAGGCTAAAATGTAACCCAACCAACAATAACAAGCAAAAGGTTGTTCAAAAATAACAAATAAACTTTTGAAGAGAACACTTGGCTCTAATTTTCTTAGGGAAGTTGAATCTATTTATAGATATACTCCATTTGATTGAAACTTTAGCTCTTTAAAGTTAAGATTAGATAAAGATCCAGGGGATAAAGGATTCTTACCATTATAGGTCACCTTTACTTCCTATAGAGAGTCTAATAAGGACCTTTGGTCAATATTCTCAACTTCTAAAACATTTAGATATTTTGTATGATCTTATATCTGCTCTTCTTGTTGCTTACTAAAGATCTTATTGTCTTCTAGATAATATTTTTGGACTCCTTCTAAATGAACCTCCATCTACATATCCTACAAGGATTGTTGGACTTCTAGATGATACTCCATTTTATCCTCATGTTACTTGTCAAAATTAATTCCATTAGATATTTTTAAGGATTATTTAGACAATCTATAAGCCTCTAGTTGTCCAAAGAATCATGTAAATATTTTTTCTCCTCCTTGTCTCTATTTATTAGTTCCTTTCCTTTCCAAAATGTATGCATTAAATTTTTCATAGGATAGAGATTAGGAAAATGTCCTATGTTGTGACAAGTATAAAATATTAGAGATTAATATTCAATAGTTTGATCCCAAACCCCAAATTTTGAAACTAGTTTAATGCACCAGTTAAAATTTTATCCACCAAAGCATTAACATAGATTCAAGCAAAGATGAGCCTCGTTATAGATTTAGTTATAATTTCAACAATAATAAGATTAAAAAAATTATATTAATGGTATATGAATTGATCTTTCAAAATTATTAATGAAACATATCCCATGGATGATGAGTCCATACATAGATTAGATTTGTTCAATATGTTGTTAATGGAAACATTAGTTTGGATTAATAACATATTAAATGAAGCTATGAATCCTTACATATGTATTAAAATTAAGTACATAAGAGTTTTATGACATCAAAGACAATATATCTATAACTCAAAATTTCTACTAAATCCCCTAAATTCAAATGGGGACAATCAATCACATACATCATCTTCAAGTCTTTTGAAATATGCATCATGCAACAAAATCAAGTAAATATGATGATATCAATTATGCAACTTTTAATATGGACCATCATACAAAAGATGAGGTTCATTCTAGTGGTTTCATTCTTATTAGCATGGTTATTATTCTAAAAACTCAAACTGAGAGATCATTAATAACATATTGAAAAAATCCAAACTATGTGTAATTTCATCATTCATCACAACTTTTTAAATAAATTAAATGACTAGTTATGTTTTAATTGGTTTTTATAGTGTTATGTTATTTAATTACATAGAATCATGGGTTTATTTTCAACAAAAATATGTTGAAATCCATTACCACTTGATGCAAAGGCTATTAGTCAAATAGACTAATATTAGTTGTGGTCAACTGAATTATAGTAGTGGTTTTTGTTGATATGTTTTCCATGCCATTTTTTCTATTCCTTAAAAATAAAAGAATATCTATTACTTTGTTTTCCTCTTTTATTTTATTAGTTTTTTTTTATAATGAAAAATAGATAAAACAACAAATTCAAATCTTTCAATGTTTTAGCAACCATCATTATGTCATTAATTAACTTTAATGACCTATCATATTTTCACACCTAACTTCTCATCTAATTCTATCCAATACACCCATGTTGGAGACTCTCAGGCCTTGTGACGTAATGACACCAAAGGGTGCCTTGTATTAGCATAATGGAAGCCTAATTAAATTAAATAATCAAATTTTAATGGTGACTATCAATTAGGTATGGAATAGAGGGATCAGCTTGGTATATCTGTGCTTCTTTGATCTTGCTTTCCTTACAATGCACCAATATCAAAATGATACAAGTTTCAAATTTTGGTTGGTTATCATTTATTACAGTTTATGATTTTTGGAATTTATATGTTTTGCCCTTTTTTTTTATTTAAATAATAAATTGTATTTGATTATAGATGTAAAACTAGACAATATTATAATACTAAAGATGTACATGTGCACTAAATTTTAGATTCAACCTATATTACCAATTTTAGTAACAAAAATCTAAAACTTAAACACACTAGTAGGAATGGATAAAAGAGGTAGTAAATAATATAAGAACATTTTTACAATCATTTTACCTCCTTATGGCTCTATTCTAGGATCATAAAATGGATTGTTGATGCCCAAATTTGAAAATATTGGATTGCTCACTTAATGGTGATAATAGCTTCCAAATGCTTGAATGAGCTTGATGGTGGATATGGATAGAGGTAAGAGATATTTTTGGATGAAAGATAGTATAAATCTTATGGCTTTATAATTTAGTTTTGAGGAGGAAGGAGAATCAGTTATATAAGCTTGGTGGGAGAAATCAATGGCTCAAATTCAAATTTGAGCCATTGAGATCAAAGGCTAGGGATTTTCCATGGAATTTTTAATTCCATGGAGATTTATAGAATTAGATAATTATAAAGAAAGGAGGATAAAATGGAGGGGATATCTAGAATCCTCCAATTTTATAAATCTCCCATAGGATTTAGGGGTTTAGGAGAGGCTAGAGTAGGGTGGTGGTTGGGTAGGTAGAATATTTTTGTATTTTTAAATTGGCTAGTTAGCTTAAGGAGTAGGTTAGTGGGTAATAGGTTATATTAGGGGTTTAATAAAGAAATTAATTGATTTTTTGGATTGGGTAAGGTTTTTTGGATATAGGACTTGGAAGGAATTATTAGGTTATTAGTTAATTTAGCTAAGCAATATTGAAATTAGACTAAATTAGTGGAACTTAGCTTAATTATTATAATTAATGGGCTGAGCATATTTTAGTACATACATTTTTCTCCTCTTTAAAAGGGTATTATGGGTGGATATGATGGGAAGGAGTAATGGTATTTCAAAGAAGAATCATAATGTTAAATTGTGTCAGATATTAGTAGGATATGATGTGCCCTCAAGGGAGCATGCAGGGAGAACCGAACCAGATGGTCACTCGAATGAATAGAAATCATGGGGTGGAGAAAATAGGTTGGTAAAATGGGGTTGGGATGCCCCAAGACATAGATATGGTTAAAAATTACCCAAGTGGAAAAGGGATAAAGTAGCTCAGTTGTGATGGGTTCTAGACAAATGACTAATGTCTAGAAAGTTTTTTGATTGATAAGACAAAATTGATTGAGATGAGATGGGTTAAATATGATGATAAGTTCCATATCAAGGACAAATGATAAGGAGGGCTTGAAGATGGATAAAGGAGATAAAATTTATTGGTTGATGATAGGAAGCTACTTTATGTAAGATTCAGGGCTTAAAAAGGATGTATGATCATCAAGTGACTAGTCCAAAGATGGGATAGTGATGAGGGATGCATGGTGGTCAAGTTATCCTTGGGTACAATAGTGAGACCAAGTACTACCTAAATATTCTAAAAAGACCTCAAGATGATGTAGTTATGACTTTGGATGATGTTGAATGATGGGTAAAGACTATGCCCTAGATGATTAAAGGAGGATAAGTTTATGAAATAGAGGTGATTGATTAGGTTTACAAGGTTTAGATATGACAAGGTAGTTTTGGAGGTAAAGGGGGTGGTGGGTTGGGGGGATAATATGGTTTAACAAGATGGTGATAGGTGAGATGGGATGATTGCCAAAATTAGTGGGATGGGTGGTAATTTGGAAGATATTGATAATTTTTACAATCCTTTTTCATAGTGTACCATTTATATGTGTACTAATAACATAAGAGAAGTCAAAGGTACATCAAAATATGTGTATGGGGGGGACTCCATTTTTAGTGACTTTGCCTAAATAGGTTCAGTATTCACCTAGACCATCCTTTTTCCCATAAAAAGTAACAAGAGAAAACATATACAAGATGATAACAAAGAAAATGAACAAGACAAGGTAATTATTATGTACATGACTAACTAAAAAACCACACACCACAAGATAATCATAAGACAATATAGATTAAAGATAGGGATAAGAACAAGGATAGACAAAGGGATAATGAATTGATGATAAACAATGGGTGTAGTGATAATAAGGGGTTATGTACATGAAGTATATAGTGCATAATGATATTATATGTTAGATCAAGATTCCAAATAAGTTCAAAAAATATTGATCTATGGGGTTTAGGATGATCCTTCAAGATTTAGTATCATAATGTATACAACACCCTAAAATAGAAAACCTATCATTTAACCCTTCCATAATCACAACATTGGTGGGAAGGTAGGGACCATGGTTTTTGGGATAGTAAGGGACAAATGGAGATGAGATTTGCCTTAAGGCTAAAGGGAGACATACATGTCAAAGAGGATGTGATAGGGTAGTGTGATGAGGGATGAACATAATGATATGATAGGTGTTGGGAACATATTCATGATAGAGATGGATAAGAGACTCCAAAGGACTTACCCAAAAATCATACCTAGTACTCAACAAGCAATGGATTTTTCTTTAATTGAAAACTGATGTCTCTTATTTCTACATAAAAAAACTTGTAATGGATGCCTATTGTTAAGACCAGGGTCAAGGTTACTTTACCATGATGCTGAAAATTGGTTTTCATCATGGTACTTGCCCAAGGTGCTAGAGAACTAGTTTTCACCATTGGACATATTTTTTTTGACTTTTGGACTATGGAGGAGATGTGATAGAGTGGACAAGGGTATGCCCCCAAGATTTGGGATTCATAGATGGGGGATGGTGGAACCTATCAGGTGTAGAAACACTTTAAATGCATGAAATTCATGGGATCATCAAGCTCTTAGCCATCCAATGTGGTCAATTTATATGCTTTTGATCAAAATTTGGAAATGATGATATAGGGCCCTAGCCAATTAACTTCAAATTTCCCCTTCTTATCTCTATATGTATTGGTATTTTTTTGGTTCTCCTAAGTCACCAACCTCAAATTATCTGGAATGGATATTTTTTTGATATTGGCCTTTTAGTCTATTTTGATATTATCATAGGTAATCAAGGGCCTTCTAATGTTTCTCATCAACAAATTCCAATTCTTGTAGGCATTCTTATCTATAATTATGGTCAGTGATGATGCATCTTAATGATATTTTAAGGGAAGGGAACTCTACTTCCACTGACAAGATTTCTTCTATCCCATAAACCAAGGCATATGGAGTGGCCCCAGTAGGTGCGTGAATGTTTGTGTGATAATACCATAGATCTAGATACAATTAGATGTGCCAATTTCTACCTGCTTGATTGATTATCTTCTTATGTATTTTGATAAGGGTCTTATTGGTAGCCTCAGCTTATCAATTACCTTAAGGATAATAGGGAGAGGAGAAATGTTACTTGATGTGATATTTATGATACAAGGCCTCAACTTCCTAATTTTTGAATGATTTGTCATTATCTGAGATGATGTTGGCAGGTATGCCAAAGTGAAAAATGATCTAATTAAGAATAAATTTAGATATTTGGAGGCTCATGGTATAATTTAGTGGCATCACCTCTACCCATTTAGTAAAGTATTTTGTTTCCATGATAATAAACTTGTGACCATCTGATGAAGTTGGATTAATCTTACCAATTAAATCAAGGACCCATATGGAAAATGGCCATCGAATCATGACAGGCTATAATTCTTGTATGGGTGTATGAATGAGATTCTCTATTTATGATAGGCAATGCATTTTTGCACATACTAACAAGAGTATTATTCCATGGTTGGCCAATAATATCTAGTCTAGATTAGTTTTTTGGCTAGGGCCATTCCACTGATGTGCCCACCACATATACCATCACGAACCTCTTTGATCACATGAGAGGCCTCTTCCTATGTTATACACCTTAACAACATTATATCATAACCCCTATGATAGTGCATACTACTAAGGATAGTCTAACAGGAGGTGTGATGAATAAAATATTTATGTTAGTGGTGGTTAAGGTTAGGAGGGAGGATGTTATCATGGAAATACCTGTAGATATCATGGTATTAGGGAAGACTAGGATCATTCATTGCAAAAATTTGAAAAGGAACCATAGATTGATGTGAGAGGATGATTAAATGTTCAATGAGAAAATTTCCCTCTAACACATCTTTAGGGAGGTCAATGAGGGAGCCAATGGTGGCCATTGAATCAATTTCTTTATTTCTTCCTTGTGTTACTTGCTCAAATGTAATGGATTGAAAATTTTATTTTAATTGATCAACAAACTACTTATAAGGGATAAAATTTTCATCCTTCATCTGTAAATCATCATTGACTTATTTTATTATCAATTGTGAGTCACCAAATACCTACAAATGTTGGATATTTCATTGGATGGCTAAGTGAAGCCTGACTATCAAGGCCTCAGATTTTGAAATGTTGTTAGTACATGGGAAGGCAAGGCAAAAGATTTTGTAATAAGATCACCTTGTGGGGTAATGAAGAGGATGATTTCCCCTGATCCATGTGTGGTGATGAGCCATCAAAATATAATTTCTAGCCACTTGATTCTAAGGTATTCATTATAGATTCATCTAGGAAGTTTATTGCAAGGGGATCAGTTGATTCAAGTGGTGCTTTCACTAATTGATTTTCTATGACTTGTCATTTTATAGACTTTTGGTTGACATATTCAATGTCAAACTTGCTAAGCAATATGATCCACTTAGCTATTCTACTAGTAAGAGCTGATTTAGACAATAAATATTTTAGAGGATCAACCTTGGTGATGAGCTAGACTTGATTATTAAACATGTAGTGTCGAAGCTTATGTGAGGCAAAAACCATGACTAAGCGTGCCTTTTCAATTGAAGTATAGTTCAAATAATAGGATATTAATGTGTTACTAAGATAGTAAATGGCTTGCTCCTTGCCCTGATCATTGTGTTATGCTAGAAAGGTGCATATGGCACATGGTGTTGTCAAGATATACAGGATTAAGGGTATTCCTAAGATAGGTGGTGATAAATTAGGTGGGTTATCTAGATACTATTTGAGATTATTAAAAGCTTTTTGGTACTCATAATTCTAGTTAAAGGTAGTCCCCTTCTTTAAGAGATGGGTGAAGTGGTGGAATTTGTCTACAAACTGAGAAATAAAATGTCAAATGGATTATAATTTTCCTTAAAGACTCTTAAGTTGCTTGATATTGTGAGGTGGAGGCATTTCTTTGATTACTTTTACTTTTGCTAGGTTTACCTCTATGCCACTTCTTGAAACTATAAATCCCAGTACTTTTCTTGAAGTGATACCAAATCCACATTTATTGGGATTTAGCCTAACTTTATATTCTCATAATCATTCAAAGATTCTTCTTATAACAACATGGTGTTCAGAAATCAAGCAAGACTTCCCTAGAATGTCATCCACATAATCTTCAAATATGTCATGCATCATGTCATGAAAAATGACTGTCATGGCCTATTGATAAGTGGCGCTAGAATTTTTAAGGCTGAAGGGCATAACCTAATAGCAAAATGTTCCCCATGGAGTGATAACATATATTTTGTGTTAGTCCTCAGGTGCAATTTTAATTTGATTATATCTTGATAAACCATCTATGAGCAAGATCATTTCATATCCAATGGTTAAATCCACAATCATGTCAATTTTTGGAAGGGGCAAGTCATCTTTTGGACATGCCTTGTTTATATCTCATAAGTCTATACAAATTCAAATTCCACCTTGTGGCTTGGTCACAAAGACAATATTACAAATCCAATCAAAATAATCTATAGGGTGGATAAAACTAGCTTCCAAAAAAATTTGTAGCTTCTCTTTGACTAATAGTACCACTTTTGGGTCCATCTTCCATAATTTATGTTTGATCAGTTTTGCATATGGAAGCATAACCAAGTGATGTACTACCAATGAGGGATCTAATCTAGGAATGTCAACATAACTCCATGCAAATATGTCAATGAATTATTTAAGTAGCTCTATGATAACTTCACATTTTGTGGGTGTCAAAGAGGCCCCTAGTTTAACTATTTTGGGATGTTGATCTATCCCAATTTTGACTTCCATCACTTCCTAAATAAGAGCTGGTGATTGTTATTATAAATAAAGAGACAAGGATGTTTTTGGAACATCTAAAGCAAAATAATTTGGAGGCTCCATGTCAATGTCAAAGTATTCTTCTGATTTAAATGAGACATGTGGAAGTTCATCCAATTGTTTAGGAGTCTCTTCCTCTTTAGATTACTCTTCACCACTTTGATCATGGGGTTCTTATTTTTTGAAGTATGCAGATTGAAAAAGATTTAATGAAAATCCCCTTTTGTGATCCCCATATGGCATAAAATCCTAAGTTCTCATGTATTCCAAGATTTCTTTATTATTTTGAAATGTGTCAAAAGAAGGTTCATGTTTTAAATCCTAGTTTATGAGTGATGGATAGTGGAGGAAAATATTGATGTTGGAATTGGTAGTATTTGAGAATAGGTTGGTGGCATCAAGCCTCTCGAAGAGACTACAAATAGAACTTGTTTAAATGTCTTCATTAGGGAGAGAGCCCAGGGATCAAAAGAGAATCCACAATGATATTGTTTAGGTCATCATCATATAGTCCATATCCTAAACCAAATACTATGGATATTCTTAAACCATGATAGGTTTAAGTCTACCTTGCTCTGGTTTGCCTAGTCCTTTCCCTTTATAATGCATATTCTCCATCATCTTTTGGATACGAGGATATTGATTTCCTAGAGAGATAAGGGCCTTATCATCTAGAATAAGCCATGAATCATCTATATCTTCAATGCATCCTTCATATAAGAATTTGATGCTTGAGAAGTTCATTGGTCTAAATTAGTATTTGATGGGATTAGTTTTCCTCATGGTTGGGGACCCTTAGCTATACAATGAGAGAGGTAAATCACTAATGTAGAAGTTTTTATATTTGTATTCTTTATATCTTATGGATGTGATCTTTAAATGAGTGACGTCAGGTAGTGGATTGGATGTAGATTTAATTTGATCAAGGGAGATGTATTTGGTAGTTGTTGGACTTAAGATGGAATTATATGTGTTGAGATAAGGATGGGGTGATGATCATTGGTCCATATGACAACTATGAATATGACCAATTACTCTAAGCATGGGGGCCTCCATTTCAAAGTGGGGAAATTTGAGACACTTATGTAAATTAGATGGAACATCTTGCATTTCATGGATCCATAGATGTCCAAGCAACATATTATAAGGCAAATCTACATCTACAATATGGACTAGTGTTTGATGCACTACAGGCCCCATAGTGATAGAAAGGTAAATAGTCTCAGCAAATACCCTTTCATTATTGTGATAAGATTTGATCATTATCAAGTTAGGCCCTAAGGATGCTTTCAAATATTCCAATTTCTTCAAGAATTCTAGATTACATAAATTTAGTGATGATCCTCCATCTATGAGAACCTAGGATACATGATGGTGGGAGATGGACACTTCAATGAATAGGGAATAATTATGATGTGGGCTGATGGGAGGCATATCCTAGGCATAAAAATTAATCTACTATGAAGGGGATAAATGTCCTACTAATACTTGGAACTAATTTGTATCCAAGTCACTAGGGACTTTAAGATTATTCAGGACTTGGTTTTGTATTTCTCAATGTAGAATGAATGTTTTAAGAAGCTCCATTAATGATATTTGGGTTGTAGTTTTCTCAAGTTACTGAATGATGTCATAAGACTTATCAAAATAATTTGAAACCTTCTTAGGAACACTCCCCTTTTGATTAGTGGATGAAGTGGATAGATCTTTAGGGGGTGCCCTAGGAACTATAATTTTATTATGTCTAGTGGTGACTATGTAATCAACAGTGGCTCAATTAAGTTTTAAAATGGAGGATGAAGATAGAGTGGGTTCTTAGAGGTTACATATTTTAATAGTGGTATGGCATAGTTTGGTAGTCAATTCAGTTAGAGGAAGAGGCCTAACCCTGGTCTCTTAGTGGTCTCCTATTTATTTGTTCATACTTGGGGAGCAGGTCCTTGTAAATGCTGAGATACCCATTTGTTGATTGATTTGGGGTATTTTATCCCTTTATTTCAATGTCACCCCTTTCAATCAAATCTTGAATGTATTTTTTATGCTACATACATATTTTTGTATCATGTCCTTTGACCCTATGGTATTTACAAAATTCATCTTCATAGTACCAATCTAGTTTTGGTTGATGATTATCCATAGGTCTAATTTTAGGAAGGGTGTTCATAATAGCAACAATTAACTAATCAAGGACTATTTCAATTAGTACTACCAAGCTAGTGAGTGGTCTTTTTTTAGTTTGAGTCTTTGGCTTGCCTCATGGAACTCAGATGGAGGAGACATTTGGTTGTTTATTGATAATTTTCTTTTGAAATATTTGCACATACTATTATTTAGAATCAATCACCCCATCTCCCATGACATTATTGTTTTTGTTGAAGACCTTAGATTTCCCTAAAGAAGAGTTGTCATGATTTTGATTGTGCTCACTATGAGAATAAAATTTGATTGTCCCTTTTTCAATAAGGGCATTTTCAATTTGTATCCCTTTCCCTATTATTTCATCAAATGTTTTGGCACATTGTATATTTAGCTGATACTTGAGCTTAACATCATTAAGATTATCCAAAAATATTTTTGCCAACTCTTTTTCAAGCATTGTACATCTCAAGAGGCTTGCCAAACTTTCCCATATTTGTAAGAAGTATGCCAGACTTTCCCCATTTCTTTGGTTGGTATTATAAAGGTCTATTATGGAGATGCCATGTTTAATATTAAATGAAAAATGTCTAAAGAATTATTCTATCAATTCTCTAAAACTAGATATTAACCCCTTGGGTAAATGCATAACCATTCTAAAATAGGTCCAGTAAGACTTTTGGGGAAAATTCTCAACAAATAGGCATCTTTGTATGCCACCTATTGGCAAGCCACATAAAATTCTTGCACATGATCTCTAGGATCTCCTTTCCATCAATATTTTTCAAATTATGGTACCTTAAAGTGTGAATGGAAATGTATTTGCAATATGATCATGTCCAATGGTGAAGAATCAAAATCTTTATCTTTGTATTTGAGAGCTTGTGAGTATGGGTCTATTGGCTAGAAGGTCTCCTTTATTGCTCTCCACTTTTTTGTAAATGCAAGGTCCCCAAGAGTATTCGTGGTTTGGTTTTCACTATTTTGGGGAATATGGGTATTATGGGAATTATGGGTGATATGAGTGTTGTTGGTATTATTGATAGTGTTTTTATTATTAGCATTATTATTTGTGTTATTTTGTTGAGCAAATGATGGATGTTAGTTATGGAGTAGGAGATTGATTTATTGTGTTAGTTGGTCTAATATATCTTTTATGATAACTTGTCTCTCATTAGCCTCAATATGATTATTATAGAGGGGTGGTGGGAATTCTTCCTCTGTAAATCCATGGTCCACACCTTCCTCTTCTTGGGGTATTTTATTGGCATGTATGTTCTGACGGGGTGTATTTAGACAAGATGTAGGTCAAACTAAGCTATGTAAAAGACTACAGTCAAAAGTAGAAGGTAGTTTTCCCCCTATTTTAATGGCACAGGCATGGACATGATCATGGTTTTTTTAGAGGTATCAGTCAATTAAGTTCTTAACCTCCTTATTATGGATGGGATTTAATCTTTCATCTTTTCCTCTAAGGGTATGTATATCACTATGGGTATCATCATGATCTTGAGTTGGATCAAATAGATTCCCTAATGGATCAAAGTTTTGGTTGGAAGCTTGTCTAATCCTAAGTTGGGCATGGGTGTGTGTGATCATTTGGGATGAGGGGAAAAGAGATGTGATTAAGTGTGATAGGTGATGTGGAGGTTTTGAATACCAACTCAGTCTAAAAACCAAATTTATTAGTGGTCAAAGAGAATGACATGAGATGACTAAGAATTACCAAGAGATAAAGTATTGTAAGAGACCAATCCAAAAATAATTAAAGAGAGTGATTGGATCAAATACCTCATATACAAGTAAAAGGGATGATTGGATTTGTGCTAGGTGAAGAAGGCACTTGATATGGATGAGTGATGGGAGATATATTATAATCTTGATAAGACTCTGTTTATTGATGATACCTAGTATAAAGATATAGGATATGAAAATGAGGACTTAAGAGGATGGGTGACAACTAGAACTTTATTCAAAGACTAAATGTAGTATTTAAGAGTGATGAGAAGATATAAGATGGATGGGGTATGGGAAATAAAAGATATAAGATGAGATGAATAGAAGTTATAGGATTGATGTTAGGTGGATGGAGAATACATGGTGAAAATGGAAGATACAGGATAGAAAATATGGGTTATATAAATCACTTATAATATGTAAGAATGGGGAGATATGAGGTGAAAATAAGATATAAAATGGATGTTAGGTGGATGGATAAATATGGGATGTTGTAAGTAATAGATGATATAAGGTGGGTAATAAATGGGTAGCATGTATGATGTGGGATGGGTGACTAACACAAGATGAGCGAATGATATAGGATGGATTAGGGTAGATAAGTTTTATTGGAAGATAAAAGGCTAGGGTGTAGGGGATATGAGATGAATACTTAGAATAATATGGGATGAAAGGTCAAAATAAGATCTGTAGATGATATAAGATGGACAGTAGATTAAGTGGAAGATGTAAGACTAAGGAGTGGAAAATGTGGGATGGAATATAGAATATATGGGATGGGATGAATAGAAGCTATAGGATTGGTACTAGCTGGATAGAATATGTGGATGTAGGATTAAATCTCCTAAATATGAGATATATAGAAATGAATGTTGAAAATGTAGGAAGAATATTAGGCAAAAGGGTGGGGTATATTCAAGATAGATACTAAAGAAAGGTGTGAAAGGGGTGATTACTATATGAATGAATAGTAGGATGGATATAGTGGAGTGGATAGTAATTATGGATAGTGGATTAGAAGTATTATTGGGGTATGTAGGATATAAGATGAATATGAGGTGACAGAATGAATATGGATATTTGCCTCTAGGTATCTAAGGTATTACACCCACAAGAATTTGAGGCAAAATATAGTGTTCAAGGGTGGTATGAGATAGAAATAGGATGGGTGGATGATATCAAATGGGTATTAGATGAGTGTGATATAGGATTAGACAAAGGGGATTACAAAATGGGTATTAAATGGATGCTAGATGTGGAATAAAGAGTATAAAATGGTAGATAGATGATCAATACTAAGTGGGCACATGGTATGGGTGGATGATATAAGGTGATATGATGATGAGATGATGAGTATTAACATAGAGGTGTCTAATGTATCACACATAAAATAAATTTATGGTTGACTCAACTGGAAAATAATAGGGGTCTTACATAACACTCAAACAACACATGTAACTATGAATCCTAAATTATTCAACTTTTAAGGTTGTGTAACCCAATACCTTCACCATCCAACAGCTTCATGGGTGAGGATGTATGATGATGACCCATTACGGTATCAACCAAACCTTCTCAACCCTACTTACACTCGATGGCTACTTTGGATTTGATACTAACTCCTACAATGGTACACCTATTAGGGCCAAAGGCCCCTAATCTAGGTATGTAAAAGGGTTTTTAGGTGCATCCCCTATATATTCAAAGTTAAAGTGGGTCCCAAGTCCATATAGGATGTTTTTTGACCACCCTACGTATTGGAGCTTAACCACCCCTCACTCTATAAAACCCTTTATGGGAAATTATGCTTAGGTGCATAATGATAGATCTCCTAATTTTTAGACTCCACCAAAATATGGAATTTGGTTAGTGCATGGTGATGAAATCCATGCCATCAACCCCTATTTTCTAAGCCCATGTGTGGGGATTAAATTCATGCCACATGTTATCCTATACTTAGGGGGATAATAAACAGGAAATCAAAACATAATTAATCTATTGATTAATTACCTACATGTGAGGGGCAAAATTAAATACAATAAAGTGACAAGCAAATATGCACAAGAAAAAACCACAACATGCGAGTATATATGATGAATCAAATTTACAACATGCATATACAATTAAAAACTAGGATAATGTATTATGGGCAACCCTTCATGCAAACACAAGTGTTAAAAGATAAAGTGGAGTGCCTTGGTCTTGAGGGGTCCTAAAATAAAAAAAGGTTAGTAGTTTTAGCCTGAAAATGATTAGGCCTACAAGTAAATTCAAATGTGTTATGAAACAAAATCAGATGGATGAATAAAATGGTGTTTATGCTTGATTTCAAAACTGATCAACCTAAAAAATAAATGATTAGTAGTTTGCTTGATTTTAATATATGACCAATCATTTCATAAAGAAATACAAGGCAACCTGTAATGAAAAAGTGTTAATAATTTGATCAAATTTCATGATTTTGAATATCTAAATGGTAAAATTCCCACCTCTTTTTATGTAATTGTTATTACAGGATTATGACAAATATTATGACTTAAATCATCCTATCAATAAAAATATTAGCCTAAAAGAAAATAAACATGTAAAATTTAGTACCATAACTCTTTAATGGTATTCAATGACAATTTAAAATTCAAAGGAAGCTTTACATGACTATTTTTGAAATATATTCAAGATTGTATTTAATTTCTGCACAACCTATTAAAAACATCATTCGAATTCAAAATAAATTCAAAATCAAAGTGCTACACCAAATTTAAAAATTCCAAATTTATACCAAGAAGTGCACAAGGCTTGAGGTCATTTATAATAGCATTTAAGGCATTAGAATTGAAGATATGATGAATTGCTTGGATTGGGGAGGAGCTTGGCTTGTAAGGTATGGATATGGGCACAACCCTACTATATTTAGATGAGATAATGTCCATGTATAGGCAAATTAATCCCAAACCCATAATCAGGACACCTGTGAGTCTAATTCCAGTTCTAAATCTGATTCTAAAATTGCTTTGGGTTTCTACTAAAAAATCATTACTTGTAGAAAGTAGCATTGGTACTACTCACCCTAATAGGAGTCGAAGGAGGGGAGCCTCATATGGCCCAAAAACCCTTTCACCTAGAGGTGTGGAAAAAGCAAGCAGCCATGCATCCAGTCAGTTCTTCACAATAGCATTTCAGAAGTTAAATCAACCTTTTAGTATTGTTGTCAAAAAAGGGCTTATCGAAAGGGAGAGGGATCTTTCTTTTTTCAATGAAGATGGATGCTCAGTGAAAACTAATAAGGATTTTGAAGAGGGATTTTATTATGAATAAAAAGGATCTCAAGATTTACTTGCAAAACTCTTGAAATTTATATATTTTGCTTAAGTATTTTATGTGAAAATAGCATTGACCTTATTATAACAAGTAGGCCATTATGAATAAGTGTGGGTATGCCAACAAACATCAAAAGGATGTAAGATTATACTTATAATGGTGTATTGACTTTGCTAAGGGTGTAGAAAATAAAATGGCTTTGCTAAAATAAAAATCATCGAGATATAACTATGTGGTTTGCAAGGCCATATGGTCAGAGAGTAATTAAAATTTGCCTAAGATACTAGAGTACAAAGAATTGATGGTAGGTACACACCTAAAACATTTACAAATTAGTTTCAAACATCATTTAATAAATTGGATTTGTTATCCAAAAATAGATTTGTTATCAAATATATATATATATATATATATATATATACATACACACATACAGACATACATACATACATAAATAATATGTATGTATGTATGTATGTATATATATATATATATATATATACACACACACACACATACATAGATAATATATATCTATGTATGTATGTATATATATACATATATACATATATACATATATATATATGTATATATGTATGTATGTTACATACATACATACATACATACATACATATATATATATATATATATATATATATATATATATATATATATATATATATATATATATATACAAAGCTTTAAAATATCCTAAAATGTTAAGAATGCAACACACCTATAACTTGTTAATAGAAACAAGGAGATATATAACTAATTTAATGGTAGAATAAGGAAGAAAAACATATTAAAATATGATACAAGTACAAGAACCAAAACCCTGGTGATTTTTATGGATGAGAATTTTGAAATGTTGAGCTGACGATCTTGCTTCAAATTTGACCTACAACCTTAAACAACCACACTTAAAGTGCCAAAAATGTTAGCTCAAGAAGGGTGTTGGTCCTACTATGGTCACCAATAATGTGCACTAAATTTTAGATTCAACCTACATTACCAATTTTAGTAACAAAAATCTAAAACTTTTGCACACTAGTAGGAATGGATAAAAGAGGAAATCAACAATATAAGAACATTATTAACATAATTTTACCTCCTTATGGCTCCACTCCAAGATCACAAAATGGATTGTTGATGCCCAAATTTGAAAATATTTTATTGCTCACTTGATGGTGATAATGGCTTCCAAATGCTTGAATGAGCTTGATGGTGATATGGATGGAGGTAAAAGAGATTTTCAGATGCAAAATAGCAACAATTTGATGGATTTATTCTAAGTTAGTTTTGAGGCGGAAAGAGAGCTTGGCTATATAATCTTGGAGGGAGAAATCAATGGCTCAAATTTAAATTTGAGCCATTGAGATCAAAGGCTAGGGATTTTCTATGGAATTTTTAATTCCATGGAGATCTCTAAAATTAGAGAATTCTAGAGAAAGGGGGATAGAATGGAGGGTATATCTATAATCCTCCAATTTTAGAAATCTCCCATAGGTTTTAGGGGTTTAGGAGAGGCTAGAGTAGGGTGGTGGTTGGGTAGGTAACATATTTTTTGTATTTTTAAATTAGATAGTTAGCTTGAGGAGTAGGTTAGTGGGTACAGGTTCTATTAGGGGTTTAATAAAGGGATTAGTTGATTTGATCTAGATTTTAGTTTAGAGAAAGTTTCCAAGTTGTGATAAAAATAATTTCATAGTGTATAGCTCATCAAGAGCTTTCTGGCACTTTTCACAGTTTTCAAAATGGACACCATATGCAAAAGTTATAGGTTGTTGAAGTTATTTTGTGATAGGCAAAATAAGGAGGTGTCACAAGATGTCACAATGCAAATGTGACAAGTGGGCCAATCATAGGTTGACACCTGGTAGTCAATTTTATACATTCATGTAAAAAAAATTAGTTGGTGTTTATTTTGGTTTCAGCCTTTGGTATTTGA
This sequence comes from Torreya grandis, assembly GCA_037957365.1. NCBI lineage: Eukaryota > Viridiplantae > Streptophyta > Pinopsida > Cupressales > Taxaceae > Torreya > Torreya grandis. The sequence continues at coordinate 666,578 of JARHVA010003074.1, read as the reverse complement.
TAGTGGTCATATGGAGAACCATGGGCCCCACTATTGACTCGCTAGGGGCCCTCAGCGAGGGTCGACACACTTGGTTAAGGAGGGGTGCCTTGGCCTCCATTTTACATTGCAATGTATTTGACTTTGCTTTTGAATTATTATATTGTGCCCACTAAATGCATGTGGGACAATTGAATTACATGTTTATAAACACTTTGTAATTTTTCTTGGTAATATTTTACTTACCAAGCTCATACATCACATGGAGAACCAACACACCACAAAGGCATTCCAACAACCACTTTGCCGAGTCAAGCTAGCTCAAGATATATATGCCTATCTATGTTGGTGGTTTTAAGCTAAGCTTGAAGATAAAGCCATATTCCCTCTCAAAGTTAGTGTATATGCTAATTAACAACCAACATATAAGGCTAAGTTGGTACTAGATCCAACAACCCATGCTAACGTGGAACTTGAACCAATGAACCCGTACTATGTTTGGCACCTTGAGCCCACCAAAAGGGGCATCAACATTGTAAACAGAAGCTGCCATTCTTTTTAAAGACTCAAAGCCAATTTGTATTTCCTAATGTGGGATTAAAATGGATAAGCAAAGTGCCTTAATAGAAGGCGGATGACTTGAACCTGTGACCTACCAAGCAAAAGGGATAGGCCTTGACTACTTGAGATATGGGTTCACAAACAATATAAAAGGCATGAACCTGTATTTGAATTTAAGTTTCGTAGGATTGTGTTTTTTTATTTAGGAGGCCGAGAGCTAGTTTAATCTTGGAGAAGGATTTAGCAAGTAGATTATGATCCAAATTTTGACCTCTATACATAGGATAAGCCTTTCAGTTATGTTTTGTAATTGAAAGATAATGTTATTATTATTATTATTAGACCAATAGATTTAATGAAGGACTAAAACATATTCTGAAGGGGTTGAAGACTGAGGAAGAATTTTTGTGTGGCCGAGCTTGAGTATATCAGCGAGGTGGAGTTCTTGGATAGAGATTAGGCCTAAGGGAAGTTGTGCAGTGTTTCCAAATAATTTGTAAGCCATTTTTTGCACAAATTTAATAGAAATGGTCCTCACTATTGATCGGACCCAGAGATGTAAGGAAACTATGTCAAACTCTGTTATCAATGTTAGATGGTAATTTGTCATTTGCTTGCATGTTTTAATTCAATTTTTTTATTTTTAATTATGAAATCATGCAAAGATTAAAATTTTATAATTTACGACATTTGATTAAAAACAAAAACCAGTTTAATTAGTGAATGGAAGTGAAAAGTTTGGTGACAGTTCCAATCCAATTTGATAACAGAGAACACTTTTGCTAAATAATTTGCAAGTTCTTTTGAGTATTTTTGAGAATTTGTTAAGTTTAAGAAATTCAAAATCCGTAGTTTTAAACTTCACTTTGAGTTTATCAGTTTAGTTTATGGATCAAAAATTGGTATCAGATCAGTTGATCAATGATATTTAACAGTTGGTTATTGTTTTTACTTCTATTTCAACATTTGTTTTGATTTTTGTGATTTGATAGGTGAAATGGGTAAGTTGTCAAATAGAGCCAAGCTTGATGAGCTTGAAGCATATAACCAACAGATCCAGGAAGAGAATACTTTCCTGAGAGCAAGATTATACTCCTTGGATGAGGAGATTGCAAGTTTGAAATTTGAGCTTGAATCTAAGGATGAGCTCTTGATCAAATTGTAGTGTGGTGAACCAAAGAAGGCCATACCTTCTACTTCAGATGCAGAGACTATGACTGAATGTACTGTAGGTTATTCACCAAGTAATTCATCTACTTCTTCTTTCCATTTAGATTCAGATTCAAGTAATGATGCTTTTGGTAGTTTTGAACAACACACTAAGGGTATAAGATCCAAATTGTTGATGAAAATGGGCTTTAATGGAAGAGGTCTTGGTTGAGATGGCCATGGAATTACTAACCCAATACAAGTAGAGCATAGATCTCTTCATGCAGGTTTGGGTTACACTAGTGAGCAACTGGAAATTAGAGAAACTTCCTCCATGGCTAAAGGAAGACAAGCTTCGAATAGCAAAGGATCGAGGCCACTAGTAGAGCATGTACGGTGTAAGAAGGAATGTAAAAGAGGTATTGAGATTTCACCTCCTAGTTCCTACACTAGAGTTAGCACTAAAACTTCTGATCCACTTTTTATGTTTAAGAAATTTAGATTTAACATTCAGAAGATGATGCAATCATTCCCTTTCACTTTTTGTGGGATGCATAACCATAATGTTCCATTTTGTTGGAAGAGGCATGCTATGATTAAGCATATTGCAGGTGTTAATAACCATTCTCATCATGGCAAAGAGAGAAGAGGTAAAAGGGAGACCTCACCTATGAAGGTTTTATGCACTCATTGCCATATGAGTGGACATCGGATTGATCATTATTTTAAACTTGAATCATCTTATAATTCTATAAATGGTAAAACTAAGATGATTTATCAACCTATTAATAAGGTCAATGAAGTTAAATCAATCCATAATGATGTAAAGGAATCCACTAAGAAAATCAAGTTAACTAGGCAGAAAATTTGATTAAGTGGACTAATAATGCAATTAGTTTTCAAAGCATTGTTAAGAATTCTATTAAGGGAAAGAACAAGTTTTGATGATGCATTAGTAGAGCATGTGAGAACACTTCAAGATAGGTTCATCATTTGAAGTATTTCAATTCTCATGTTGAGTAGCTCTATGTTATGGAATATCCTATTTATGTTGTGTGAGTTGTCTAGAGGACTTGAACTCATTTGATCAGTTGGAGATAGCAGAATGCATGTTGTAGGTTGAGTTAATTCCCTTACAACACTTGTCTCATATTTGAATATTATTTTTAGAATGTATCTATTTTTGGCACATAGATGTATAGATGCATTGTTAAGATCCTATGGGCATGTTTGGATGTTAGGCAATATACACTTTGTGTTGTTTACATTTGCTTAGCATATAAGTCCCATACCAGGGCATTGTATTGAAACATGTCCACAACATTTATTGTATGTTGTCAACATTAACAAACTTGTTTCCTAATTACATTGGGGATTGTTTTAGTTATTGACAGTTCACCACTTTACAGGATGTGACATGGGCAGATAGTTTTGGTATGTTGTGATTAGATTATTGGTAGTTGTAGATTCCTTTACTTATGCCATGTTAGACCAGTTATCTGATTTCAAGAGATAGTCAACTTTTGGAGACCAAAAGCCTCTTTTGTAAGTAGGTGTGATCCAGAGTTTAGTTTTAAAAAGTTTCCAAGTCATGATGAAAAAAATTTAACAGTGTAGAACTCATTAAGATCTTTCTGATGCTTTTCACAGTTGCAAAATGGACACCGTATGCAAAAGTTATAGGCTGCTAAAGTTATTTTGCGATAGGAAAAATAAGGAGGTGTCGCAAGATGTCGCAATGTGAATGTGACAAGTGGACCAATCATAGGTTGACATGTGGTAGTCAATTTTGTACATTCATGCAAAAAAAATTGGTTGGTGTTTGTTTTGGCTTCATCCTCCAATCTTTGACAGTGGTCGTATGGAGAATCATGGGCCCCGCTATTGGCTCACTGGGGGCCCTTAGCGAGGGTTGATAGACTTGGTTAAAGAGGGGTGCCTTGGCCTCCATTTCATATTGAAATGTATTTGACTTTGCTTTTAAAGCATTATATTTTTCCCACCGAATGCATGTAGGACAATTGAATTACATGTTTTTAAACACTTTGTAATTTTCCTTGGTAATATTTTACTTACCAAGCTCATACATCACATGGAGAACCAACACACCACAAAGGCATTCCAATAACCACTTTGCCGAGTCAAGATAGCTTGAAATATATATTCTTATCTGTGTTGGTAGTTTTAAGCTAAGCTCAAATAGCGAGCCATATTCCCTCTCAAAGTTGGCGTATATGCTAATCAACAACCAACAAATAAGGCTAAGTTGGTACTTGAACCAATGAACCCGTACTATGTTTGGCACCTTGAGCCCACTAAAAGGGGCATCAACATTGTAAACAGAAGCTGCCATTCTTTTTAAAGACTCAAAGCTGATTTGTATTTCCCAATGTGGGATTAAAATGGATAAGTAAAGTGCCTTAATAGAAGGCCGATGACTTAAACCCGTGACTTGCCAAGCAAAAGGGATAGGCCTTGACCAATTGAGCTATGAGTTCATAAACAATATAAAAGGCATGAACCTGTATTTGAATTTAAGTTTTGTAGGACTATTTTTTATTTATTTAGGAGGCTGAGAGCTAGTTTAAGCTTGGAGATGGATTTAACAAGAGGATTATGATCCAAATTCTGACCTCTATACACAGGGTAAGCCTTTCAATTATGTTTTGTAATTGAAAGAGAATGTTATTATTATTATTATTATTATTATTATTATTATTATTATTATTATTATTAGACCAATTGATTGAATGAAGGACCAAAGCACATTCAAAAGGGGTTGAAGACTGAGGAAGAATTTCTGTGTGGCCGAGCTTGAGTATATAAGCGAGGTGGAGTTCTTGGATAGAGATCAGGTATAAGGGAAGTTGTACAACGTTTCTAAATAATTTGTAAGCCATTTTTTGCACAAATTTAATAAAAATGGTCCTCACTATTGATCGGACCCAGAGATGTAGGGAAAATATGTCAAACTCTATTATCAATGTCAGATGGTAATTTGTCATTTGCTTGCATGTTTTAATTCAATTTTTTGATTTTTAATTATGAAATCATGCAAAGATTAAATTTTGACAATTTATGACATTTGATTAAAAATAAAACCAATTTAATTGGTGAATGGAAATGAAAAGTTTGGTGATGGTTCCAATCCAATTAGATAACTAAGAACACTTTTGCCAAACAATTTGTAGGTTCTTTTGAGTATTTTAAAGAACTTGTTAAGTTTGAGAAATTTAGAATCCATAGTTTTAAACTTCACTTTGAGTTTATCAGTGTAGTTTATGGATCAAAAATTGGTATTAGAGTAGTTGATCAACATGATTTAATAGTTGGTTATTGTTTTTGCTTCTATTTCAGCATTTGTTTTGATTTTTGTGATTTGACAGGTGCAATGGGCAAGTTGTCAAATAGAGCCAAGCTTGCTGAGCTTGAAGCATAAAACCAATAGATCCAGGAAGAGAATGCTTTCTTGAGAGCAAGATTATACTCCTTGGATGAGGAGCTTGCAAGTTTGAAATCTGAGCTTGAATCTAAGGATGAGCTCTTGATCAAATTGTAGTGTGGTGAACTAAAGAAGGCCATACCTTCTACTTCAGATGTAGATACTATGACTGAGTGCACTATAAATAATTCACCAAGTAATTCATCTACTTCTTCTTTCCATTCAAATTTAGATTCAAGTAATGATGCTTTTGGTAGTTTTGAACAACACAATAAGGGTATAGGATCCAAATTGTTGATGAAAATGGGCTTTAATGGAAGAGGTCTTGGTTGAGATGGCCAAGGAATTACTAACCCAATACAATTAGAGCATAGATATCTTCATGCAGGTTTGGGTTACACTAGTGAGCAGGTGAAAATTGGAGAAACTTCTTCCATGGCTAAAGGAAGAGAAGCTTCTAATCGCAAAGGATCAAGGGCACTAGTAGAGCATGTACGGTGTAAGAAGGAACATAAAAGAGGTATTGAGATTCCACCTCCTAGTTCCTACACTAGAGTTAGCACTAAAACTTTTGATCCACTTTTTATGTTTAAGAAATTTAGATTTAACATTCACAAGATGATGTAATCATTCCCTTGCACTTTTTGTGGGATGCATAACCACAGTGTTACATTTTGTTGGAAGAGGCATGCTATGATTAAGTATATTGTAGGTGTTAATAACCATTCTCGTCATGGCAAAGCAAGAAGAGTTAAAAGGGAGACCTCACCTACAAAGGTTTTATGAACTCATTGCCATATGAGTGGACATCAAATTGATCATTGTTTTAAAATTCAATCATCTACTCACTCTAGAAATGGTAAAACTAAGATGATTTATCAACTTATTAATAAGGTTAATGAAGTTAAATCAATCCATAATGATGTAAAGGAATCCACTAAGAAAATCAAGTTAACTAGGTAGAAAATTTGATTAAGTGGATTAATAATGCACTTAGTTTTCAAATCATTGTTAATAATTCTATTAAGTGAAAGAACAAGTTTTGATGATGCATTAGTAGAGCATGTGAGAACACTTCGAGATAGGTTCATCATTTGAAGTATTTCAATTCTCATGTTGAATAGCTCTATGTTATGGAATCTCCTATTTATGCTGTGTGAGTTGTCTAGAGGACTTGAACTCATTTGATCAGTTGGAGATAATAGAATGCATGTTGTAGGTTGAGTTAATTCCCTTACAACACTTGTCACATATTTGATTGTTATTTTTATAATGTATATATTTTTGGCACATGGATGTATAGATGCATTGTTAAGACCCTATGGGCATGTTTAGATGTTAGGCAATATACACTTTGTGTTATTTACATTTGCTTAGCATATAAGTCCCATACCAGGGCATTGTATTACAACATGTCCACAACATTTATTGTATGTTTTCGGTATTAACAAACTTATTTTGTAGTTACATTAGGGATTGTTTCAGTTATTGACAGTTCACCGCTTTACCAGATGTGACATGGGTAGATAGTTTTGGTATGTTGTGATCAAATTATTGGCAGATGTAGATTCCTTTACTCATGCCATGTTAGACCAGTTATTAGATTTCAGGAGATAGTCAACTTTTAGAGACCAAAAGCCTCTTTTGTAAGGAGGTGTAATCTGAAGTTTAATTTAGAAAAAGTTTCCAAGTTATGATGAAAATAATTGCACAACATAGAGTTTATCAAGAGCTTTTTGGCATTTTTTACAATTTACAAAATGGACACCGTATGCAAAAGTTATAGGCTGCTAAATTTGTTTAGCGACAAGCAAAATAAGGAGGTGTTGTAAGATGTTGCAATGCGAATGTGACAAGTGGACCAATCATAGGTTGACACATGGCAGTAAATTTTATACATTCATGTAAAAAAATTGGTCGGTGTTTGTTTTGGTTTCAGCCTCCGGTCTTTGACAGTAGTCATATGGAAAATTGTGGGCCCCGCTATTGGCTCGTTGGGGGCCCTCAGCGAGATTCGACACACTTGGTTAAGGATGGGTGCCTTGGCCTCCATTTCATATTGTAATGTATTTGAATTTGATTTTGAAGCATTATATTGTGCCCATCGAATACATGTGGGATAATTGAATTACATGTTTTTAAACACTTTGTAATTTTCCTTGGTAATATTTTACTTACCAAGTTCATACGTCACATGGAGAATCAACACACCACAAAGGCATTCTAACAACCACTTTACTGAGTCAAGCTAGATCGAGATATATATGCCTATCTATGTTAGCAATTTTAAGCTAAGCTTGAAGACTGAGCCATAGTCCCTCTCAAAGTTGGCGTATATGCTAATCAACAACCAACGGATAAGGCTAAGTTGGTACTTGAACCAATAACCCATGCTAACGTGGAACTTGAACCAATGAACCCATACTATTTTTGGCACCTTGAGCCCACCAAAAGGGGTATCGGCATTGTAAAGGGAAGCTACCATTATTTTTAAAGACTCAAAGTTGATTTGTATTTCCTAATGTGGGATTAAAATGGATAAGCAAAGTGCCTTAATAGAAGGCCAATGACTTGAACCCGTGACCTGCCAAGCAAAAGGGATAGGCCTTGACCGCTTGAGATATGGGTTCATAAACAATCTAAAAGGCATGAACCTGCATTTGAATTTAAGTTTTACAGGACTATGTTTTTTTTATTTAGGAGGCCGAGAGCTAGTTTAATCTTGGAAATGGCTTTAGCAAGCGGATTATGATCCAAATTCCGACCTCTATACACAAGGTAAGCCTTTCAATTATGTTTTGTAATTGAAAGAGAATGCTTTTATTATTATTAGACTGATAGATTGAATGAATAACCAAAGCACATTCAAAAGGGGTTGAAGACTGAGGAAGAATTTCTGTGTGGCTAAGCTTGAGTACATCAGTGAGGTGGAGTTCCTGGATAGAGATCAGGCCTGAGGGAAGTTGTGCAGTGTTTCCAAATAATTCATAAGCCATTTATTATGCAAATTTAATAGAAATGGTCCTCACTCTTGGGTGGACTCAAAGATGTAGGCAAAATATGTCAAACTCTGTTATCAATGTCGGATGGTAATTTGTCATTTGCTTTCATGTTTTAATTTAGTTTTATAATTTTTAATTATGAAATCATGCAAAGATTAAGTTTTGACAATTTATGACATTTGATTAAAAACAAAAACTAGTTTAATTGGTGAATGGAAGTGAAAAGTCTAGTGATGGTTCCAATCCAATTCGATAATCAAGAACACTTTTGCCGAACAATTTTCAAGTTCTTTTGAGTATTTTTGAGAATTTATTAAGTTTGAGAAATTTAGAATCTATAGTTTTAAACTTCACTTTGAGTTTATCAGTGTAGTTTATGGATCATGATTTTTGGGATTGGGTAAGGTTTGTAGGATATAAAAATGGGATGGGGGTTATTAGGTTATTAGTTAATTTAGCTACAAAATATAGAAATTAGACTAAATTAGTAGAATTTAGCTTAATTAGTATAATTAATGGGGTGAGCATATTTTAGTGCATACAGTACAATAATCAACTATTTTGATTTTTATAAAATGCTAAATATATGAAACTGATAAATTCAAGTACTAATAAGATATATGTTTGGCTTGCAAATATATTTGTGTCGAATATTATGACTATCTGATAGTGAAAAGTAGTGGAAGAGATGATTATACAGGTTAAAGAATAAGGATAAAATCAAAAACTAATTCTAGATAGTTCATTGTAAGTAGATGACAACGAAGTGAATTTGAGTTTGATAACCATGGGCTTATCCTAATTGAATATAATTAATAACTGATGACATAAAACAAAGAAAGTAGGATTATGATTGTGATAGATCAAATGAATAAGTACAGAGTTTTATTGGACATGACTATTTTAAGTTGATGACAACATGGTGCATTCATAATTTGATTACTAGAACTTATCCCTATTGATTTTAATAAAAAATTGATCACTAGATTACCTACGTTAGTCTAAATTAGCATTGTTGATGCATTTTTAGATGTTGAATGTCACACAAAGTCCATGAAAATAACCAATCCTAGTTTCTTACACACAAAACTAATTGAGATCAAATATGGGGGGATCGGGTGAAATGGATTGAGTTACATTGACCTTGGTCAATCCATATTGAATGACCAAAGACTACACTACATTTCCAATACTCTTAAGAAGGATCAAAATCAAATGTGGTTCTCTCACTTACATATGTGTGTGGAATGGTGAATACAAGTATATGTGTTCTCTCTCCTCTTTTACCCTTGGAACAAGTATGCATATTAGAATTCATCCTTGAATATAACTTCAATAGACGTATAAATAGAACATGAAAATATTTAGTTAACTTTGAGAATGAGGAGAACCATTTTGTATGCCTTAGATAAGCCTTGTATTTATAGAAGTTTTTTATTTTGAATTTGGGATCTATTGGCATGTAAAATATGACCCAAGATAAGACTCAATGACAAAAAATAATAACTAAATGAAATGTGACTCAATTTTTTTTTAAAAACTATGCTTGGATAAGTCCATGCTAAATGGATAGGACCAAAGGCTTGTCTTATCTAATTATTTTAGACTTGTTGTAAAGGACAAATGACCAAAATTGGGGATCCCCATGACAAAATGGTGAGATGAATAACTAATAGACAAACTCGTAGTTGAAAATAGAGAAAAATACTCAAGTAGAATGTGCCAATAGATACTTTATTTATTATCAATAGTATATGTGTACAAAGTTTTAATAAATGACATAAAAGATGAGCTTGTGCCAAATTTGGGTGTCTACATTTATCCCCACTTTATTCTAGTAATGAAATTTTTAGAGTAAAGGAAAAAATAAAACCAAAGTAACTATGTTGGCTCTGGTCCCATATTATGATATAAGAGATTGGAGAAAATGTGCCCCCTTGTTAAAGCACTTTGGAGAGGATAGTTTTTTATATTAAATTATTTTAAGATTTGAGAGTGATCAAGTCTCAAATTTTAAATTTTACTAATCAATTACATGAGTTATAAAGATGCATTAGTATGACCCTTATGAATTAGGAAAGTAATTCTTGTACTAATGCCCAAAAAAAAGGGAACCATAATGAGTTGACTATAGGTGATATCAAGGCCATTGAGTGTCACTAGACTTGAATGTACACCACATAAAATAAATAAAATCACACTACAAAAAATGCATCTAGACTACATTTTTCATGATAAAAAATAAATGAATAATATTCATGCCCCCATCATGACTGCATTTCTCATATATTTGATTTGAAGTGAATATTTTGCCTTTGAATTTATAACATTGAATTTTGAAACATGCACATAAAAAAGTATCATGCCCTTTTAGAAATTTGACACTTTTTGAATGAGATTGATCATGAATGAATATCACTCCCCTTCAATGTGTGCCAATGATATAAAATTCTATGCATTTGTATGCTCAATTGTAAATATATTTTCAACATGTAATTTTACTCTTGGAGTTGTTTTTCATATGCCCATGCATATGTATTCAAGTGTGCATGATTATTTACTATGAGTTTTTTAAAAGTGTGTGCATATGCATGTCATATGCCCCTAATATATGTATCAATGTGTTTATTTTCTAAATTACTTTGAATATTTTAAGCACCTATACTCTGTTGTAGAATCTAAGTTTACATTATTTGAATTTTCTTAATTCTAACTTTGATTTGATTTTAGTGTACCTATGTGTTAAGTGCCCCTAATGTTCATATCATTATGTATGGTTTGATAAGAAGTCTATCATAAATCTATACTATGTGATTAGTTTGAACCATTATGAATGTGTTAAGATTTATTCTATAATAAGATCGATGGATACCCCTTTCCGATGAGAGGCATAGGATAATCGAGTGTGTTATATTGAAAGAATAAGGTTTATGTGTTGTAATAAATTTTGATTAAGTAATGACTAAATGTTTAATTATTTTGATATATTAACATTTTTAACATTATACTATGATGATTATTTTATTTGAAAAGTTTGTTGTAGGCCAAAGAATAGGCTAGAGATAATGTGGATATCTAAATAGGCATAAAATTTATCATTTTTGAAAAGGTTGATTAGCATGATGAAATAATGCTATGGATATGTTCTCATTATGTGTGTTCTAATTAAACTTATGGTAAGTTATTTTGATATTTATCTCTCGATATATCTCATGCACAAGCTTGAGAGTGATTAATTATAAAGGTTTTTGAACTCTAAAAAATAAAATGTCAACTCATGATTGAAATAAAAATTACAATTCATTTACATATTATGATTTTGTGATTTTTGAGATCTGAGAGAGATATGATCTTACATAGGAGAGTGCTTGGGTTGATCTGGTTTGATCAGGTCAGGGCCAACTAATAGTTTGAGGACCTAGTGCCCCTAGTAAATAAAAAACTCACTTTTTGACACATTTTTTTTATTATATTCATTTTTATGTATGTTATATTTAAATTTATTATTTTATGGTCTTATCCACTCATCATTAGTCCTATTTATACCCTATTAGAGTTATCTTTGGTGAGTGTGGACTTGTTCTCTGCCCTGTATACTTAGTCACATACTTGGTTTCTAGCCTATGTAGTTCTTTTTGGACCTATCTAGGACTTGTCTAGCTATATGTGGTCATGTTTATAAATTTTAAAATTTTAATTAGTTGATATGCTTAAATTTTTAGTTTAAATTTGTTTATGATATTACTAATGTTGTTTTTGTGAACTTATGATTGTAGGTGGATATGTAGACTAGATATTAACATCATGACCATATGATAGAAATGGTATGAGATCTTCCATTAACTGATGATGAGAGAACCACTCTAGATGTAGTTGATCCTAGACATGTTGGGTGGCTAACATCGATGCAATACAACATGCACATGATGAATACTTTGGCTGAGTGATGGAACTCAAACATTTATACTTTATAGATCCTAATAGGGGAGATGATAGTTACACTAGAATATGTATGAAGGATCATGTAGTTTCCCATTGTTGGGAGATGGGTGACCTTATAGGGTACTAGTGTGCCAAACCTAATTGCTTAGGATCAATTAAACATGACTAAACTAAGTTTACTTGAGAGGGATTTGGAGGATGGTTAGTCTAGGCCACATTGTTACATTGTTAAGACTATGAGAACACAATAATGATTCATACTTTGGGGATGTCTCATGGTGGATGGATTCATTCATAGATATATAGAGAGATGGGTGAGTACAACTCATGTGATGATATGTGGGATGATGGAGTGTCATCAAATACTAGATCATCTATTTTTAGTGATATTTTATAATGATGATACAAGGGATTCAGTGGATGGTTGGAGGATAGGTGGAGTTGAGACACATTTGGATGAGATATTAGATCCATTTTTGATGGCTTGATGTTTATGAGTGATTTTAGTTTGAGTGTGTTACTAGAAAGCTTAGCATCCCACACAATATTCACCTAACAACATATGTATGGATAAAATTCATGAAGGTTCCTCTATGGGAGGGGGATATGGGCCATCCTAGTCATGTAGACTTAGATCGCATCCCATTAGCTAACATGGATCATGTGATTGAGACACCTAATGCATACTAAAATGGCTTTACACTAGCTTATACTTGATGGTGGTTAGCCCACAGGAATCTAATTTTGTTTCCACTTGCAATAGATGATGTTCCTCTAATAGAGGGCAGTGTAGATATAGGTTGTGCAACAATGTTTGGCCCTCAAGCTCTTATTTCAAGTATATATTTATATTTTGTGTATAGATTTATTTATTTTTATAAAATTGTTATTGATTTCACGCATTTATTGATTTTTCAAAGGATGATGAGTTTTAGCAGATCATCATAGATACATCCCTCTAGGTTTTCACCCAACATGTGTTTGGCAAGGCATTCCTTGGTGGACTATTATATCATGATACTAAGATTAAGGGAAATTATTCCCATATATTTGATCATGTATCCATAGCTATTATAAATTATGTTGTAGTAGTGATAAATCATGATGATGTAATAGCTAAGAGAGATGCAGTTATTGTTAAGCACGACTATCTAAGGGTTGAATTCACCAGATGTCATATGCCCCCTCTTGATCTAATAATGTATCTAGGATATAATGTTTTTCATGAGTATTTATAGTTTTAGTGTGAGCAGATTTCACTATAGGTACAAGTGGATGTATATGAATACTCTGAGTGGGGGAGTCGATCTCACTCAAGATCAGGGGTAGCTAACATTGGAAGTTTTTCATCTCATAGCTAGTTATCAATAGATGGTGGTATAGATGCATGCAATGATGAGCCCATTATATAGTGACATTGTATTATGTATAATTATTGATATATTATAGTCTTTGATATATTTTTTCATGTATTGGATTTGTGTGGAATTTTGTATTATATGTGCTCTTGGAAAATATTTGCATTTAATATTTAAAATTATGTGATGATATGAATATTGAAAATTTTGATATGTTTGATTATTTTATTTTAAATGAACTATGTTTATGATATTACACTTTTTATATTTTTTTACTCATGTATGTTTTTAATTTGATTGAAAACTTTCGAATTAGTTGACCATTTTGATGGGAATAATAATTGTGTGCCATGATGAGTGTGATGTATAACTAACTTATTATACTAAATTTGTAGCTTTGTATTTGTACCCATATTAGTTACTTATGAAATCTCCATTTTATACTGCTCTTTTGATATTACTTGTTTATATTTCTAATCTTCATTGTGATTTTTTTGCTTTGGTATCCATGTTTGTGAAACTCAAAATTTGTGATTATCATGTACTACTATGAGTTTTATGTTTTATTTATTACTTTTGAATTTTATCAAACCATCTTTGAAAGTAAAAGATAAAGTAGTATTATCCTTTGTACTGATATGTTCATTTTTTTAACCAAGGTTGTCCCAAAACTTCATTTCCCTATAGAATAATATGTTGAACAACCAATAGTGTGCTCACTATTTTTGATCCCAAAAAAATTGGTAAAACAATAGGTCTTGCATTATATTCATGTTTACACTATAAATATTTTTCATAGTATCCCACACTATGGATAAATTATATGTGTTACGTTTTTGTGTTATTGGAAAATATATATACTTTATGTGTGTTATTGAAAATTGCCTGAATGATTAGAGATTTTTTTTGAGATACCACTGCTTTTGTTAGAGATGATGGACTTGATTGTGATAGTTTTTGTGACCAACATGCCCCCATTATTTTATGAATAGGGACACAATGAAAATAATACAATTCTTAAAACATTCAAGGCCTCATTAAAATAATTGCTCAATTTTGGTTTTTTAGGTCCAATAGTCCTTAATATTTCAAATCTTTTTCTAATATATGCTAATGATTATCTTATAAATTAATTCAAATTGGAAGTATACAAATAAATCAAGTTTTTTAGAGCTTATTCATGTAGAATTTCAATATGTTTTTAAAAAATTAAGAATTATATTTGGTAAATTTTCACTAAAGGATTTTCAATAATTTATGATAAACTTATTTATTTCCTTTGCACTTTATCACCAATCATTATTTTACTTAATTGATTTTGATTTTTTTCACTTACTTCAAATGATTTATCACTAGATTATTTGCAATTATTCTTAGCATTTATATTTGGTCATATTTTTTTGTCTCCTTGTCATGCATTCAAAACTTCACAACTTCACATAATTTTTCAAAAGTGATTTTGACTCGACCTTTGACTCCACACGGAGCATTTTCCCATATTTTCCTTATCACAAATTTTCAAAGGTGAATATTGATTTAGCTTATCGATGCCACATGACATGTTTTTGCATATTCATATCCCTCATAGTTAAAAATAATTTCATGTAGAGATTTGACATATGAAACTATAGAGTAATCATATCTTGTTAGTATCACATTCAATTACAGATTCACAACTTATCATCTAAGGAATTTTCAAAATAGTTTATGGGTATGCCATCCTATTACATGATACCACGTCTCACACTTAGTGCCACTTGGTATTTTTTTAGTCGTCATGACATCAAAAAAAGCACAAAGTGTTTTAAAGTTCAAGCCTATGTAGGAATGCAACCCAAGAAAAACATGCCATGTGTCTTCATTTCATGGGTCTTCAAAGTGTAGTTATATAATCTAAAAAATGTGAAGTAATCATAATATAATACTTGTCATCACCCCAAGCATTCACAAAAGTAAAGAAATATTTATATTCAAATGATCAAACCAAAGCTATGAGTGAATGGCATGGTGCCACATAGAATCAAATGTGAAAAAGGGGACACAACAAAACCAAACCTTCAAGAACCTAAGATTCAAACAAAAACATTAGTCTATGAGAACCTAATTAAAGTTAACAACCTTTTTTACCCATCAAACCATAAAATATGTAGATGTAGCAAAAACCCATAAATAACCCCTATCATCATTTATGGAATTGGAAGGACAAGACATTGATTAAGCATGAGATATCCAAGCTTGCCCCAACTCCTTGTAAGAGAATTAAATGCACTTGGTATGGGCTTTTAATAGATTTTAAAATACATAAGAATCTAATATTTTCACTATGGTATAGTGGTCTATAAGAGCAAATTTTGAAAACATTAAAAAATTCATTATGTTGGTTTATTTATCTGGCTCACTCACTATCTCATTAGCATGGTATGCAAGAGAAGGATTTATTTTTATAGAATTAAAGGAGATAACTTTGAATTTTTTTGGGACTGTTCATGGGCTTCTCTTTGTATATTCTATTTTTTCTTATTTCTCATTTTCAAATTGATGATGTGTATTTTGAGCTTTAAGTGATTACCATAGAGCTTTATATGATTTATTAGGAGTAGGTTTTAGAATGTGTAGCTCTACTATTTAGGCCATTTTAGTGAGATATTCTATGATCTCTTTTTTTTAAAGATAAATGTACTATTTTTACTTTCTATAATGAATTTTGATATTTATAAAATTGTTATAGAAGAATGCATTTTTAGCTATTTTCTAAGATCAATTTATCTCACAAAGAAATGTTTATATAATTTAATAATAATCAATTAGTCCTTAGACTCTTTCTCTATGTTTTTTCATGATAGAGTGCATGACTATATTTGAAGAATGTTTACTGCTTTGCATTAGACCTCAAAAAGTGTTTTTTAAGAAAATAGATTGCTCAACTAAAATCTAAATCTTCTCTACACTACCCTTCCCTATGTTCTTCATTTTTTTATGAGATATGATTATTTTAACATAACAACATCATATATATGTATCTTAGGGTGTTTTTCATGATTTATTGGGTGATTCTCCCTTGTTGGGTTATAGGTCACATGTTGTTATTCCAAGCAGACTGTGTAAGAGAATCAAAACCTAGAATTCTTACCTTGGATTATCTCTGATAATCCCAAAATGAGAGGGTAAAAACCCATTGGTATTTATATTGCATAAAACCCACATCAAAATATTTAAGTTACCACTATAAGGAGGGTAATTTGAATTTATTTTTGATTTGTCTTGTGGTCCCTCCTTTATGCTTGTTATTTCCTATTGTATATCTAAAACACACATCAATAGATTCAAGTTGACACTAGGAAGGAAACCTAAATTAATTTGTGGTATGAATTTTGGTCCCTCATTTACACTTACCATTGTATGTTGTGTGTTCCAAACACACATCAATATATTCAAGCTAACACTAGAAGGATGGCCCCTTTGTGATCATCATCCTTATGTATTTTCATTTAAATTTATGTCAAATATGTCAAAAAGTCATTAAAAATAGAAAAAAAATAAAAATAAAAAAGAGATAAGACATCGTATGACTTGGTGAAACAACCATTACATACCTAGAGTTCAATGTGAAATTGCTACAAATGTTTTCAACTAAATTCCAAAGTTTTAAAATGATAGAATAGTTAAAAAAAATATGTTCATGATTTCAAAAATGCTATGTGATTCTTAAATATTCATCATGAGGATTTAGTCTGAAGGTTGTTTCCTTTCACATTATATGGCCTTGAATATGACTAATTTCTATATTTAGTGCATGGTTCAATTTGGAACTGGAAAAAATTAGAGAATGCATTTATTTTATGTTTTGGATAATTCATTGACCTTTTTATTTTGTTGAATCAATTTCTCACACTCAAGAGGCAACTCAATTATCTAATAAAGGATTTCAATATCATATTTCAATAAATATATAATGACATTCCTAGTAGTTAAAGACCTCAATAAGCTGCCATTATAGATACATACATCAATTATTTTGATCTCCTCATATTTATGTTCTTTAAAACATATATGATAGATACATTAACTTTAACATATGTAGAGGTCATCACATTAGATAGGGTGTTGTCTTCTAAAATAATAACTAACTATGTTTCCTTTAAAAATGACATACTAAACATTCCTGAAACACAAAAAAATATAAATTCTCCCATGGTTTATCATTCTAATCAAACTATTGTTCACAATATTGAGCCAATCACTAAACAAAATTTTGATGACTTTGTTAAATGTGATATGAATTCAGATCTCATGATTGAGCCAAATGTAACATTTTTTAGATCAAAATTAATGTGATACTAATAAATATGTCAAACATGGTATTTTTTATGTGTTTTTTCACTTTAAGGATGGTGTAAAAGAGATACATACAATAGAAGAATCACAAGATAATTTGAAGCAATTAAGTGAGGAGGAGATAATGTCTTATAAGGAATTTGATCAACAAGTTATTATCGAGGTTAATTTGTTAAATCAAGATGATGGTGATGAAGATATAGGTGACACTACCTACATACAACAAGAAGAAACAAAAAATCATGATGTTGGTGATGATCTGTTTGCCATGTTTGAACAAGGCTATGATATTTTAATGGGTGCATAATATCAGGGTGTCAAAGAGGAGCATTATGAAGATGAAAAGGTTATAAAATATGATATCCAAATGGATCTATTCCATATATTTGAAGTGGGTTATGTTCCTTGTTGTAAAGACAAAAAAATGTCCACTTCTTGAAGTAGATCATATGATTGAAAGTGAATGTGACAAACACATTTGGAAAGAAAATCACATTAAACATGTGCAATATAAAGAGACAAAAACCTATTTTCTAGTTGAATCACATTACAAAGAGTTTGTATTCACTATTCCTCTAATTCCAAATATCACAAAATTCTAGGTAAAATAATTCCATGAATTTATTGGGCTTGACTTTTAGGTGTGTTTAATTGAACCCAATTTGTATACTGATATCATATTTCATAATCATCATCAAGTAAAACATATTCTTGTGGATATTTTCATATTTGGAATTAAAAATTGAATGAAATGGAAATAATATAAAGATGTGTTTGATATGCTGAGAATTATAAAAAGTGAAAGCTTGATCTTACCAATTAATTCTAAATGCTTCATGCAAAGTATTCAATTTCACCCTCTAGGACTTGACTTTAAATTATTAGTTTATAATTAGTGTATACTTAGAATATAATTAGATTAGTCTCCTTCTAGTTTGTGTGTTTTCCTTTCTACTTTATATTTTCCTTGAGCCCTTTTTTCTTTCTAGTTATTGGTTTTGCTTTGCCTATTTTTGTTGTTTTTGGAGTTATCAATAAGTGGTTCCATCACATTTTTTTTCATTCACTAATTTCATACCTATTTGAGTAATATGGCATTAAATCCCTTGGAAAATTTCAAATTGGCTAACCAAAGTTAAATTCATTGAGAAATTTTAACATTCGGTAAATATTTTATAATTTTGACTGAATATCAATGACATGCATGAGTATTTTATGTTTTCACCATAAAACTAAATCTTTGTTTCAAAATGGTCACATGAATTGAAATCGTCTTTACATTGAAAAGGAGTTTTGACTGCACTTCATCACATTAAGCATTTCCTTGAGGTATTAGCAATATAGTAAAGATCACTTCTAACTGAATTTTATGTTAAATCCCTTTCACCTTGGCTATAATGGTTTTGTTTTATTATTTTTGGGAAACTAGTGTTTAGTTCTTGAATAATAAGGGGTTTGGAGTAAGGGAAAAATCTAGTTTAATATGGTAAAATATATATTTTTATAAATTAAATTACACGAGTAAGAAAATTAAACTTATCTAAAAAAGGATTGAAACGAATAATTTAGGAGCTAGAAATTAAGGTACAAGACTAGGACACTATCTAGAATCTAGATTTATCCTTCATTTTATGATTAGATAGGAGTTACAAAAGTGGAAAATAGTGGAAATATAATTATATTCTACCTCCACCACTATTTTCTTAAGGATCTAAGATTTATGGGTTTTGTTCACTAGGTCAATGTGAGCCTGTGTACTAAATTTTAGAGGCTAAAAGTGAATAGAGATAAATGTAGGTCTGATTTAATCTCTAAAACCCTATATTCATCTACACACATACTAACACCAAATGCATCAAAATAAAAATGGGGGAAAATTAGGTTAGGGGAAGAATTATCACATGATCTAGAACCCTTGTTGTCTTGATCGCTGCCTACATTAACCCTTAAGCTAGGGTCTTAGATCTAATGTAGTTCTCCCCTAAAGAACATTCATAATAAATGCACATGATAGATGCAAGAATGACTTTTGCCTAAGCCCTTCCTTGATCAAGCATGAAAATATATGTGTGATGCATAATGTTGACCTATACTACTGACTAATTTTTATTATGTCTAATATGCCAAAGTAGTAAGTGCTAGATATAAAATGATTTGTGAAGTCCTTTAAATAGGATACTTTTTATTTTGAATTTGAGAGATTTATTTGCACTTGGGCGACATTGGAAAACTTAAATATGAAGCTAAAAAAGGGGTTAAGACTCATTAAGTGAAGGAAACTGACCATTATAACTCAAAATGGCCTTGGACAAGAGCGCTAGAAATAGAAACTAGTGGCACTAATGTTATAGTCCAACCCTAACGCTTCTATCCTACAATCTTAGGACCTAGAGGGATGGAAAGAGGATATAAAAACTGACATGGGTGAGGTGAAATGACTATTTAAAAGGATTAGGATGATTGGGAATAGGCAAAAAGGTGATTTAAGCATAGAACACAACCAAAATGAATAAAACAAAGACATGGCTAATGTGAACAAGGCTCATATTCTTTAGTTGGAGTCTCCTATGAAAATACATGATATGTGTGGTTGCTTGACCAAATTAGGGTGTATAAATTTGTCTCCATTTTATTCTAGTGATGCAATGAAATGAACTAATAGAGTAAAAGAAAGAAAAGAAAATGCATACCTAAACCTACCTGTGTGGATATAAGTGTACTAAAAAAGAGTCCAACTCACTCCTAGTCAGGGAAGTGGATGGAGAGTAGAATAGTGATTGGATAAATAAGGAATCCCTAAAATGGATGCCCCTTATATTAAATCTGAAAGTGGAATCTATATATCTTGGAGAAGGAAGGCAATGCTTTCCCCCTATGCTGAATCTAACTACAATGAGAAATGCTCAGAGGCCCAAAACTAATGTTTATCCTTTGTCCCACATAAAATTATGTAATATGGAATGTGTGCATAGAATATGTATACTATGAAGAGAAAAATATATCATGCCACCACTTTGAACAATCTAAACTAGAACTGAGAAGTTCTCAGAGGTCTAAAACTAATGTCTATCCTTTGTCCTACACAAACTCATGTAGTCTGGGTCTGGGTAATGTTATGGACCAACCGCTATAGACAATCATACGGTCTAACCTGGTGACAACTTAAGTATAACTGGGTGTAATATAAAACTCTAGTAAATGTGTATAAAGAGAATGGCATGCTTTTTTATTTTAATCTGTATAATCTTGGATGATGAAGAACATGAATATTTGTGTCATGCCCCCAAATCTAGTATGTGAGTGATGCATATGTATAGTCTATAAATTTGTATAACCACATGTGATATGACCTATCGTGCCATATCCCATGTGAAAAAATGGAGATCAAAATAATGTGTTATGCACTATGCCTATAATATGATATCTGGTCTTATAACCGTGTCATGTTGTATGAAGTTGTATGTATGAGACATGTAGTATGTACATGCCCCCAAATATGATATCTAGTTTTAATCTATATCAAAGTCACTATGAATCCATATAATATAAACCACTATATATCTAACTAATTTGTGTATCTATAAATTGAGGGTATATCCACCTGAATGTCTTGAGTAATGTTGAGTGACCCATGTAATCTGAATCACTGTATATCTCAACCCTTATGCGTTAAATCTCTAAATATAAATATTAGAGGTGTCAAAAACATGTTGAGTGACCCATGCAATCTAAATCACTATATATTTCAATTGATCTGAGCTAAATCTGATAATCTAAATATTGGAGGTGTAAAAACCATGTTGAGTGACCCATGTAGTCTGAATAACTGTATATTATAACTGATATGAGCTAATTCTAATAATATGAATATTGAAGGTTTAATAACTATGGTGTATCCACTTATGAAAATGGATAGGTATGTTAGGTAAGTGTAGGAATAGTAATAGTAGGAATGATGCCCCATTTTGGGGAGAGGGACAAGATCTGTGATAGAGGAGATTGAGCCAAATGTGATGACTAGTGGTGTAATGATAGAATCAAGGTTGGTATAGTTTGAATTGATTGAGAATTTTCTTGATTGATTAGACTTAGTTGTTTTGAAATTTTAATGATATGTTGATTGGTTAGACTAAATTATTTGATAGTTGAATGAACTATTGATTGGTTAGGCTAAATTATTTGATAGTTGAATGAGCTTTTTGATTGGTTAAGACCAAGTTAAATGTTTGGGTATAAAATAGGTATAGATATGTGTGTGCCATAGTATTTAGATGATGTATTAAGAAATTGAGGCTCATTTGATGTTGAAGGTATCATTTTTATAATTTCATGGAATAAAATAGTTAGTAAAATGGAGTTACAGGGTTGAAGTTATTGGAAAAATGGTATTTTGCTTTGAATGAGAAAGTTGTTTGATATAAGAGAATTGGATTGATTCTTAATTCATTTGTGCATTGACTATGTTGAATTGGATCTCTAGAGTAGGATATATGCTGAGGAGATGAGTACCTACCATGACCTGATTTGAGTAGTTGGTAACCTAGATTGAGGTTAGTGGGGAGGTTACCCTAGTACGTAGTTGAAATGCATAATTTTTACCTATTTAGAAGCTTGTTTTTGATGTTTTTGAGAAATTTTGAAGTGTTTTAGTAAATTATTACTAGTTATAACACTATTATCCCTCCTCCAGCACTATTGTCCAAGATCCAACACTACTATATATGTTACAACGGTCTTGTCTAGTGTTGTCATGTCCCTAGCATTGTTGTCCTGGAGGCTAGATTTTTTGGGCTACTACTTAGTTTAGCTACTACATTTTTTCTTGGATATTGATTTGACATAGTGAACTAATGTATATGTTATTTTATAGTGTTTTTTTAAGGCAAGTTATGGAGGAGATAATTTCATAGAGGCTAGGTTATGGAGACACTACGGTTATTACCTTTGTTAGTGGATGAGAGGGCTATGATGGATAGAGCAGGGTTGGGTCATGTGTGTGACTTAGGCACTGTGTAATGGGATAATTATCTTATTACCACCTTATATGAGAGGTGGAATGTAGACACATGTAATTTTGGATTCCTAGTGGAGAGATTATGATTATTCTAGAAGATGTGTATCATATTTTGCATTTGCTAGTTAGTGGATGGCATGTGACTTTACATGATGACATAGGTGATGATGTTATTAATCATGTGTCATTATATTTTGCTGGTGTGACCTCAGGCATACATAAGAGAGGTAATGATAGTGATGTTTATTATTAGTTATTATGCATTTGAGTGTTTCATGCCTATGGAAGTGGTTGGCCATGTTGTTGGCTTCATTTGTTATTATGGATGGGATGGGGTGTCAATTGTATATAGGATGCATAGGATCATGTGCAGTATAGAGGTGTATGGTACTATGTTATTATGGGGTAGGACTATGCTTGCCCACTTATACAAAGAAATTTATAGGTTTACTTAGGAGGCATTCAACAGTGGTGTGAATGTAGCTACTTTATTGCATTATTGGGCTTATGAACACATAGTGGTTGTGTAGCTGATGGGATTACTGAGGGAGAAATGGGTACCTCCATAGACATTTGGAGAGTGGTGGATGAACATGTTTTCTATCCAATCTCCTAGAATATATTACTATAGATGAACTTTAAATAGATTGATGGATTGGGATATCATATGGAGGCCCTATAAAAGATTCCTTAGGTAACCCAAGGATGGAGTGTAGTTATGGTATATGAGGGTCAATTGTTGGTTACATAACTACTAGGTTAGGGTGTAGGAGCACTTTTAGTATGAGTGCATGACTAGATAGTTTGGGGTGCCATAGGATGTGCCCCCTATAACATGGGTGTGGGTAAGGAGTGCACAAACACTTACAAGGGTAGGAGCTCATGGGAGACCTACTAAAGCTAAATTAGCACCATTACCTTTGGATGCATGAGATGTGGCTACATAATTTCTTGATGTAGATAATGTTGGATGCACATAATCATATACCACATGGTGGATGAGGCATCGATGGTCTGTATTATGTCCTATTAGTTGAGGGGATCTCCCTGAGTATGAGGATCCTGCACCAACCTAGATGATGGGAGGTAAGCTTTGATTATATTTGAATTTTTTAAAAATTTGTGCTTGTTTTAGCTTGTTTGGAAAATGTACATCTAATGTAGTGTTTTACTTTTTGTATGCAAGTGGAGTAGGAGGTGTTTAGGATGAAGCCCCTACTGGGGGAAGAGGTGGAGATGATGGGTTTTGGGAGACCATCATTGAGTCAACACTCTGAGAGCTTACATAACATGTTCCTAATGATGTAATGGAGGAGGGTTTGATAAAGTGAGCAATAATTGCATCTAGTGTTTTTGATCATCTATTTGATATGGATACTATAGATATAGTTGAATATGTTAGAGAAATGTGAGAGAGAGAGATGAGCTAAGGGTAGAGCTAGATAGGCATATGATACCTCCACTTGATTATAGATCAGTGAGTATGCAGATTATGGATGAGTACATGGAGCTTCAGAGGTAGTGTGTAGGCTTGCATGAGGAACATGGTTGGTTGCTAGAGTGAGATATTCATTGTAAGAGGCATTCGGGATCTCGAGGAGGTGCAGGGTCATTGAGTGCTAGGATGGACTATGAGACTAGTACTAGAGGAGAGAATGAGACTAAGAGTGAGCGTATGATGACCATTCATGATTGATTGTATCTTGATATGATGTATATGTTTTAAAAATATTTGCTATATATATATAATATTTTGACTCATGTGTATTGTGTTATGGGATTTGAAATACATTATATTCATTACATATGGTTGTTTTAGAATTAGTTGACTTGGTGTTGATGTTGAGGTTGTGTATGTTTGGAAAAATGGTACTTGAAATGTGTGATTTGATTGTTTTGATAAGTTTAATGCTAGTTATTAATTTTGAATTGTATATAAGTAAAGAATTTTATTTGGTTTGTAATTATATGTGAGCAAAAAAATTGTTGGTATTGTAATTGGAAAAATATTGGGATAAATTGACGTGGTTTGAGGTTGGCAAATTATTTGGATGAGTTGATTTGGTTTAATGTTGGTAAAATAGGATTTGGTAAGATCTGGACTTTGATAAGTTTGTTTTGGCTATGGATAGTTATTGGGAATTAAGAATGTTAGTTGTTAGTATATGGGGATGTAAGATAACACACTGTGTGTACTACTTCCTGGAGAGTGGCTAAAGAATACAAAGGCTATCTAGACCTTTGGCTCCATCATTGCCCTACTAATTAAAGCTATGAACTGATGCTGGTATGAATGCACATCATATCACTTTATATTGTATCACTATCTGAATCTTGATGGCGAACTAAAAAAGTGCCCATACTACTCATGTTATGTAGGAATATGATCTATATCTGATATTATTTGTTGTATACTAACTAGTTGGATGTGGAGATTGTGTAAAATATAACTTTATTGGTCATGTAATTGAAACTATGTGTTATGAAGAAGGCTCATGTATTTATAATCATATACCTTGTAGCCTCTGTTGCGATGTGTTTGACTAAGATATAGATTGAGTTAGAGATGAAACCTATGATGAGGGCTCATTTAATCTTAACTATAGTAGGTTGCTACATGAGATAGGACCCAAAAAAATTGGCCATAGTGAATATTTCTCATGATCAGTACTCTATGATGTGGGTTCATTTAATCTTAACTGTAGTGGATTGATACATGAGACAAGACCCAAAAAAATTGATCATAGTGAATATTTCTCCTAAGTAATACTCTAATATGGTGCCTATGACTCTATTGGATATGTATATGGAACTTCACTATTTACTCCTTAGACTACAATATTATATGTAGGTTTCTCTCATTGTACAGGTTTTCAAACCTTCTAAATAGGTGGAATAAGAGATCTCATGTGATATTCTATCCTACAACCTACATTTATCTCATGATGAGTGACTGATGATTCATGTGACGAAATGTCTTGTGATGACTCAGTCATAGATGAATGAGGTCTATGCTTCCATGATGAAGGAGATCTCAGTGCCCCCTATGTGAATGATATGATGCCATTATCAACACATCTATTAGTGCAATCTCTGAGTCCATAACAATCATTATCTTTGTGTCCATGGATATGATGATAGTTGAAAAAGGGATGATGTAGTTGTTTTCATAGGAGATGTGGATCTCATCAATGATTAGAAGGTAATGTGATTAACCTCCTATCTAATAGTGTTGATAATATGATAGATGGGCTATCTTACTCTGAATCAAATTGTAGTGGTGCTTTGGTGTTGTTCTTTATAGTGCATACTGTAGGTTGTACTCTAGATACTAGATATTTGTTCTTAACTGGTTGCTTTTCTAATTATGGCCTCTTATCTTGTTTAGGACATGGTGGATGTTGGATGCTAGGAGCTATAGATGTAGATACTACTATGAAATCTAGAGTAATCCAATCAACTAAATCTAGCTCAATCAATCCCAATTTATTTTCCAAATCTAGAATTGTATAGCATAAGTTCCTAAAAGAAGACTCTATCTGATATAGTAGATGTTCGAGGAGAGGTTGGTGAAGCCCCTTAATAAAGATATGTTGAGTCTCTAAATATGCTTGCTTGTATATCAATCTTAACATGTGATTCTAAAATTATAAGATATAATCCCTGATTGGCTCTGAAGTATTCTAATGTAAAGTTGGAAGTTTCTCATATGTAATACGAGGGCCCATGTTTGATATGTAATATCTGATAAATGCCTCCTCTAAGTCATCATATGTGTGAAAGGAGCCAATGGGGAGTAGATGAAAGAACCAATTCTATCCTTCCCCCACTAATGTCTATTGGAATAATTTTAGTAGAATCAAAAGACTCACATGAGATGGCAAAGCCTTTCGAAAGGCTTGAAGGTGTACAAATGGATCTCCAGTTCCATCAAAGTGAGGCAATGATGGTATCTATAAATGCTTATGAAAAGAAGCTTTTATGAATATATTTATAATTGGATTATCATGTAGATCATTGACATCCATCCAAGACTTATAAGCCTTGTTTTCAAGGTAAGGAGATATAATTGGTGTTGTAATTCACCAATTGCATGCATCAAAGAGAGAATCTCATAGGATGGTACATTATCATCTTGAAGTGGTTCATTTAATCATTGAATTTGATTGTTAATTTTAGCCATGGTAATGCTGCATTTAGTAATTGGATCATAAAGAAAGGTGGTGCTCACTTAAACCTTGGGAGTAATGGTAACTTGGACCTTAATAGAGGTATGTCGGATACCATTCTCTTTAGGTGAAGAGTGAGAAATAGGTTCTACTATAGTGAGAGGTGGCTTAGGAGATTCATTAGTATCTTTATGTTTTATTGAATCACATTCTAATTGAGTAGAAGATGTGTTATTATCATTAACATGTGCATTATTTGAAATAGAATCATTCATAGAAGTAGAAACAACATGTGGAAGTGCATTGTGTTTGAGAGGAGTGAGAGAAGAGTTAGAAACATGAGATGAATATTCTTATTCACTTTGTGCATAATAATCATCATTGTTTCATACATTTTCATCATTAGAATATTATCATTTTCATATTCATTTGCATTTTCACTATCATACTCATTATCACGTTCAGTGTAACTAGGGAGAGGTGTAAGAGAAGAATTTAATTCTTTTCTAATATGTAATAAAGTATCATTTGAAATTAGAATATCATGTGCATCTATGTTATCCATGGATGGGGTACATGCATTATTTTCATGAGAAGTAAGAGAAAGAGATTTATCATTTAGATCTTCTTTGGACATAGTAGAGTTAGGAATATGAAATGTATCATTTGAACTATGTAGTGGTAATTTGATTATACTGCATTTATCTTGTTATAATTTGAACATAGAAGTAGCAAAAAAGAGAGAGATTAGGTTCACATGGAAGAAAATTATCACCAATAAGAGGTTCACTTGGAATTGCATGACTAATTTGTTCATTTGGTGTATTGTGCATAGGAGAATGAGGTGAAAAGTATCTTTCCCATTTATCAAAATTATTTTCTTTGGAAGAGGGAATAAAAGAGATGGGTTTGAGAGAAGGAGATGCATTTATTTGTGTTTCAATATCAATTTAATGTATATCATCATATTCCTCATTACAAAAATTGTAATTATCTTCATTGTAAATGAAATCATTTTCCACATTTTTAGCTAAAGTGCAATTTTGCAAATTTGTCCATTCATTGTCATAATTATGAGAAAATTTTAAAAATTGATCTATGGGATGAGAGGGAAGAAGTGCCTTAGTGGCCATTTTATTTATTTCACCAAAGAGAATATTGAAAATTACTATTAAGCAAAATGAAAAAATAACTATGAACATAGAGATTTTGAAAATACTTTTGACTATCCAAACAATTTGCAAAAATTCCAAAGTATTTTTCTAAAAATTCTAAGGGAGGAAAACTTGGGGTTTGAGGACCTAGTTTGGAAATCTAGGGTTTTGGCATTTTTGAAAATTATGCAATAATTTTAAATTCTAAAAATAATTTTGATTAGGATAAATGTACAAAAATTTATACAAAAAGCAGAAATTTGAAATTTAAATTTTTGCACAAGAAAACTACTAATAGTGAAATTTTGAAATTATTTTTGACAAAGTAAATAATTTGCAAAAATTTCAAAATATTTTTCTAAAATGTGTAAGGAAGGAAGGCTTGGGGTTTGAGGACCTAGTTTAGAAATATAGGGTTTTGGGATAGAGATTTAGAATTTTTGAAAATTATGCAATAATTTTAAATTCTAAAAATAATTTTGAATAGGATACATTCACAAAAATTTATATAAAAATCAAAATTTGAAATTTAAATTTTTGCACAAGAAAACTACTAATAGTGAAATTTCAAAATTGTTTTTGACAAAGTAAATAATTTGAAACAATTCCAAAATATTTTTCTAACATTTGCAAGGAAGGAAGGCTTGGGGTTTGAGGACCTAGTTTTGAAATCTAGGGTTTTGGGCTAGGGTTTTAGAACTTTTGAAAATTATGCAATAATTTAAATTATAAAAATAATTTTGAATAGGATAAATGCACAAAAATTTATACAAAAATTGGAATTTTGAAATCAAATTTTTTGCACAAAATATGAAGGAAAAACCCTAAGGGTACCTAGGGTTTTAGATTTGTTCAAAGTAAGTCAGTTCACCAAATGTTTTATTATTTTAAGAAAACTAGTGTTTAGTTCCTAAATAATAAGGCATTTGGAGTAAGGGAAAAATCTAGTTTAATATGGTAAAATATAGATTTTTATCAAGTAAATTACATGAAGAAGAAAAGTAAAGTTATCTAAAAATGGACTGAAACAAATGATTCAAGAGCTAGAAATTGAGGTGCAAGACTGGAACACTATCTAGAATCTGGCCTTGATTTTTTGATTAGATAGGAGCACCAAAAGTGGATAGTAGTATCACTGGAACTATAGTCCACCTCTTCTTCTATTGTCTTGAAGATCTAATCTTTCTAGGTTTTGTTTGTCAGGTCAATGTGATCATGTATACCGAATTTTGGAGGCTGGAAGTCTACAAAGCTCATTGTAGGTTTGATTTAATCTCTAAAGCCTTGTATTCATCTACACACATGCAAACAAAAAATGCATAAACATCAAAGGGTAAAAAACTAAGTGTTGTCATCAAATTATGCACCCTAGGATACTCTATGAGATTCCTACAATTTGATGCAACATGGAATCATCTCTTAGGTTATGGGGGAACCTACAAGAGAGATGAATCTCTAGATTATAAGGGCTTGTTCCCTGGATTCTTCTTCAAGTACATATCACCTAATAAAAATCTTGTTTATGGGAAAAAAGAAGGATTTTACATGAAAATGAAACTACAATAAAGAGGTGATACACCAAGACATATCCCACAGACTATCACACTCTTACTAAGCAATAAAGCTTTCCAAGACCAATTCTAGGCATTGTAGGATCCTAACATAGTGTTTTAATGTGAAGGTAGGCATACATAGGATGATAAATAAGATAATTTATCTAGGGGTAGATTGCACACCATAGAGACAATTGCATACTTGAAGATGATCCTAGTACATTCATACACTTCACATGACCTGTTAAAATAAGAACTCTTGCTTAAACATGAAGGATAAAGAGGACTAAGGATGACACCATCACTTATCTCCACTATAAATCACTCACAGACTTATAAAAAATGTTATTAACTTATAATACAACTTGTATTCAATGTTGAAATACAAAATTCAATGTCATACTAGCAGGGCCTCACCATACTAGTTGTGGTCTCCTTTACAATAGCCAAAATGGCTCATACTTATAAAATTTGGAAGAAGAGAGAGAGAAGAGAATTTTAAAAGGCAAAAGGACAAGTTTACAAAGGTTTAAATAAGTTAAAATTAATGTGGATGAGGTGTAAGAAAATTAATGAAATTTATTTTCACATCATTCTATTCCAAATTGGCCTCTTCTCTAAGTGTGGCATAGCAATCTCCTTAATCATTCTCTCTTATGAAATTGCCTTCATGATGGGCTTTCAAGAGCACTTCAAAGTAGGATATAAAAAATTATTGCATGTAAATGAGGTGTAGGAGAGATAAATTAAATTATTTTGACATGTTTCCATCCCAAATTGAACACCTTCCTCACATGTGGCGTTGAAACTCTTCACAAGCATCTTTAAGTCTTGAAACTCCTTCTTGACAAGTGGTAAAAGGCAAGAGTTTGATCATGATATCTCTTGGATAGTTAAATTTTCATTCCAAGTAAACTTTTATACCATATTTAATCACCTAAAATAGTTATATTACATAAAATCATTAATTACCCTCTTAAGTGGCACAAGGCCTCTTTGTCTCACTAGGCCCAATTTGGCCAAAATAGCTAAAATTTGGATTTAGCTTAAGTTATAAAATATTTATTTATTGAAGGCCTATTTTAATCATATTGGACTGAAAATAATTCATCTATAACCATCAAACTCTCTTCAAGTCCCCATTTTGCTCATAGAGCCTTCACTAGCCTTAGTCCTCTTTTAGCCCTACTTTTACACAAGTCTAATTATTTAAGAGAATGTACAGAATTCCAAGGATAATTAAAACCATTTTTGAGTACCCTTTTTCCTCAATATTATCTTTCCAAGTTTCATGGTTCAAAACCCAAGGCAAGTGTGTTTTTTAGATCCATTACTCCTCCCAATTAGGCCTAATTGGGCCTCTTTAGCTTAGAAGACTAAAAATGCCTATTTTTTGATCCCACACGTGTGAAATGGAAAAAAATAATGTGATTTAATTTTTAATATCCTCATCATTCCTCATGTTTAATTTTATCTCTTGATCATTTGTATGGACCCCTATTCTAGCATTAAATGCTCTTTATTGGCCTATTTTGTACAACCCTATACTTGCAAGTATGGACTAGTGGCATGAGGTGGATCTAAGGAGAGTTATAAAGGTCATAATAATGAGTTTCAATCTTAAAAAAATAATTTTAGTTCATTTTTTTGCCTTTTCTTCTCATCGAGTTCAAATCAGGCTTTTGGAGGATTTGGAATGCACTAGCCCTTTAGGGATTGTTCATAAAACATGCACATTGGAAATATTTAAAAATTACATTAAGGGATCCTAAATGACTTTATATAACACCTCCAAATTCCTCAATATCCCATGCATGAGCTTATGAAAATTTTGAGCTTTGACGTTGACCACTCAAGCCATTTTGTGCCTTCTGTGAGGGTTTGGGAGCTTTTAAGCCAAAAATTGGCTTCTTGATGAATTTACTTACAATCCAATGGTTCAAAAACTTTTGTATACATACCATGAAAATTTTAAAATCATTTTAATATCTCTTTAAGAGTTAAGGATGAAAACTGACCCTATTTGGCATTAAGCTTGTGCCTTGCCAATGAGCTTGCCTGTACCTCTGAACTCCATATGATTTTAAAATATCTTCCTTTGAATACTAATGGATTAAAAACTTATAAATTAATCCCCTAAGAATTATCAAATAACTTAGTAATCACAACTAAGGTCAAAAATGAAAATGACCATCCTTACCAAGCCTTTTGCTTATCATTTCTTGTCATGGTGACTACAAACCTCCTTATGTGGAGTATCTTACTTACCATAAAACCTTAGAGATTTATTTTTCATGTCTCCATTTGTGTTTAAAAACTATTAAAATCATAATTTTATCTCACTTTTCCCTTTGGTCACCCATTCCACCTATTTTCTCACAAATTTTCTAGGTTTTACATAAGAAAATTACCCATGTTCTGAGACAGAACAAGGGTATGTTTACTTTATTGTTTCACCAAAAAAACTATCTAAAGATTTTAATAAACTATTAAGGGTACTCTTTACCAATTTTCATCCTTTAACTCCAAGTTTTGGTCACCTAACTATCACCATTTCTAAGGTAGACCTTCTTTAGACAAGTTGTATGCAGGGTAGGCAAGGTATAGGCTATGATCATAGGAAATGAAGGTTCTCCTTTGATATTTCATGAAATATAAGGGTCATTAATTCCTACCATGGTGTATTTAAACCATTTTCTATTCTATTTTCCCCTCAACACTTCCATGCCTTTAGAAACCATCAACTAGGCCACTGACTGCTTGTTGAGGAATCACTATTTAGGGTGTTAGTTGTAGGTGATTATGGTGGTTTTTATGGATTTAAGGACAAAATAACACATATTTTATGTTTAAAATCTTATTTTAATTATAATATATAATCTTACCAAGTGTAATCTTCACTCATTTTCACCATTCTATCTTTCATTCCCAAGACTAGGCTCACTTATGTGGATTGAGACACCTCAAAACCCCTGCTTGTAGGTAATCACTAAGCCTTGACTTATGTATTTGGTACTCCTCTTAATTTTATTAGGTAATTTAACCTCCTTATTATTTTATCCTTCTTGGAAACCTTTCAAACCATATCAATTCTTTGCCTAGGTCCCCAATTGGGACACCCTACCTTGACTGTGACAGTCATGCCTTTAGGCCCACTATAGGTGTTTGTGCTAGGTTCATGATTTTAAGACACCATATAAACCTATTATTTATTTTAAAAAAACAATATAGGTCATAATATATCAAATATACAAAACTAATCTCCATAACTTGCATTATTTCATCCCTCAATCCCAAGATTAGGCCTCTATTTGTTAAGAATTGAGACACTCTTAGGCTCCTGCCTATGGATGATATGGATTCTCTTGGTCTTAAAAAACATGATTTAACACATATTTGATAAATACATCTTCACTCTACATTATTTTTCACACACCAATTAACCTTGGGTGATATTAGCATCAATGGAGACACTCCAACTCACTGCCTCTTTGGACTGAGATAAGCCTATAGGTTGTGATCTGAGCTTGTTTGATGTTTTAAGGACCTTATTCCCATGTCCCATTTGGTCATAATACAATAACCATGCCTTTTTATTACATATAAATCCTTCAAACTAACATCATCATTCATTAACTAGATACCCCTCTACCTGACTATCGTAGTCATCATTCTGCCCCTATACAGATAGAGGGTTTGCATTAGGGGGTTCAAACATCAAATTCACCTTTCCTTTTATCATCACTATCTCAAGAATTCTATTTAGAACATTTTTAATGATTTTAACTTTATTTCATAGTTGATTATCATTAAAATGGATTGTAAGACCACTTTTCCATCTATAACTTGTAGATATCACTATTTAAATAAGTGGTTTTTGGCAATTTTTAATCTTGTTCAAACTACATCTCCACTCCTCCTTTATCCTTAAAAATTGGCATGAGTGTTCTTGGTGGATAGGGATACAAAAAAAATCAATAAATTATGTTTGAGGCTCATTATATCATGACATATGTTATCTCAAAAAACCTTAGGGATCTTTGTTTGGTCCATTTCGGGGCTAAGGATCCAATTCAATCCAATCATTGTTTTGAAGGAAAATTCCACTTAGCATAGAATTATAACTCTAATGGCATGAAAAATATGAAAATTTGAGTAATTTTAAGACCTTGAGATGAACTCCACCATGTATTTCATGATTTACACCTCTGTATAACTTCTTGAACTCTTGTAGAAGGTAGTTGTGAGCATATTTTTCAAACAAGGTAGTAAACAAGGGAATTAGGCAATTTGGATTGAAGGAGTTGATTGATATTTCACAATGGAATTGAATTAAACACCTTTAAAACATGTTTCTAAGCACTTTTATCATTCCATAGAACCATTTCCTACATTGAAAAACATAGGTTACATGCCCATGAATACAACCTTTGAGAAACAAGCATGATTTGGAATTATCCCTTAAAGGCATTGAAATAGAAGTGTTGGATGATTTAAAAACCATGAGATGACCCTATTCCCACATGAAAACACCTCATCAAACTCACATAGCTCCCTAGATTCTTGAAAATAAGAAACAAATGTAAACTTTACACCCCTCTTGAATGCAATTCCAAAAAAGTTGCCTAGAGTGTAAATTATTATTAATAAAGGAGGAACCAAATTAAAACTTCTTTATATGAAATTTAATTTAACTTATATTAATATCCACCCCTATAATCACTCTTTCCAATTCCACCTATAGATTTCATAGTGAGTGCTTGAACCTGCCCTTCCTTGGCTTGCCAAGTGAAAATAAAGTAGAATGAGTTACAGATGAACCTTTTTATAGTATACTTGAAATAAAAACGTGGAAATTACTTTTGGTTAGGTTAATATTCACTTCACCACATTTTCAAGTGATGGTGGACTTGAGAAGTTTGTACAAGTGTTCAAAAGCTCCCATTTTTTAGGAGAAACTACCATTTCATGACCATAATAGACTTATAACTATCACCTAACTGATTATGACATGTTTTGACCTCATCCACATTTATATCCTCCTTGATGACATATTTTTTAACTCCCACCATCCGTACAAGTCAATTAATTATCTATAAAGGTGGCCAAATGACCCTTTTACCACATGAAACCTAGCAAATGGTCAATTTGTGACTTGAAGACACCTTAAAACAATTCAAAGACCATTTTAAGACATTTTTACTACAATTTGGCACTTTTACTAAGTTTGAATAGGTTTGACCAATGTTGACTTTTGTTGACTAAGCTAGTACAAAGAGGATGGGTTTCAACAAGGACTAGGGAAAGGGTAAGTGAGACATGTAGGACAATAGATGACCCCATAGGACATATGAAACTTTATCTAAAAGTTTAAAATATTATGGGTTGACCCAAATTTGAATTGGGGTCAAAAATTTTCAACATTCTTGGTGCTTCCTAGGGTGGCATGCATGTTATGCCTAAGACCAGTTGCCTAATCCTTCCATTGGGCATGGAGTCACACATATGAGCAATCTAATTAACTTGAATAGACCTTTGGATTCAATGGAAACAAGCTAGTTGACACATACACACAAAACACACACCAAACAAAGGAAAGGAAACACACATGTGCTTTAAAGCACTTAGGAAACACAAAATAGACTGAAACAAACATACTCTAAAGTATACAAACTAGATATCAAGAATTGATCCTCCTGGATCAAAGGGAAAGCTTTTCATACCATCTCCTCGAAATGGACTATAATAGTGTATAAGATACCACTTATACCACTTAGGTATTTTTTTTATATGTCCAAGGTTTTGTTCACCTTCTATGGTGCTTGCATTGGTTTCATCTAGTTTCATAGCCAAGAACATGTGTTTAATGGAAACATACTTTTCTTGATTGGTTTGAATGGCAACCATATCACTTGATTCAATTGGTTTTCCATTGATTCTATACTCATTTTAATCTTCAACCTCAACCTCAATTTTAAGTGTCTTTTCATTATCAAGGCTGTATTCATTTTGAAAAGTAAGGTCTCCATCAAAATTTGGTGGTTCAAGTAACTAAATGCATGGGAGAGGTTATTCAAAACTTACTACCTCTCTTGGCACCTTGTATTCTCCATCCATATTATGCATTTTATCTTCTTGATATGAATCATGCTTACCTTTATCTTATTTTTTTGGTGCTTAATGATCTTCAATAGGTTTAATTACAAAATCTCCTTCAAAAATCTTCTCAAGATCTTCATGAAGTGGAGATGCATCATCCAAGCTCAATAAAAAAAATTCAAGATCATCCCAAAATACCAAATATTCATGATCAATAGAATTTTTTTTTATTTTTATAAATGTTCTTACCAATATCTTGTGGAGCATCATGTTGGTTAGTGGGTACCTCTTTTTCACCTTGTGTTGTTGTTTGATCATCATCATCCTCCATATCATCAGCTCCTTCCTCAAGTCTGAAGACTGATCCATTAGGGTGAAGATGTGTACCAATGACAATCTCTTCATCATAGCTTCTTGAGGAATCATCTTTAATATGTTTAAAGGACTCATCTATGGTAGCATCATCTTCTAACTCTTGGAGAGTCTTAGGAATAATCAGTTGATCTTTAGTTTGTGAAGGTAATAGAGAAGTGGTATTGAATGACAATTCTTTAGGTTCTTTGTCAACCTTGTTTACATAGTTTTATTTCCTTTGAAAGTTTGTAAGAATGGTACCTTGGCTGCTACTCTCTCTATGAGTATCGCTTTGCATCAGGTTTTGTTCTTCTGATGTGAGGCAAGGAATAACTCTTTCTTATGCCACTGAGGCTTGAGAACCTCCTCCACCATCATACACAAATTGACCTTGAGATTGACCCCAATGATATAATTTTTTTTCTCCTTGAACTAGGTTATTAGGGACTAGAACAATAGCCTTTGTGGATGGAATGGAATTAGGATTATAGCTACTAGGTTTCCTATTGAAAACTTGATGACCTTGGTGATTGTTAGGGATTGGGTGGAGTACTTACTTGTAATTAGGCTTGTTTAAGTTGAGCTTGTAATGACCTGATGATTTCATCTTTATCTATAGCATTATCCACCTTCTTAGGAGTGATTATGGACTTGACATTGGCATTAGGAACTTTATCTAGACTTGGGGTTTTAAATGAACTATGAGATAACAAAGCATAACAACTCTTGGGGATAACTTCCTAGCTAGTATGTAGCTATTCTCAGCTTCAATAACTATCTCATATGCATCAAGTAGAGTAAATCCTCCCATTTCCTACAACATTACTACCACATTAGTGCCAATAGCATTGAGATAGGTAGGGAATACAAAGCTTGAAGGGGGTATCATGATAGGTGGCAACCTATGCCATGTTCTTTGAAATATTTCATTGAAATCTCCCATGGATTCATTAGGACCTCTCCTTATCACATTTAGCTAATGGATTAGTGAAATGTGATCACATTTATTCTCAAAGCTATTCACCAATATCTCTCCAAAGCCATCCCAATTAGTGATGCAACCACCTCCCAATGTCCTATACCAATCAAGTGATTTACCCTTTAGAGGCATGGCAAGTATCCTAATAGCTATGTTGACTTGAGTGATATTTTAGAAATTTAAAATTTTTGAGATCTCCCTAATGTGTTCAGATGGGGTAACATGACCTTCTCCATTGAAGTTACAAAGATCTTTGGTAGCATTAGGAGGGATAGGATCATATGCAGGAAGATTGATTGGATTCTGGGTGTTGAAGGCTAGGAAAGCATGTTGCCTAGCCATCTCTTCTTCCTCTTCCTAACCATGAAATATGATGTGGAAAAATTGATCTACAACTAGAGATTCTCACCTTTTGGAGTTTCCAAATGTTGGATTAGAAACACTTCTACAACCTCGGGCTTGTTAAGACCAACATTCTTCTTGACATGGAAGCAATTAGGACCAGGTATCCCACCGGGCATGCTAAAACTATTGTCATAAAATTTTTGACCCTAGGATACTTTATGAGATTCATATAATTTGATGCAACATGGAATCATATCTTAGGTTGTGGGGGAACCTATAAGAGAGATGAATCTCTATATTATAAGGGCTATC
This sequence comes from Torreya grandis, assembly GCA_037957365.1. Classification (NCBI taxonomy): domain Eukaryota; kingdom Viridiplantae; phylum Streptophyta; class Pinopsida; order Cupressales; family Taxaceae; genus Torreya; species Torreya grandis. The sequence goes on along the minus strand of JARHVA010003074.1, from coordinate 628,831 downwards.
TCCCTAGATTCTTCTTGAAGTGAATATCACCTAATATAAAGCTTGTTTATGGGAAAATGGTTAGGAGTTTACATGAAAAGGAAACTACACTAAAGAGGTGATACACCAATACATATCCCATAGACTATCACACTCCTACTAAGCAACAAAGCTTTCCAAGACTAATTCTAGGCATTGAAGGATCCTAACTTAGTGTTTCAACATGAAGGTAGGCATACATAGGCTGATAAACAAGATAACTAATCTAGGGGTAGATTTCACACCATAGATAAAATTTCATACTTTAATAGGATCCTATTACATTCATACACTTCACATGACCTATTAAAATTAGAACTCTTGCTTAAACATGAAGGATAAAGAGGACTAAGGATGACAACATCACTTATCTCCACTATACATCACTCACACACTTATACAAAATGTTCTTAACTTAGAATAAAAATTTTATTCAATTTTTAAAGACAAAATTCAATGTCATACCAGTAGGGCCTCACCATACTAGTTGTGGTCTCCTTTACAATAGCCAAAATGGCTCATACTTATAGAATTTGAAAGTAGAGAGAGAGAAGAGAAGTTGAAAAGGCATAAGGACAAGTTTACAAAGTGTAAATCAGTTAAAATTCATGTTAATGAGGTGTAGGAAAAGTCATGAATCTGATTTTCATATCATTCTATTCCAAATTAGCCTCTTCTCCAAGTGTGGCATAACAATCTCCTTAATCATTCTCTCTTATGAAATTGCCTTCATGATGGGCTTTAAAGATCACTTAAAAATATGTTAGGGATAATTATTTCATGTAAATGAGGTGGAGGAGAGATCAAGTAACTAACATGGACATGTTATATCCCAAAATGAACACCTTCCTCACATGTGGCATTGAAACTCTTTACAAGCATCTTTAAGTCTTGAACTCCTTCTTGACAAGTGGAAAAAGGAAAGAGTTTGATCATGATATCTCTTATATAGTTAAATTTTAATTCCAAGGACACTTGGATACCATCTTGAATCACATAAAATAGTTATATTATCTACAATCATCAATTACCATCTTAGGTGTCATAAGGCCTCTTTGTCTCACTAGGCCCAATTTGGCAAAAATAGCTAAAGTTAGGATTTATCTCAATTTTTGAAATATTTATTCATGGAAGGCATATTTTCATCATATTGGACTTAAAAAAAATCATCTAGAACCATTAAACTCTCTTCAAGTCCCCATATTGCGCATAGAGCCTTCACTAGCCTTAGTCCTCTTATAACCCTATTTTTACACAAGTCTACTTGTTTAAGAGAATTTAAGGACTTCCAAGGCTAAGTGAGACAATTTTTTAGTACCCTTTTCCCTTATTATTCTCTGTGCCAAGTTTCATGTTTCAACACCCAAGGCAAGTGTGTTTTTAGATCCATTAGTCTTCCCAATTAGGCCTAATTAGGCATCTTGAGCCTAGAAGACTAAAAATGCCTATTTTGTGCTCCCACACATGTGAAATATAAAAATGGCATGTGATTTAATTTTTTCATCTCCTCATGATTCCTCATGTTGAATTTAATCTCTTGATCATTTGTATGGACCCTTTTTCTAGCATTACATTCTCTTTCTTGGCCTATTCTGTATAACCCTATACTTGCAGGTAGGGAACATTCGCTTGAGGTGGATCTTATGAGAATTCTAAATGTCATCTTGATGATTTTTAAGCTTTAAAAAATCATTTTAATTACTTTTTTTTCCTTTTCTTCTCATCAAGTTTAAATTAGGCTTTTGGAGGGTTTGGAGTGCACTTGCCCTTAAGGGATTGTTCATAAAGGATGCACATTGTAAATATTTAAAAATTCCACTGAGGATGCCTCAAGGACTTTTTTTAACACCTCCAAATGCTTCAAGATTCCATGCATGATATTATGAAAGTTATGAGCTTTTGAAATTGACCACTCGAGCCATTTTATGCCTTCTATGAGGGTTTGGGAGCTTTTAAGCCAAAAATTGGATTTTTGATGAATTTCCTTGCAATAAAATGGTTAAAACACCTTTTTATACATCCCACTAACATGTTCCAATCACTGGAATATCTCTTTAAGATCTAAGGATGAAACTTGACCCCTATTTGGCATTAGGCTTGTGTCTTGCCAATGAGCTTGCATGTACCTTTGAACTCCATATGACTTTATAATGGATTCCTTGACTCATAATGGATTAAAAACTTCTAAATTAATCCCATAATAATTATCAAACCACTTAGGAATCACAACTAAGGTCAAAAATAAAAATGACCATCCTTACCAAGTTTTTTGCTTATCATTTCTTGTCATGGTGACTGCAAGCCTCGTTGTGTGGAGCATGCTACTTATCATAAAACCTAATAGGTTGATTTATCATGTCTCCCTTGGTGTTTTACATCTATTAAAATCATCCTTTGATCTCAATTTTCCCTTTGGTTTCCCATTCCACCTATTTTCTCACAAATTGTTTGGGTTTTACATGAGAAAAATACCCCTATTCTAAGATATAAAAAGGGTATATTTCATTGATTTTTTACAAAAAAAATTATTTTAATATGTTTATAAACTCTTAAGGGTAATTTTTACCAATTTTTAGCCTTCAAATCCAAGGTTTGGTCACCTAACTATCACCATTTCTAAGGTAGACCTTCTCTAGGCAGGTTATATGTAGAGTAGGCTAGGTATAGGCTATGATTATAGGAAATAAAGGTTATAATTTTATTTTTCATAACATATAAGGGTAATTAATACCTCCCATGTTTTATTGAAACCATTTTATAGTATATTTTCCCCTCAACACTTCCATTCCTTTAGAAACCATCAACTAGGCCACTGACTACTTGTTGAGGAATCACTGTTTAGGGTGTTGGTTGTAGGTGATTATGGTGGTGTTTAGGGATTTAAAGAAAAAATATCACATATTTTATGTTTAAAATCTTATATTAATTATCATCTATCATCTTACCAAATTCAATCTTTACTCCTTTGCACCATTCTATCTTTCATTCCCAAGACTAAGCTCACTTATGTGGACTGAGACACCTCAAAACCCCTACTTGTAGGTAATCACTATGCCTTAACTTATATATTTTATCCTCATATTAATTTTATTAGGTAATTTAACCTCCTTATTCTTTTATCCCTCTTGTAAAACTTTCAAACCATATCAATTCTTTGCCTAGGTCCCCAACTGGGACACCCTGCCTTGACTATGACAGTCATGCCTTTAGGCCTGCTATAGGTGTTTGTGTTAGGTTCATGCTTTGAAGACACCATAAAAAGCCTATTATTGATTTTAAAAATCCCATATATGTGTTAATATATCAAATCTATAAAACTAATCTCCATCACTTGCATTATTTCATCCCTCAATCCTAAGATTAGGCCTCTATTTATTAAGGACTAAGACACTCTTAGGCTCCTGCCCATGGATGATATGGATTATTTTGGTCTTAAAACCAATGTTTTAACACATATTTTAGAAATATATATTCACTCTATAGGATATTTTACCCACCAATTGACTTTGGGTTATATTATCATCAATGGAAACACTCTCTAACTCACTACCTATTTGGACTAAAACAGGCATGTAGGTTGTGATCTAAGCTTGTTTGATGTTTTAAAGACCTTATCCCATGTCCCATTTTCTCATAGGACCATACCCATGAATTTTTCTTACATATAAAGACTTCAAGCTAACATCATCCATGCTTTGGTCCTTAACTAGATACCCCTCTATCTGATTGTGGCAATCATCATTCTGCCCCTTACGGATAGAGGGTTTGCATTAGGGGGTTCAAACATCAAATTCACCTTTACTTTTATCATCACTAGCTTAGGAATGCTATTTAGACTAGTTTTAATGGTTTGAACTTGATTTCATAGTTGAGTATCATAAAAATGGATTGTAAGACCACTTTTCCATCTATAACCTATAGATATCATTGTTCAAATTCAATGATTTATGGCAACTTTTAATCTTGTTCAAACTCCATCTCCACTCCTCCTTTAGACTTCAAAATTGGCATGAGTGTTCTTGGTGGATATGGATACAAAACCAATCAGTCAAGGATGTTGTAGGCTCCTTATATCATGACATATGTTATCTCAAAAAACATCAGGGATCTCTGTTTGGCCCATTTGGGGGCTAAGGGCCCAATTCAATCCAATCATTATTTTGAAGGAAAATTCCACTTATCATAGCATTCTAACTCTCATGGAGTGAACACTATGAACCTTTGAGTAATGTTAGGACCTCAAGATGAACTCCACCATGTATTTCATGATTTACACCTCTGTACAGCTTCTTGAACTCCTGTAGAAGGTAGTTATGAACACATTTTGCAAACAAGGTAGTAAACAAGGGAATTAGGAAATTTAGTTTAAAGGAGTTGACTGATATTTCATAATGGCATTGAATAAAACACCTTTAAAACATGGATCTAAGCACATTGATCATCCCATGGAACCATTTCCTATGTTTTAAAATATAGGTTACATGCCCATGAATGCAAACTTTGAGAAACAAGCACAATTTGGAATTATTTCTTCAAGGCATTGAAAGAGAAGTGTTGGATGCTTGAAACACCATTTAAAGTAACCTATTCCCACCTAAAAACACCTCATAAAACTCACATATATCCCTGGATTACTAAAAATAAGAAATAGATGCAAACTTTACACCCCTCTTAAATGTAATTCCATAAAAAGTTTCCTAGAGTGTAAATGATTATTCATAAAGGAGGAGGAACCAAATTGAAACTTCTTGCTATGAAATTTAAGTGCACTTATAGTAACATACACCCTTAGAATCACTCTTTCCAATTCCATCTTTAGCTTCCATAGTGAGTGTTTGAACCTACCCTTCCTTGGCTTGCCAAGTGAAAATGAAGGAGAATGAGCTGAATATGAGCCTTTTTACATTATCCTTGAAATAAAAATGTGTAAATGACCTATGGGGAGGTGAAGAGTCACTCCACCACTTTTTCAATTGATGGTGGACTTGAGAAGTCCATACAAGTGTTCAAAAGCTCCTATTTTTTACGAGAAACTACCATTTCATGATTATAATAGACTTATAATTGTCACCTAATTTATTATGACATGATTTTACCTTATCCACATTTATATCCTCCTTGATGACATATTTTTTAACTCCCACCATCCATATAAGTTAATTAATTAGCTAGAAAAGTGACCAAATGACCCTTTTACCACATGAAACCTAGCAAATGGCCAATTTGTGACTTAAAGACACCTTGAAACAATTCAAAGACCATTTTAGGACATTTTAAATACAATTTATAAGTTTGACTAAGTTTGACTAGGTTTGACCAATGTTGACTTTTATTAACTAGGCCAGTACAAAGAGGATGGGTTTCAGTAAGGACTAGGGAAAGGTAAGTGAGACATGTGGGATAATATATGACCACATAGGACATATTAAAATTTATATAAAAGCTTAAAATATTAAGGGTTGACTCAAATTTAACTTGGGGTCAAATTTGGTCAACACTAAGTTCAGGGAAGAATGATCGCATGATCTAGAACCCATATTATCCTGATGACTGCCTACATTAACCCCTATGCTTGGGTCTCAGATCCAATGTAGTTATCTCTTAGTGAATGTGCATAATCTACATGAATGATAGATTCAATAATGACTTTTGCCTAGGTCCTTCCTTGATCAAGCATGCAAATCTATGTGTGATGCAGAATGTTGAGCTATACTATTGACTGATTTTTATTATGTCTAATGTGCCAAAGTAGTAAGTGCTAGATATAAAATGCCTTGTGAAGTATTTTATATAGGATAATATTTATTTAAAATTTGAGATATTTATTTTCATTTGTTTGACATTGGGAAACTTAAAGACAAAGCTAAGAAAGGGGCTAAGACTAATTAAACAAAGGAAACTGACCATTAGAACTTAAAATAGCCCTAGACACTAGTGTTCGGTAAGTGCACCAACTTGGGGGACCAAAAAGGGCATACCAGTAGACATGATTTTTCTAAAATTTAATAAATTTGAACTTCTGTAGATAATTAGAGATGACTACACTCAAAATTTGAAGATGGTATAAAAATATGAATTGTAACATTTCAAGTCTAATTTCTAAAATCTATTTTTTTTGAAAAATGGTTAAGTATAAATAGGTCAAACATCTAAAATTTGAAGAGGATCTCATGTTTCTCTTAAGAAAATTTGAATTGTACCATTCCATGTGACCCATCATTTTTTGAGTATTGTTTAATATTGTTAGAAACCCTTTGGTGAATATTTATATTAGCTCTTATATTGTGTTACAAACTTTATTTTTTATTTTTTTGATGAATATTTTTTTATTAATTTTAAAATTAATTATATCCTAAAAATTGAAAAAAAAATGGATAGTTGTCTATGTGAGCCCCCTAACAACCTCAAAAAAAAATGAAATTTGATTTTTTTTTAATGTGTGTAGAATTAGGCCTAGTTCATTACCATATAATTTGTTTTGCATTTAGATCAATGAAAAAAATAAGATAAACATGAATAGGCATGTATGGGTGAGGCACGTAGTGGCCTAAAAAAGGTGTTGTTAGAAATAAATATAGTTTGAACCCTTGAAATAGCCCAAAAATTATAAAAATCATACATTTAGAAATAGGACAATGTGCTCGTCATAACGATAATAATTTTTTGAATTTTAATGTTGAAATCCATAGTGTATTTGATGATTGAAGTTGAAATTTGTTAGTTTTTCCTAAAACTCTTGGTCTCAATTATAGGTGCATAATCCCAAGCCTTTGACTCAAAAATCCAAACCATTTATGAGCCTAAAGGCTTAGTTTTAAATTCAAATTTAAATAACACGTATGCATTATATAACGTAATAAAGAATGTGTATGCATTATATAACATGTATGCATTCCTTTGACATAAAATGAAACAAGAAAATTTCATGTTTATTGTGGGGGAAAGGTCCCATTAGCCATGCATCCTTATAGGGAAAATGCCAAATTTTGTGTTTCTTATAGGGGAAAGGTCCCATTAGCTTTGGACAGTGAATTAAGGTGCCATAACATCGCATTAGACTTCAAAAAAATTACCCATTTTATATGTCACCTTAACTACTTATATCTAAGGTTTCAAGGTCTAACACATTATACATTTGACAATATAATTGATTTTATTATGAGAGGTCATAAAATGCATTTTTTAAACCTATGATCAAAACTTAACCTTTAGTGTACCAATCTTTATGCATTAGAATATCAATACTTGACTCTTACTTGGCAAGATGTGATTGGTTACTTTTAATTTTATAGAATAAATGTTGAACAAGTATTAGATATTACATGTTTAGCTTTTGGTGCACTTTACTATTTATATACACCAATATGTTTCATCAATAAAACACATGTTAACAAAAGCCTTGTTTGATAATTAAAACATGCATAGCTATTTGGATATTTCCCCTAGTAGGGCAAGGATATACCTTACCACCTTACTTGCCTAAAATCCTACTTGCCCTTAAATTTTGTGTTTCTTATTGATATTATCCTACTTGCCTAAAATCATATCTTACCCTTTTGTTGTTTCTTTGATATCTTTGACCAGACCCCTTTATTTATAAATTTTGAACTAATTTGTTTAAGTCACAAACCTATTGAATTAGACTATGTAGTATATATAATCTTGTGTAAGTAGAAATAAGAATTGATCCCTTAGTGCAACAATGTATCTCTTTGATATCTATTTCAAGAATATATCTAATGGAAGCCAATACCTATGAATCATGCCTTGGATTGTCCCAAAAACATTCATAAAATATGTTGAATAAAATCCCTTAAGTTTCCTCCAAGGTCACTTAGTGCATGTAATTCAATAGGTGCATTTTGAAGTCCCAATTAAAAGTCTAACAAGAGTCTTCTATTGTTACAATTATTTGAGTTTGATTCCCCTAATGTATTCAAATGCATTATTCAAATTTTGCATAAAATTAAAATCTCTTATGAAAATATGGTTAATCCTCCATTTTTTACACCTCCTTAATGTCTACCCCTCCATCACACATGAGACAACCATTAACCACTCCTTCCATTCCCACATCATCTGAAGAGTGTGTCTTTGACATGGGACTAGTCCTAACTACACCATGGATGTAACAATTGCAAGCTCAAAAATAAGCTATACAACACTTGATGCTTATCAATACTATAGAGTTTTATACCTTACTATGTAATTAGGATGGTAAGATATGAAATTAGGATGATGGACCTATAATGTATTTACATGTTAAATTCATAAATATTTTGGTCAAGTTGGGTACGCATTTTATTTTGTAGAAGATGTGGTTTGATCTCAATAAACTTGAAATGGTCACATGTATCCATTAGTGATGATGTGGTTTTAAGATGTCGTGCTTGTATTGATGAATGTATAGCTTAGAAAATATCTAAAGGCACTACCTAGGGACTTTGTTTGAAACCATTAAGGGATGGCATAGACCTAACATTGACAAAGTATGACATATGTATAAGTTACCATAGCTCAAACTCTATTGAACTTATTTAAGATACATTAAACCTATGACAATGTCCCCAAAATATAAGACCTACTTCTCCTCAAGGATGATGCTAAGGAGAGAGAACCAATAATTGTTCATGTGGATGATGAACTACTCACCTCATATAAATGGTTGATCATAATTGAATACCATTGTGCACCCCCTCACCAAAGGTTTCAATATTATATATATTTTGTACATATATCTTTAATCATCTTGTTCATATTTCATTGTAATGAGCTTAAACCTTATGATGTGGATTGAAATAAATTAGTACATGTCTCTAAATTCTTGCTTTGGCTTGGGATTTGAGGTTGAGGCTTGTCTATTGTTGAATTATGTTCTCTCTTACATTTAGGACTTAATATGAATGTAAGATTTGGGATCTATAGAGGTAATTCAAAGTAGATGGATAAATAATTTGAGTAAATACATGTATAAAACTAATAACATTTGGTGCTCGCTCAATTTGAATGGGACCTTAAAGGGATCTACATAATAATTTTAGTATAGTAATGGAAAGTCAGAGGCTCACACCATGTGAACTATTTACTAGACATGAGTTGATTGGATCAATGTCAATATTTAAACATTATTGGCTTCTATGTATATATGACAAATTTTTGAATAGGCCTTAGTTAGATTGGTTGGCTCGGTGGTGGAACATGTCTAAATATCAAAGATGTGCATATTTGTGTAGATGCTAATTTTATACACCTTTGTGTATTAATGTGATGCATCGTTATGTTATTCTTTATTGTGTTCCTCATGGGTAATTATTTTAGATAATTAAATTTACCTTCCCATTTACCTTTCACTGCATAGGTTAATGAGTTAATTACTATTTTTAAATAGTAATTAACTCTATTTTGCCATCTTTAACCATAAAATCCTTAAAAATCAAATAAAAACAAATTATTTAACCTCCCAACAACCTACCCTCATTTAAAATCCATGCAAACAACTTATGGTTATATTCATTAAGTTTGTCATGTGGTTCAAAATAGCCTTAGCCAAATTTTTACCAAATCAGGTTGATCGACGTCAATCTTCCATGATCGACACCAATCAAATAGGATCGATATCAATCCATAAATATTCAATAGACCTCCATTGCTCAAGAGGAATGAATGTGAAAGGAAGGAAGCCATTTTTTATCATGAAATTATATCTAAACCAGTATTGAATATGTATATAGACATTACCATCACCTTGCCACTTTGAAGAACACTTGATTGGTGACATTATCAGGTGATTTTTGAAGGCCATCTACCTTATTTTGGCATCTTTTTATCTACACATTTTCAACCATCCAAGGTCAGTATTCCTTTCATATTTTAAGTTTTATTTATTTTTTACATCTCCATGTTTTTATTTACATTTAGTTTTGATTATTTTGTCAATTTTCTAGGTTGTTATTATAGTCTATTTTATAGTTCACCACTTTTACATAGAATTGACATTGATTCATCTAAATCAACATCAATCTTGTAGAATCAATGTCGATCCTATAAGATCATCATTGATCCCTATTAAACTATAAAAATAGTTTTAAATAGTCTATTTTAAATCTTCAATATTTGTTAAATCTACATTCTCATTTGCTAAAATCTATCTTTTCATGTAGATGACCCTACCCAAATTAGTACATGATTCTATTAGCATCTTTGATCTTCCCATAGTCCCTCAACCTCTATTTATTGATCATAGTGACATTACATTTGATCTAGGACTTTACATTGTGGCTTTTATACGTAATTTTGAATACATTAACAAACAATTTGTTGTAATCTAAGAGGATGATGTAGTTGTAAAATTCTAGGATGCTTACTTTAATCGCATAAATCTTGTTATTGATTAATTATCTTTGGCATTGTATATTTATATCTTATCCATATATATCTTTGTAATTTCATATTTATTTATAAAATTTAATGTTAAACAGGGGCTAACATCCATCTAAAAAAGCATATCACTTCTTGGGACTAGTTTTTTACCATGCATCCCACTCATTTTTCTAATAATCCATTTTTTTTAAGTGTGGTGAATTGCAGGTCATCCCTCCCCAGCCAAAGAGGAGTTCCCACAAAGCTTGATCAATGGTGTTTAACCAAGCTTCATCACTAGGTAACTCTAAACCCTACATTTACTTTGTTTTTAGTAGCTAATTAGTCCACATTGAAAAAGAAAAAAAATACTAAAACATTATGGCACGCCCGATGGGACCATAGGTCTCAATTTTCTTTGTTAAATTTAAAATCATTGAATTTTCTCTCTTTCCATTTCTTTGTGTACATTCATCCAAAGATAACATTAGGACTACATTTTATTTCCTTTTCTTAAAATTTAAAGTAAATTGCATTCATCTTTCCTATTTAGATTCTTTCACATAGAATAATCTAGGTAGAAATCTATCATAGTTATCACTTTATCCACATACAAACCAAATCACAATATCAATTAACACATATAAACACTTGACATAAGGAAATTGATGGGGATTCTATCACTTCATGGCAACATTTTTCCTAGTGATACTACTTGGATTTCACCACCAAGGGGAGGACCAACTCAGCTCTCTGGCTGAGTATAATCTTTGGACCATTGGTATATTGTGGCTAAGCACCCACAATGGCTATGGGATTGTGATGTGAGGGGAACAAGCCCCAAGTATCAAGCCATGTATCGATACCAATACAGATTTCATTTGAGTACTGAAACAAAAATACCTAAAGCCATCCTTAGATTACCATTTCTTAGGACCTTCATTATCCTTTCTTTTTCTGTATTTCCTTTCACATATTAAATTTAAAAGAGATAAAAACTTTTTGGAATCACTTTATTATGTGTCTTTCATCCATAATTAAAATGAGATAATTCAAAAATAAATTTTTGTTTTTGTTTATTTTATTTTTGCTTTTATTTTCTATCTCATGGTTTTGACTAGGTAGTAATCAAAGAAAGAATCTAAAGCAGGTGTCAAGTCCTCTCCTATAGATTGTACACCTAGTCCTACCACTTCCCTTGAGTCCTTTGAGAATCCTATGTTCCCACAATATTATCCTTAAGGAGATCCTTCCTTTGTGTGAATACTAGACAATAACCCCATTGCTCTTAGTTACTATCTTAATAATCAAGCAATACATATTTCTCCCTCCCCCCATACCCAAGGCTCTCCACATATATATGGGATGACTTTCAAGGGAACTAAGAGAACTAGAGAATTTAACACAACCATGGTAACCTTTTTTACCGAATCTCTTCTATCTGGTTCTAATAGCTAGGTGATGCAATCTCTAGGAAACCAACCACCTATAGTATCTACCAGCTCTCCAACCCTCGTTACTTAGATTCAAAATACCACTCAACCTATATCCACTATACCTCCCCAAATGTTAGTGGTGTCAATTCCTACAAGTCTCCCTCCTGTTATAATGACTTTAGCATATATTACACAGTAAATCCCTCACACATAACAAATCTATTATACCCAATATTTCCAATAGTATGTCTCTTCAACCACCCAGTACATGGCTTCATCATAACCAGTGATAACCACTTATAGTCCTTTCCATAGCAAAATGTTTTTCTACAAATTCCATAATATGTGGTGGTATCTCAACCTATTATGTCTACTACAATAAGATACCTTCCCTCACAACCTATGTCTACTTCTTTGCCAAGTTATCAACCCCTTAAGGTAAATGTCTGAGGAAGTGTGCCTCAAAATAACACCCAGGCAGACCTCATAAACATCCCCATGAATAATATGGCTAGTTTGGAAGCCTCCACCTCTGGACATAATATGATGCTCACATATGATCAAATTTGTAATGAGCTAATCCATCCCTCTATCCTTATCCAACCATATCCCTCATAATAGGAGCTTCCTAAGTTTACTAAATTCAAAAACAAAGAAGATCCCTATCAACACCTTAGATCCTTTCAACATGCATGTTATCTTATAGCACATGACGATGCCATCCTACTTAGAACATTTCCCATATCATTAGTAGGATCTGTATTAGATTGGTACAATTCCATTCCCCAACATTTTCTTTTCTTTTGGGTAGTTGGCCCAAATTTTTTTGGAATACTCCTAGATTAATGTTGCTTGAAAAGTGACTATCATGGATATTTATGCTATTAAACATATTGATGATGAATCCATATCAAAATGTGTGGCTTGATGGCATAATTTAATCAACCAACTAACCTTTTCCTTGCCACAAACAAAAATAATTGAATTGTTTTCATGTTCTTGTGCAAAACATATATCATCCATGTTATAAATTCAAAGTTTTAAGACTTTTAATGAAGCCTTTACCATGGCCCGTAAGCTTGAACTCCATGGAATTGAAGAGGTAAAAGTTAAGTTGTGTAATAAAAACTTCAAATCTGACCCCTCCAAAAGTAATAGTAATAATCCTAAACCAAAAGGGACAGCAAATGCAGTTACTATAAAAAATTCTTCCCCTCCAACATCCAACCAATTGGGGTCTTATGCCTCTCAAACATAGCAACATAAGGGCCTTACTCATTTCCCCTCTAAGAAATATACCCCTACAAGAGAGCCTTATACTTTAGTATTAGAGAGACTCCTACAAGCAAATGTTATTAAACTCCCTCCAATTAGACTAGTTGATGATACACATCCTAAACCTACTTGGTATAAAGAGAATGATTTTTGTGATTATCATAGGGTAATAGGACATGACATAGAGTGATGCCAATCCTTTAAACGATTAGAACAAAACCTCATTGACAAGGGGGACCATCGATTGGATAATCTAAACACTCCTCCTAATCAATATTTAAATATTTTTAGATAGCCATTTCCAAACCATCCATCCACATCGAACATAGTCCAAACTAACCCTAGAGAAACACAAAATTAGGCTACACATATGATTGATATGATTTATGATTAGTTGTTGCCTAAAGAAGTCCTAGAGAAATATCTAGTTTTGGATCTCCTTATGAGAGATGATTTTGATATGAGTCAACCTAAAATTATAAAAACAACTCCTAAAACCACTATAGAGATCCCTAATCTCATTACATGGGATCGTTCATGTGAACCATCCCCTTCTCACATTGAATCTCTTAAAGGAAAAAATGGCACTACTCCTCAAGATGTCATAGATAGACATCTTGATACTTCTAGAGTTAGACATTCCACCCCTTTGATCCCTGTCAAACATCTTCATGATAAGCATATAATGAGATCCTATCCTTTTTCCCAAAACCTTGACCCTTTGAAACCATCTTCTACCATAACACCTCCTTATCCCAAAAATACTAAAGGAAAGGTTATATTCTATTGAAGAAAGCCTTAGCTCATCCTCAGGTTAAAGTTGATTTTTTTCAAACGTCAAAAGATAAAAACCTTAGTCTGAATACTCCCTCTTTTCTTAACACATGAAAGAACAAAGGGCCTATCCCTTTTATACCATATATGTCATCTATTTTAGGTCCTCATCCATCTTTTGTCCCTATCAAATGTTTTTCAAGTCAAATACATGAGAAAATACAAAATCCCCCTCCATTTTTAAGTACACCTCAATATTGATATCCACTTTCCTCTGTTAACGGACCATTAGAGAAATCTAAAGGAAAAGAGCTTAAAGTTGTCTCTCCTATAAAGGCTAAGCGACAAAACTAAATGAGTAATACTTTGCCAAAAGAGCCTGTTATCAAATCCCCTATAAAACCACAATATTAGCCTTTGAAATGATATTATGCTATAATCTTAAAAAAAATATTAGATACATCCCTTATTATGCTACCACCTATAAGGTGTGTTAACCTTCATCCTCAAAGACCTGCCTAGTATAGAAATCAGGAAGTATGTGCATATCATAGAGTACCTGGACATGATAAAAAAAATTGTAAAGCCCTCAACGCCATAATCCAATAGTTAATCCAGGATGATGACATATTAATTGAAGATCTCAATGACAAGACTCCTAAGCAAAAGGTCACTATTACATTTATTCCACCTACCCATTATCATGCTAGCCCTATAAGTGATAAGGAGTCGGTAGCTTCTTTGGAACCTCCATTATTACATATTGATGTTGTCCATGTAACCACTCATTCTCAAAATAAAAATCCTAATAAAGCCAAGGTTTGAATTATAGGAGCCTTTACCCCTAATATGCTTAAACCATCCAAACAAAATCCTAAATTTTACATTATAGGAACTGCCCCAACTGAAGCCAAGGAGTTGGTAAAAATATCCATATTAAAATAACTCCAGAAAATGCCCATAAAAATGTCACTATATGAACTTATTGAAAATTGTCCACATCATAGGCAAGCAATAATAGAAGCTCTCTAGGCTATTGAGGTCTGACCAAATGAGCCTCAACCATTATCATCATTTATAAGGGCCCTTCAAAAGGTGTTAGCTATTAGTTTCACTAATTTTGAGGTTGTTCCTTTATCACTTGAAGATCAAGATCCCACCCTTTTCTTCATAGCTCAAATAAATCAAACTCAAATAAAAATATTTATTATTGATAATGGGGCCAGTATTAATATTATTTCTTCATATGCTTTCTAAAAATTATAACTACCAAAAAAATTATTTCCCAATCCTCACTGCTTCTTCATGTGTTTAACAACATGATAGCACCCAAAGTAGGAATAGTAATCCTTCCCATTTTTTTAGGCCCTCACACTGTCGATGAACTATTTTATGTTATTAAAGGGACATTTCAATATAACATTTTATTAAGATGTCCATGGATTTGTGCCATGTGATGTGTACCCTCCAAAATCCATCGATGCCTTAAATATGAACATGAAGGCTAGGTACACATCATCCCTATTAATCCTCATCCATTTCAATCATACAACTTCACCTTTCAACCAAGTGATGTCATAATACCCTCACTTGATATAATCTCATCTTTATCTTTTAATCAAGCCTCAACTAGCATGATTATCCCTGCTTCAAAATTACCTGCTACAAAGTCCATTGATTCCTTAATATAGCAAATTTCGATGGGGGAATACCAATTATTAACCCTTAACACCTTACCCACTCCTAGAGAATATGGATATCTCAATAATCAACCCATTTATTCACCCAACTTAGATGAGCACATTCCTTTTGGACTGCCTTTTTTACGTACTCAATTGGTATATGGTGGAATCAATCAAGCTACCTTAGAACCTAATGATAGTACTTGTGCTAAACCATTTACATCTAATTTCTCCTTTCTTATCAATCCCCAGTTTATTCAAAGCTACCTTTATCAATGTTCTTGGAAAGGCTTTGGCATGGGTAGATATGAGTAAGGTCCTCATGATGTTACATAAAAAGATTTCAAAAAACCACATAAAAAGCATGGCTTAAGCTTTGATAAAGATTCTAAATCCACCCCCAAACCTATTCTTCTACCATCTTTGGAAGAAGAAGAACCATCTTCCTCATCCGACACTGCTTCCTTGACCAACGATACCATATCTATTCCTCCTAACTTTTTTTTAGTCAATATGATATCCTTAGAACCCTTCATCTTCCACTGTGATGGCAAAATTTGAACCATCTATTTAGTATATCCCAACTTAATAAGACATTATATGTTAACCATTTCTATTTTTTAGTGTCAGGATGATGAGTCAATCTTGACTCATTTGGGTGCTAAAAACTCTTATCTTCATAGTTATCCTATTAAATAAAGCCAATGTTTGATATTAATATTGGGTCTCAAGAAACCCCAAGGATTATTAAAATTATAAAATCCTTAACTCCCCAAGAAAACAAGGATTTTACCACTTTTTTATTAGATTGTAGTAAGGACTTTACATGGTCTTATAGAGATATGCCTGGTATTGAACCCATAATTGTTATTCATAATATTGTCACCTTTCTTGATGCTAAATCGATGAAACAAAAGCTCTGTAAAATACATCCTCACATCATACTCCTAGTAAAAGAGGAACTGAAACACCTTTTATCTTCTAACTTTATTCAACCCATTGATTATCCTCAGCAGATGTCCAACATCATTCTGGTCATTAAGCCTATAATGGGACTTCATATTTGTATAGAATTTCATGATTTAAATCTTTCCTGTTCGAAAGATAATTTCCCTCTCCCTAACATTGACCAATTATTGGATTCGACAACTAGCCATGAAATGTTATTACTCATGGATGGTTTCTCTGTTACAATCAAATACTTATTACACCCAAAAATCAACATAAAACTACATTTATTACTCCTTTGGGGACCTTCTACTACTATGTTATGCCTTTTGGCCTAAATAATGTAGGAGCCACTTATTAGTGGGCCATGACTTATATATTTCATGACATAATCCACAAAATTATTGAGGACTATGTAGATGATCTCCTTGGGAAGTCAAAGTTTTGAAAAGATCACCTATCTATACTTAAGATTATTTTTGATCGTCTACTCCAGTATCGTGTGTGTCTAAATCCAAAAATTGAATTTTTGACATCTAGATGGGTAAAATCCTAGGTTTCATTGTTTCTATTCATGGAATAGAAGTGGATCCTACCAAAATCAAGGCTATTTTAGGGATGCCTCCTTCGTCTAACCTTAAGTAGCTTCACAGTTTACAAGGCAACCTCCAATCTATTTGTCATTTTATTTCCTAGCTCTCCTATCAGTGTCAACCTTTCCACCATATATTAAAGAAGGATATTCTCTTTATATGGGATTCTCATTGTTAAGAAGCCTTTAATTCACTCAAATACTATCTTTTATTTCCTCCTATCCTCACTCCACCTAAGGAAGGGTAGCCTTTATATTTTAGCTACAAATCATGCTCTAGGTGTTATGCTTGCCCATCGAGATGAGAATCACAAAGAGCAAGTTGTTTATTATATAAGTCATACCCTCATAGAATATGAAACACATTATCCACATAACAAAAAACTATGCCTAGCATTAGTCCTTTTAGCTTCTAAACTTCATCATTACCTACTTAACAATAAGATGTACGTAATTATGAGTACTAATCCCCTTACGTTCATGCATTCTAAGCCTTACCAAAATCAACGAATGGCCAGATGGATTATGCTTCTAGTTAAGTTTGATCTAGAATTTCTCCACCAAAAATTTGTTAAAGGGCAGATTATTGCTAATCAATTGGATGAATCACCTCTTAGTGATAATCGAATAATTAATTATGAATTCCCTAAGGAATCTATTACTTCCACTTCTCAGTTAGTCCTAGAATATCAAATGACTCTGTTCTTTGATGGATCTAAATGTGAACAAGGAGGTAGGAAAAGAATTATATTAATCCCTCCTCAAGGTATTCCCATGCCTTTGTATTTTAAGTTAGACATTGATTGCACTAATAACATGGTTGAATATGAAGTATTTATTATAGGTCTCTAAACTACCCTTGCATTAGGAGTCAGGTCCATTTATATATATGGTGATTCTCAGTTAGTGTTCAATCAAATCACTGGTATATATCAATGTAAGAATGATATTCTCGAGTAATATAAGATGTTAGCTGATCAACTTTTATCCACTTTCAAATGTTATGCCATTTAGGCTACCCCTAGATCAACTAATAAGTTCGATGATACTATGACATCTCTTGCCTCTTTTATCTCATCCTCATCTTAGGATTCCAAATTATTTATCCTTATCCATCAAGTTAATCAACCTTCTTACATAAGGACTGATTTTCCATCCATCATTAATATTGAGGAAAACCCAAAGGAGCCATGGTATGCACAAATATTTGCTTATTTGTCTACAAGATTATCTCCTCCTCATTTATCTAAAGGTGCTAGGAATGTCTTCTAATAAAAAGTTTCATGTTATATCATACTAGGGGGTGTTCTTTATAAGCATAATTTTGATGGCATTCTTTTTTGTTGTCTCTGAAAACATGAATCTACCCTAGCCATCCAGGAGGTCCATGATGGGTCATGTCATGGAAATTTTAATGGTTATGCAATCGCTAAGAAGATCTTACATCTAGGTTACTATTGGCCTACTCTAAATCAATATTATTGTGCATACATTAAGAGGTGTGTAAAATTTAAGTAGCATGCAAATTTATCTCATGTCCCTAGTAAATCTTTGTAGGTAGCAAGGGACTTCTGGTCATTCTCCCAGTGGGGGCTCAATCTTATAGGGCAAATCAATCCTTAATCCTCCCAGTGTCACAGCTTTATTATCACCGTTATAGAATAATTCACTAAGTGGGTAAAAGTTAGTTGCTTATCTTGACTAAGGCAAAAAAGATTATGGAGTTTATCCATCATCACATTATTTATTTTTTTGGAGTTTCATATAAAATATTAATGGTAAATATTTAAAGAATAAGAGAGTCTAGGCACTATGTGACTCATTTAAAATCAAACTAAGTTTTTCCTCACCTTATTATCCTTAGGCTAATGGTCAAGCAGGAGCATCTAATAAAAATTTGAACAAAATCCTAACTAAAGTTCTTAATGAAGCTGTCAAAGATTGGCATCTTCGTATCCTTTTTGCCTTGTGGGCATATCAAACTAGTATTCAAACCCCTACGAGTGCTACTCAATTTTCTTTAGTCTATGGTTTGAAAGTTATACTTCCATTGGAAGTCCAAATCCATTCCCTTTGTGTCTCCCTTAAATACATCATTTTTTATGAGGATTTTCATCAGGAACATTTATCCCAGCTTGAACTCTTAGATGAGCATCATGCAATATCCCTTGATCACCTTCATATATATCAAAAATGATTAAAATGAGTATATAATCAACATGTAAGAGAGCATGAATTTAAAATTGGAGATATTATGCTTAAATAAAATTAACATGTCACTAATATGGAACAAAGTAAAAGGGGTAAATTTTCTCCTAATTGGCTTGGACCATACATCATAACCCATAAATATGGATTTAGGGCATATCATTTGGCTTCTCTTGATGGTAAACCAAAATTAAAACCTCTTAATGCATTGCATATACATCCTTACTATAGTTGACAGATATTGGATCATCTTGGTTAGCTTATATTTCATCTTATCATATTCACTTATCTCAAAATACCAAATAATGATATGAGAGCCATGTGGTTATCTGACAGTCACCATAACCTCAACCTTGAATATGTATACTCCAGCTCTATACATAACATTCTCTCATGGATACATTTCACCTGTAATAGGAGAAAACCTAGAGCATTATTTCCCTTATTCCTTAAAATCCCATTAATTTCCTAAGATAACACAATCATTTCATGTGATGAATTCATGGAAACCATCCTAAGGTATCATTTTATGCCATTTTGCATTATCTTCTTTGGGATCCAACAATCAAGTGACTAGTAAAAATAAAAAATCATAAACATGGGCTAAATAAATATATTTATCCCTCAAAGGATAGCTATAATCAAATAAAAAGGTAGAATAACAGACTAATCCCTTGAAGGACAACTGTGAAAAAATGTCAAAATGTAGTCCACTCCCTCGAAGGATGGATACCAAGCTGAAAACTTCTTAGATTGATCAGTTTTCAAAATTATGCCACTTAAAATCCCTAAAAAAATTATATATATATATATATATATAAGAGCCATTGTCAAAAGTATTATCCCAAGAAAGCTTCCTATATTGATCAACTTTCTAATTGTAGACTTCCCATATTGATTAGTCTACCTATTGACATAAAAATGATCCCTAAAGGATAAATCCTAATTTTGAAATATGAGGTGAAAATGAATTATCTCTAAAGTAATCTATTCCCCATCCCATCAAAATAATATAATCCTAATAAATGACCAAGTTCAAATATTTAGCTAACCTAGGTAGTGTCATAGTCTATTATCATCTAGCAAAGGATGCATAGGCCATGCATATGAGAGGTTCTATTTTGGTTATGGTCCAAATCAATGCTGAGCAAATCCATAATATATAATCACTAAAATCCATAAATCCACAACCATTAAAACATTAAAATCCATCTATAATCCATAATCATAATCCATTTAGCAAAAATATATCTCATGCTATAACATAATCCATAATCATCATTAGGCATACTCCATAATTATAATCCATTTATTAAAAAACATAACTCATGATATAAAATCTATAATCCATGACATGTAAAATCCATAATTAATAAACCATAAACATCCACAACATATATAAGCACTAATCAAAATTAAAAAAACATAATGTCTAAAATCTATAATCCATCACATCCATAATATAAAATCCATCTATAACATACATGATAACAGTAATCAAAATTAATAAGCATAACATGTAATATATAATCCATCATATCACATAATCCATAAAAGCAGAATATATCTATAACTATAAATAAATCCATAAGTGAGTACACATGATCCATAAGCATAAATGTGTGTGTGTGTGTGTGTGTGTGTGTGTGTGTGTGTGTGTGTGGGTGTGTGTGTATACAAAGTCTGTAAAAATGTCATAATATGAATACAATGGGGCTCTCAGCCCATATAGTATGCTCTACTCAATGAACTTGATCCTATTGAGGTGAATAATGTCACCTCCCTCATCGTATCCTCTCCAGCTCATGACACTCCCTCTATTAATAGATCCCCCAAGAGTCCTCTATGGTATTTTGTGGTTGGAGACATATAAAATAAAGCATGGCACATCTGTTATCCTCCTCTATACAATCCTCTCATAATAAGACATCTCAGTGATAAGATCCCTATACCTCTAGAGTGGTACCATATCTAAAGGTGAAGTGCTAGATCCTACAATGTCTAGAGTGGGTCTCTCTACTAAGGTAGACCTCATCTCCTCTAGCTCTACCTTGTATTTATTGCACTCTTATATATCCTAGTCTCTCTGACCCATCATGCTCTCTAGATCACTCTATAGTGTGGAAATCTACTCTTGTAATGTAATATGGGTTGCCTGTGCTTCTTATAGCTAAGCCCTCAGATGATCCCTTTCAACCATAACTATAGCTATATCTATCAACTCTTGGGTAGGGACATCCTATATTGATGCCTAATCTATGTGTACATCTAGAGCCTCTTGATCTACCTCTCCTCTCTCCTCATCTTGCACTACCTCCTATCAAAGCCTCACTACTCTCTCTTGCCTCCTTGCCATCTCTACTACAAACCATGTTGTATAATAATTTGTGTACCTGACATCATCTAAATCCATCACCATGGGTTCCTCCTATGGCCCCATCAAAACCACTATCATATTAGGTGTTGGCTAGTCTAGCTCTATATCCTCCTACCTATACAATCATGAGAGTAGTGGAATATCCTATAATAGCTCAAACTACTAATGCACCCTATCAAAATAGAATAGCTCAAGGTTATCTAAGCATCATCCATGAACCGCCTCTTGATCTACCTCTCCTCTCTCCTCATCTTGCACTACCTCCTATCAAAGCCTCACTACTCTCTCTTGCCTCCTTGCCATCTCTACTACAAACCATGTTGTATAATAATTTGTGTACCTGACATCATCTAAATCCATCACCATGGGTTCCTCCTATGGCCCCATCAAAACCACTATCATATTAGGTGTTGGCTAGTCTAGCTCTATATCCTCCTACCTATACAATCATGAGAGTAGTGGAATATCCTATAATAGCTCAAACTACTAATGCACCCTATCAAAATAGAATAGCTCAAGGTTATCTAAGCATCATCCATGAACCCATTACTTCTAGGCCATGTCACCTATCTCTACCAATGTACCTAACCATGATGGAAAATCTACATAGGGCCTCCAAATAATATCCCCTATCTATAGATCACTAAAAACATTTTTGTAGTGTGCTAGATCCCACACTACCCTATTTACATGTGGTACAATCAAATCTTCCTTCCACTAAAGGAAGCCTACATTATACACCATCTCCTTGAATCTGATCCATGGAGTCCCTCAAGGGTGGATCACATGCATGTGTTCATATGCCTAGTAATGTAATATGAATGTAATATCTAAACCTAATCAACATTTGGTATGCCATCTCCATAACTCCCTATATATCTACCCTAACAATGTGGGAACCCAAACAAACACTATTTAAAACTCCACCATATCTACTATCACACTTGAGAAGCTCTATGGTAGTCATCCTCCCCTTGAGTTAGGTATAGCATATCATGTCAGTGTCAACATCATCATGGTCGGTACTAGTCTCTCAATAGGATCTTGATCATATAGTGTTTAGAAGGAGAACCCCCTAGTAAATAATCTAATATCTCTTACATATTTTTTCTATATGTCCACCAATGCCACCGCTCATCTATCCTCATCCACTATATATACAGGATCACCTAGAATTGATACTTGAAGAATGTAGTGAATATCCTCTATAGTAATGGTCATCTCACTGATCAAAAGCTAAAATGTGTTGGTGGTATAATCCCACTACTTCAGCAATGCAACCATCATGTCGATATCTCAATGGAAATATTGATAATGACAAATCCCTCCAAATCTAACTACCTCAATATGTGTTTAATCCTCATCACTCATAAACTCCCATAGCTATGCCAACAATGGAGGGACTCTATCCCTCATCATAAGTAGCTCTCAAGCTTGTCAAAAGCATCTTTTTAGTTAATTAATTGCCCAAGTTGTTTTTCTATCGATCCTCTAGGGATCGATGTCAATTTCATTCTGATTGATAATGACCCTATGGATCATGATCGATCCCTTTCATCATCAATCTTAGAGGATCATGGCTGATCCATTTTAGATCAACGTCAATTCCCCTTACCCTAAATTTTTTTGCCTATAAGTTATATTTTCCGAAAATATAAAAAATAATCATAAAAATAAAATTTAACTCCCCTTCCCCCCCACCAATTTTCCTAACACACCTAATTTCTTATGCTAATATATATATATATATATAACAAACCAAAACAAAATAAATAAATTACTAAATTTTTTCTAATTTTTTTTAACCCTTACCTCATACTGTAGTCACCATCATCATCATCCATTCTTGTTTGCCTCCATAGTCTCTCACATTCATTTGCAAGGTTTACAGGCATCAAATTTGAGTCTTGTATTTGTTTGTAAGGTTGACGGACATCGATCCCTCATAAATCGACATTGATCATCCTGTTTAGTTAAATTTTTGCACTTATGGATCATTTTACATGCTTCCAATTTTTTTCTCAAGCCCTATCTTATTGCTTTTGCTTCAACTATCCCATTTTTGTCTTTTATTACCTTTTAGATTTGAGGATTTTGAACCCTTGTTAGCTACCATATCTCCTTAAAGGCATACCCCTTTTTTTTATGGAATCTTTCCCCTTGTAATATTTTGAAGGTATATTTTGTCCTGTGATCATTTATCTATAGGTAACGCATGCACCATATGCACACTAGATGTTATGGTCCAACATTCCTATTTTTTGTTTTCTTGATAGCCTTTACTTTCACCCACATATTTTAGCTATGGCATTTGGTTACTTGATTAAATATTTGAGGCATTGCTAGCTACATTACTTTTTATTCCATTAAGTGCAAATTTGGAATTCCATTGTAGTTGTCCACATTTTTTGTGTCCTTAGCTATCACCTATTTGTCTATTTTCATTCACCCCATTGTGTTTTTACCTTTTATCTTTTTCAAACCCATCATCCATTCCATTTTACTTCTCAGTGCTTGGTTTGAGGGAGGATACCTTCTCATAATAAAATTGGGGAATTAGACACCTTATAGTTTTTTTCTCATGACCAACTATTGCATATCACTTCACAAAAAGGGGCAAATGTAGATGTTAATTTTATACACCTTTATGCATTAATGTGATGCATCATTATGTTATTCTTTATTGTGTCCCCCATGGGTAATAATTTTAGATAATTACATTTACCTTCCCATTTACCTTTCATTGCATAGGTTAATGAGTTAATTACTACTATTAAAAAGTAATTAACTCTATTTTACCATCGTTAACCATAAAATACATAAAAATCAAATAAAAACAAATTATTTAACCTCCCAACAACCTACCCTCATTTAAAATCCATGTAAACAACTTATGGTTATATTCATTAAGTTTGGCATGTGGTTCAAAATAGCCTTAGCCAACTTATTACTAAATTGGGTGGATCAACGTTAATCATCCATCATTGACACTGATCAGATAGGATCGACATCGATCCATAAATATTCAGTAAACCTCCATTACTTGGGAGGAATGAACATGAAAGGAAGGAAACCATTTTTGATTAAATTTTTTTATCCAAACAAGTCTCAAATCTGTGTATAGACATTACCATCACCTTACCACTTTGAAGAACACTTGATTGGTGACATTATCAAGTGATTTTTGGAGGCCTTCTACCTTATTTTGGCATCTCTTTATCTACATATTTTAAACCATCCAAGGTCAGTATTCTTTCATATTTTAAGTTTTATTTATTTTCTACATCTTTATGTTTTTATTTACATTTAGTTTTGAGTGTTTTATCAAATTTTTAGGCCATTATTATAGTTTGTTTTATAGTTCAGTACTTTTACACAAAATTGACATCGATTCATCTGAATTGATGTCAATCTTATAGAATCGATGTCGATCATGTCAGATCATCATCGATCCTTATTAAACTATAAAAGTAGCTTTAAACTGTCTATTTTGCATCTTCAATATCTGTTAAGTCTACATTTTGGTTTGATAAAATCTATCTTTTCATGTAGATGACCCTACCTAGATTAGTACATGATTTTGTTAGCATCTTTGATCTTCCCATAGTCCCTCAATCTCTATTTGCTAATCAGAGTGACATTACATTTGAGCTAGGACTTCACATTATGGTTTTATACATAATTTTGAATACATTAATGAATAATTGGCTGTAATCCAAGAGGATTGTTGATGTAGCTATAGAATTCTGAGATGCTTACTTTAATCACATAAATCTTATTATTGATTAATTATCTTTGGAATTGTCTATTTATATCTTATCCATATATATCTTTATAATTTTATGTTTATTAATAAACTTGAATGTTAAATGTCGGATGATATCCATCTAAGGAAGCATATTGCTTCTTGGGACTGGTTTCTTACTAGGCAACCCACTCACTTTTCTATTAAACCATTTTTTGTTTAAGTATGATGAATTATAGGTCATTCCTCCCCAGCCAAAGAGGAGTTCCCATAAGCTTGATCAATGGTGTGTAACCAACCTTCATCTCTAGGTAATTCTAAACCCTGTATTTACTTTATTTTTAGTATTTAATTAGATCACATTGAAAAAGCAAAAAAATACTAAAACAATCTAAAAAATCTAACAATTCTCCAGGTGTACTATAACTACACATATGGAAATATTTGATTGGATTGGGCATTCTGAGGCTCTAAAAAACTTGATGTTTTAAGGACAAGTAACAGTTAGATCTCTAACACAAATATATGTGTGTACAAGATACAAACATGCAAACATATCTAATTAGATCAAGCCTTACAAGGCCCTGCTAGCTCACTCTTTAACACTTCTAGGACATGACACCTCTAACAATGTTAACACTTATGAGCATGTATAAGGTACACATGGTGATATGTAATTGGATTTGGCCTCCTATGGCATTATCAACTCTAAAAATTCCATGACTTGATGCATCTGTGATAACTTTAACACTTTTAGGTGTATGAGGTACACATGTGGCATAACAAGGTTAAATTATAAGGGAAATTCAATAGAGGAGGCATGGGAGGCCAATTTGAATCCGTTAATGACATAACTATAAGATCATGACAAATGTGATTTGGTACAAAATTAAGTATTATTTTATCTATCATGAATTGAACCAATTAGTGAATTGGTTCAATTAGGGACATGATTTGGGTAAAATTTAGCCCCTAAACCAAATCTATGACCAATCGATTGTATAATCTAGATGCAACATGTATGACTTAACTGACCCTAATTTAATTATAAATGCAAATGTAGACAATTTCAACCCATTGAACCTAAATTGGAGTCTATGATGTGATTAAAAGGGCTAAATTAGGTCATGTTTCATGACATGTTGATCATAAACCCTAATTTTATCACTTGAATGTGTATGTATATCCCTTGAACCCTAATTTTATGATGTATACACATGTACAAACCCATTACACTAAACCCCTAACCCTAAATCTTAATTTTATAAAAAACAGAACCCCTAAGTTCCTTGATTTCATCACAAATGCATAATTTCATGAATGTGATTAGTGTTAATTTGTGAATTTGTTATTCACCTAGTTTTGTAAAGACCTATGATGGGAATTTGGGAAAAATTATCTCATTTCATCTTATATATTGAGCCTTAATGCATCATTTATTATTCTTATTGCTTCATAGTCTTATCAAGAGTCTTATTACATCATGTATTAGATATTTATGCATCATACTGGGGATTTATGCATCGTATTGAGCCTTATTGCATCATATGTTAGCCTAATTACATCATATTGAGCCTTATTGAATTATATGATATCCTAATTGCATCATATGATATCCTAAATGCATCATATTAGATATTTATTACATCGTATGATCGTCTTATTGCATCACATGATAGTCTTATTACATCGCATGATATTTTTATTACATCGTATGATAGTCTTATTACATCATATTAAGCCTTATTACATGATATGATAGCTTATTTCACCATCTAAAAGTCTTATTGCATTATATTATGGATTTATGCATCATATTATAGTCTTATTGAGTGTTATTACATCATATTATAGTATTATAATGGAAAAATGCTTGAATATGAACATTTTTGCTTGTTTGTGTAGTATATACCTATACTTCAAGGAACACGTACATGTTATAAGAATGTGTACACATTATATAAATGCATACACATTCGACCTACAAACAAAAACCCACTTTTCAACATCTATTTTTATCCACAATCGAGATTATTGTACCTACAGAAATTCCCTGCATAATCTACATACTTTTTTGGTTGTAGTTTTTTTTTTGGACCCCACATTTGAAGTTCTTTATTAGTTTATTTTGTCAAAATGGGCTTCAGTTCACATTTAGGGAGGAGTAAGAAGTTGAATAAGAAAACATCTGAGAAATTAGAAGAATTTAGAGAAAAAAAAAGGTATGAGTGCAAGCAATTCATTCTAGACAAGGTACAAACACTAACCCTAATGAGCCAAATGCCTTAGATATTAAGGCAATTGACAATAATCAATTAAATAATGATGAAATTTATAATAATGAATTGAATTATGATGAAATTCATAATAATGAATTGAATTATGATGAAATTGACAATATAAAATTAGATAATGTTAGAAATTCACATTCAAAGTTTAAAGTTTTTTATTATGTTGATGAAGAGCTTATGCATGATACTTTACCCACAAATAATGAAGAAAATTTAATGGACTCAAATAATGATGAAATTAACAATGAAGAAAATTTCATAGAAACACATAATGAAGAAAATTTCATGGAAATATATAATGATTTTGAAACACCCTCTCAACGGATTTCACCAATAACAACACCTACAAGAATTATTCATAGAAAAGATAAGTACTTAATTGAAGTTGATGAAAATATTTTGAAACCAATGCATAAAAAAATGTTTGGCTTCCATTTAAGAAGATTGGCTCAATAAATTTGGGATAATTTCTTTTATAGATTGGAGTATGATAATCAAAGATGTAAATTATTTATTTCATTGATGAAATTGCTTAAGATGAGACCTATAATGTACACATTAGGACTAAGAACATCTAACATGGATAATAAAACTGATGAAAATGAAGAAATTGTTGAAAATCTACATGATGCATATCCTATTGAAGGCTCAAAATCATACAACAAATATTGTAATGCTACCCAACGTATAATGATAACTTGTGCAATAAGTGTTGAAATAGGGAAAAATGATTGATTTTAAAAATAAGTCAAAAACTTGATATAAATAGAAAAACATTAATGAAAGCAATTTCAAGACATGAAAGACTTAATAAACCTAATATGAAATATCTCTAGTCATTCTCTGGTATACTTCCATGAAAAGACAAGGCTATAGTTGATGCTTTAAAAGAATTACTTGCACAATTTTGGAAAGATAATACAAGAGTTTCACCCAATGCAAGTGATGTAGTGAAAATAAGATTTGGTTCTTGTAATTATGAACCGCATCTAAAACATTTCTTAGATATGAATCAAACACAATTATACTCTAAGTTTTTGGAAAAACATCCACAAATTACTATAAGTCAAAGACTTTTTGAGATGGCCAAACTTTTTTATGTAAAATTAAATCACACATGCACCACTTGTTGTTGTAGGCAACATGTTGAATTTTTAATGCACTATGATATTTTTTTCCATATTCATTATACTTTACATACTACTAACATTTTTTAGGAGTGTGGCATAGAAGTTCCACCAAAATCAGCTAGGGAATTTATTTCAAATATTTTTTGTGAAAGACTAGATGGATAGTTCTTTTATAAGAAAGTATGTTTGGATGGAAATTAAAACATTTATGGTGGATTACCAAAATTAAAAAAATGTATCCATGAGGAGTGTACAAGTACAATTAGATAGGAATTAGTTGGTTTGATCAAATACAAATTTGTGGCTTATCAAGTAAAATATGGCAAAGAATCTAAAAGGTGTGAGCTTGTTACAAAAGAGATACCTGCTTCAAAATTTATGATCAAATTCATGGAGAATTTTTTTTATGAGTATGCAAGGCACACACATAGGAAATGGTTGGATGAACACTTTAATCTAAACAAGGACACATTCCCACTTGATTCTATTGTTTTAGTAGTCAACTTTGCAAAAAATTAAACATTCAAACCACAAATAGAAGTTCAATCACAGTATTACAACTTAACACAAATTGCCATATTCGTGCATTTAACATTCAAACTCAACACAAATTACCATATATCATTATTTGAAGACTTTGAAACTCACATGAAGATTCTACACTATTAAAATTTGGTTCTTACAAAGAATATTCAATTACAAAAATATCATGGGAGGCCAAGAAACAAGAATCTATGGAAAGTTTGTGAGTCAAACTATGAAGCTATTCTTTATACTATCAAGATTAGAGTAGATCCAAGTGGTTCATTGGATTGAAATACATAGGTATATTGACTTGTAAAATGTATATGTAATCAATTTTACCAAATGTTTTTGATTTTTTAGGTAGTACATGCATAAATTTCATCTTTAATTACTTAATAACATTTTTTTGTAGGTTAGTGGTGCCAAATCAGCTTCCACCTTCACATGGTTGACACCTTTAATAAATAATTTTATATTATTGAAGCTAAGATAAGCTTACTAAAAGTACTTGACATTTTTTCACTCCTGAATAATTTCTCATGATAAGTTTATTTCTCCTTATAGCCCTTTAAACACATTTGTTGTCAGTGTTTTTGTGCTCTGGAATAGTAGTGAAAATACACTTTCGGGTGGAAGTGGGTGTCAATTTTTTTGAAACATGTGTAATTTTCATGTGTGTGTGTGTGTGTGTGTGTGTGTGTGTGTGTGTGTGTGTGTGTGTGCACGCGCGTGTGCGTGTGCGTGTGCGTGTGCGTGTGCGTGTGCGTGTGTGTGTGTGTGTTGGAAGCAGTGGATTTACACCTACTGGTGTTGGAGGCAAAGTTACTAGTTAGAGGTTAAGAAATTATCTCTTCACTACCAAAAAATTGCATTTTAGGACCTTTTACTACAAATTTTACCATGGATTAATATTAGAGGTGATTTAGAATAGATTAGATTAAAATTATAGGACTTTCTCATGCACATGAGGGATCTTACGGTTCTTCCATATGACTTACAGTTTTGGTTTTATGCATGCCTAAAGTTAGGCTAAAAATCAACATCTTTTTTGTATTGGGAAGTGCATTCTTGAGCCCAAAATGGGTGGTGGGTTTGTCATTTGGGCCAGATGGGAGGCCAAGGACCTGGTCCTATACATTATTCACCCCTTTGGACATGTTGGGAATGCCATTTTTCATCCAATAAGCACTGAAAATTGAGTTCTTAGATCGTAACTTTAACTTTGACAACATTTGTTGTAAGTATTTTCATACTTCAAAATAGTAGTGAAAATTCACTTGCATGTGGAATTGGCTGTCATAGTTGTTGGAAAATGTTCAATTTTCCTATAAATACATGGTTGAAGTGTTGTATTTGCACCTGTCAGTCCTGAAGGCAAAGTTTCTAGTTGGAGGTCAAGAAGTTGTCTCTTCACTACCAAAAAGTTGCATTTTAGGACCCTTTATTGTAACTTATACCATGCATTACTCTTAGAGGTGATTTAGAATAGATTCAAGGTGAAATTAGAGGAATTTTCCATACACATGATGGATCTTATGGTTCCTCTATATGAATTATATTTTTGGTTGTATGCATGCCTGAAGCTAGGCTAAAAATTAGCATATGTCTTGTATTGGGAAGGGCATTCTTGAGCTTAGAATGAGTGGTGGGTTTGTCATCCAGGCCATATGGGAGGCCAATAACCTAGTCCTAGATGTTATTCACCCCTTCAGATATGTTGGCAATTCCAATTTTCATCCAACAAGCACCAAAAATTAATTTCTTGAATCATAACTTTAACTTTGACAACATTTATTGTAAGGGTTTCCATACTCTAAAACAATGGTGAAAATGCACTTGCGAGTGGAAGTGGGTGTCATAATTGTTGGAACACATGTAATTTTCCTATATATACATTCTCTAAGTGGTGTATCTATACCTGTTGGTTTTGAAGGTAAAGTTGTTAGTTGGAGGTCAAGAAGTTGTCTCTTCACTACCAAAAAGTTGCATTTTAGGACCCTTTACTACAACTTCTACCATGCATTGATATTTGAGGTTATTTAGACTATATTTGGGGTTAAATTAAAGGAATTACCTATGCACACAAGGGATCTTACGGTTCCTCCATATGACTTACAATTTTGGTTTTATGTATGCTTGAAGTTAGGCTAAAAATTAGCATCTTTCTTGTATTGTGAAGTGCATTCTTGAGCCCAAAATGGGTGGTGGGTTTGTCATCTAGGATAGATGGGAGGCCAAGAACCTGGTATTGGATATTATTCACCTCTTTTTACATGTTGGTAATAACATTTTTTAGTCAATAAGCACCGAAAATTAAGTTCTTAGATTGTAGCTTCAACTTTGACAATTTTTGTTGTAAGTGTTTCTATGCTCTGGAATAGTAGCAAAAATGCACTTGTAGGTGGAAATAGGTGCCACGGTTATTGGAAAAAATGTAATTTGCCTATATATATGTGCTTAAAGAGGTTTATTTTCACCTTCCAGTCTTGAAGGCAAATTTTATAGTTGGAGGTCAAGAAGTTGTCTCTTCACTACCAAAATTTTGCATTTTAGGACCCTTTACTGTAACTTTTTCCACAAATTTATATTAAAGGTTATTTATATTATATTTAGGGTGTAATTATAATAATTTCCCATTCACATTATGGATCTTATGGTTCCTCCATATGACGTATATTTTTGGTTTTATGCATGCCTGAAGTTAGGCTAAAAATCAACATATTTCTTGTATTAGAAAGGGTGTTCTTCAACCCGAAATGGGTGGTGGGTTTGTCATCTTGGATAGATGGGAGGTCAAAAATATAGTCCTAGATATTATTCACCTCTTTGGACATGTTGGTAGTACCAATTTTTATCCAACACGCACTAAATGTTTTTTCTCAGACCATAGCTTCAACTTTGACAACATGTATTGTCAGTGTTTTCATGCTCCAGAACAATAGTGAAAATGCACCTATAGGTGGAAGTGGGTGTTAATGTTATCAGAACATGTATAATTTTCATATATAGACATTCTTGAAGTAGTGGGTTTGCACTTGCCATACCTAGAGGTAAATTTGCTAGTTGGAGGTAGAGGATATTATGATAGAACTTTTGGTGAGGAGCGAAAAGATGGATCAATTATGCCAATCCACTAAACTTGTACCCACAACATTTATTTGAAAAAAACATATAAATTTAACATAATGCAATGACAATTATGATAACTAAATCTATGGCTTCCCTACTTCAAAGTTGAAGGTGGTTTGGAGGTTGGGGCAGGTTTATGGGAGGAGATATGGCCAAACGTCAGTCCCAAAAAAGCCTAAAACCCTATTGGGACAAGTTTATAATAGAGTGTATTTTTTAGGCCTAGTATTTGAATCCAACAAGGGGAAATAATTGGATAATTTGGAAGAGTGGATGTCTAAGCTTGTGAAAAATATTGTTTGATATTGAAATAAGTAATTATATGTGTGAGAGTGGGGTCAAGAGTGATCAATAAGGTCACAGGGGAAAAATAATCCTTAAGAAAATGAAGTAGGCCTACTATGACTTATAGTAATACTTGGGTAAAAGTGGTAAATAGGTAAAAATAAAACTTGGGGCCTTCAATGAAGGTTGGTTGGCATGTTAGAGGATACGATAGGAGGTTGAAATCTATTATATTTCACTCAGAGTGTAAATAGATAAGCATCAAGTCATCAAGTACATTAACACCAGTTGGAATGTTGAGTTTTATACTTCTCCTTAATTATATACATCACAAACCAAGGCAAAAGAGGATGATGACTCATTTGTGATATTTGACCAAGAGGACATGTGTCACTAACTTTTGCCAAATTGGGCATATAGTTCAAAATATGTTGGATCTAATCACAAATATTGGTACAGAGGCTCATTATGACCTACTATACCCATTAAATATATTTTTGTGTATTTTTAATAATGGAAAATATTCACTATTTTAATATAGTCAACCCTATGTCAAATCACAATCAACATTGGATGAAATTGGTTAGTTTGGGGCATCTACAAGTTGAGTCAAAGCATGGAATTTGGTAAAAATGGTATCCATGACCTTAAAAATATCCCATGTCATAATTAATATCCTATAAAGAATGAAATTTCCTATTGTTTTGACACAATCCTCTTGCAGTCAAGAAGGTAGCCATTAGGGATTTCTGGAAGTTTTGTCAATTCTGGATGCCAATAAGCAGTTTAGGCCTTGGAGAGCTCTAAAAACCATAAAATATGATTTTATAAACCTATTTTTTCCTATATAAGTGATAAAATTCATGGTTTTAATGCAAAAGTTTTAACAAAGATAAGTTTTGGCATGAAGGAAGCATGTAGGCAGTTCAACGTAAATTATGGTAAAAAGGGTTTAATGACAAAATGCATATAAAAATGACTTGAAAATTGGTATGATTGGTTTTAATGACATAATATACCCATATATCATCTTGGTAATGTCATATTACAATTATAAGTGCTCACTATTTTGTCACAGTCCCCTCCATGTCTCATAATGGTCACTATTCATATAGGCATAATTTTTGGAGTTTTAAGATGTGTTTGAGGGTTCCAAGATTATATAAGTATTTGATAAGTATGTTAAGATGGTTTTAAACCTATTAAACACATTTAAATGGTGTTCACACTCCAAACTTCATATAATCCCCACAGACAAGCTCAAATCCCCATAGGCAGTCTCAAAGGCATAAAGGCAAAGTTGGTTTTTTGATCATTGGAAAGGTGTTATGAGATGTTTTAGATGTCATGAGTGTGTTTTAAACAAAATAATAATATCAATGGGAAGGTCAAATTGGTCCTTTGGAGAGTATGTACAGGGCATGGGAATCCCTAGATTAGCAAGCTTTAGGCATTGCCAAGAGATTTAACCATGAGAGTTTAATGAAACTTTATAATATTTCTCCCCTATACATGTAAAAGGTAAATCAAAAGGTTTTACCTTGAGATTTTATGGATGTGTACGGATTCTATGACTGAAGGTTTGGAATAGGGATAATTAGGCCTAAATGAGGGTAGGCTAATGAAGGAAGTGATAGTTACAGGTGGAGTTGGGCTATGAAATTTTACATAGACATGAAAAATAATAGAGTGTACCTATAAATTCCATTATAATCTATTGATAAATCATAATGTTTCTGTACAAGACATAATACATTTAAAAAAGGCTATAAGCCTTGAGAGAGCATTGTGTCCATAAGGTGTGGAATGAGAGTATGGTATTGTTTGAGTACTTAAAGGGGGTTATACTAGGTATGTTATGATCATATAAGACCATATGTGAAAATAGGTTGAGTTATTGAAACATAGACCAAGATTTGGTCTTTGATACCCAAAGAAGGTGCCTAGGAAGAAACTAGAAAGAGATTGAGAGGAAATTTTTGAATGAGACATCAATATAATGAGGTAAAAGATGTATGCAAAAAGGTCAATGCTATAAAGGAGGTGTTACTAAGAGTAAAAGGAATAAGTAATAGGTGTAAGAATTTAAATTAATTACTAAGTCTCATTTGCAAATTTATCCTAACAAGTTATTCTCAATCTCATAACATTTTTAATCCTTAAGAATACTTCAAAACTAATCATTTATAATACTCTGAACACAAGTGATTCAAACAAGATTTATTTCATTGATTTTCTTAAATATTCATGTACAAAATATGAATCATGTATGAATTCCATATATAGGCATACAATGTCAATAATACATGCATTGCCATATAGGCATACAAAAAACTACATCATGTCTAACAATATAGTATCTAATGTCAGTTGAATAAATCATATACATATGTACAATGCTAAAAATATTTACATTTCCATATAGGCATACAAAAAGTACATCTTCTACAACATCCTAATCATAAAATAGTCTCCCTCTCTTTGCCTTATTCAAATAAGGCTCTCCTTGGGATGCCCTACTTGTAGATGGAGATATCCCAAATGCCTTGGATTGCTCAAAGTTTTAATTGTGGGTACTATGATCATAGCTCACTTGCAGCTAAATCTATTCAAATACAAATATTATTATAAAATTAACAAGTATACATTAAACCAAGTTAAGAAAATCGTGTTTTAAATTATAATAAAAATATCATTTAAACATGCACTTACCACAATCTCATGGTCCTCCTCAATTTGTCATTGACACTCAAATAGGTCAATGTCAGGTTCAGTTTCATGAACAGGCATGTCAAATGATGAAGAAACATGAGGAGCTATCATAGTAGTCATCTGAATCAAACTATAAAATGTCATATGACATCCCTACATATAAAATACATTCATGCATATAAGTTATATTTGTCAAAGTATATAGTAAAATTATTAAAATAAAATTACTAAATTACAATCAAAATTATAAGTAAATATACATACCTCGATGAGTGCTTGTGCAGATGACATTCCAAAAGCAATGCCTAAGTCTGTCTCAACTCATAATGATGGAGGAATGTCCACCCTAGTCATCAGCTGAACAAACAACCTAATAATTAATTACTGGGGAAATTCATTGATTAAACAAGTTACTAACAAAATTAGTCTTGAATACAGTCCAAAATTCAACTATAGTCTGAGCACTTAATTCTTTTGGTATAAATTTCTATGGAAGGTTAACTAAAGAACACATAAGAGTGTTGGAAATATTCTTTTTAGGAATCTAATTGGTCAAGAATTGGTAAAATCATATTTGTCCACAGTCCTTGTTCTTGAAAAACATATAGTTTGTAAACTAAGAAATTATGTGCCTTGTTTTAGTCTTGTAACTTGTTAATGTGTGAGTTTTATGGGCCAAATGGGTCCTTAAATATGTAATTAGTTTTTGGTGAAGATCTATCAGATGCTCCCAACAAGGAGCTTTACCCAAAAATAGGGCTAGTAGAAGGTAAAGCTAGAAAGGTGTATGTGAGGGGTAAGTAGATAGACAGTTTGAGTTAGTGACATGACCAAGGATGTAAAGAGATAGTGATAAGAATATATAAGGATTTATTTGACTAATATTATCATTATTATTTGATTTCCCAAAGGATTAAGGCAATTAGTTATGAATGGATGAAGGATAATCTTGAAAGGAATGGATATAAGCATAGTTTGTTATACAAGTTGATATAGCTCTGCATCAATGGATATAGATAGGACCCCTCCCCTAACTAGATATATTAGGTCTTTGGGCCCCCCAAGTAGGTGGTGGTAACAAACTACTCAACCCCATCTATCTATATGGGTTGAGGTCCCCTATTTGTATATGGTTTCAAGGCCTATGCCATATACATATAGGCTATAGTTTATAGTTGACACTCTCCCAACAAACCAATGAGATCTAATGGACATTCTCCCAAAAAACTAATGGAATTGATTAGGTATAATGGGATCAGGAAGCTATGCCATCTAAATTTATAACTCCATAGATAGAGATGAAATTATTCTGCTTGGATGGAATCAAGATGGGAATTGAATTACTATCTATGACCATTTTGGATATCGATCATAGAGATTAAATTGTTATATGTGATTTAGATAACAAGGAATCAAGTGCATGGCTTGAGGCCAGTATTTAAAAGAAAGTAGTGGTGTGCATATTGATGAATGCATGTTATGCTCAATTGGGAAATAGATAGAACTATATTATACAAAATAGCTTTTATCAAATGAATTCTATATGTGTGTGTGTGTGTGTGTGTGTGTGTGTGTGTGTGTGTGTGTGTGTGTGTGTGTGTGTGTGTGTGTGTGTGTGTGTGTGTACATCCAATCCTACTGATTGGGATTGACCCACTATGGAAACTACATATAATGGGATATCAATAAAATGTTCAACTCACTATTTTGGTTATTGAAAACATAGTTGAGATGGAGAGTGAGTTTTTAACAAGTTATGCCAATCCATGTTAATACATCAAACAATAAAAAGTCCAACAAAATTATATTAGGTATTTTATATTTTCTTACACAAAATTTACCAAGGATGTAATTAAGGTGTATGAATGTACATCTAGAGTATATAAGATTCACTTGAAATTTTACCTCTATAAATTTATATGGTGTCATACTGACGTGAATAGATGTAATATCCTGGGTTGGCCCACTACCTAGTTATGATGTCAAAGGCAATGTCTCCTCCTGAAACATAGAAAAAAATACATATATATTATTTAATTTAAATGTGTAAATTAGTTTTTAACTTTTTAATTTGTAAATATAACTTAAAAATTTAACATTAAATTTATATAAAAGACACCTACATGTGTGTAAAGACTCCTAACATATCTGAACCAAATGTGTGTGCCAACAACTCATCAATCAAGGCCATATCCTCTAAGCCCTCTAAAGCATCAAAATCATTATCTAAAGGTCCATTTCATATATCACCACAACATATACATGGGTGGGGTTAGGTACAGCCATTAGCTAGAGTATCTTGAGCATTTATCTCTAAAATTTTACTCATATGATGAATGAGTGTATCAGTAAGTGCACTAAGTGCATGAAAAGTGTCTATCTCCACAACCTCTATCACCATAGAGGGAAACTCCAAATGAAGTGTATTTTGGGTAGGGATCCTTACAAGTCAATTAGGTGCATGACTTGCACCTGGTCAATCCTGTGCAGAGCCTTTCCCTCAGCGCTGAAACTCACCATAGTCAAAGTAGTTTAGAATTTAATTAAGGACAAACTCACAATAAAGTTTTCCTTAAAAATTATAAAGAGACCTTATGGTTATTACAAGGGGGACAGTCAAATACCATCCACCATCACTCCCAAAAATTGGCCTTAATCAAATCATGTTGGCATCCGTGGATTGGGAAATATTTGGTCATTATGGAAAATGGGGCATTGGTGGTTGGGTTAATAAATAAGGCATAAATTTGATATTTTTTTATATTTTTGTTCTTCACCTTAGATTCTAACAATTTATCAGTATAATAATCCCTACAACTATCCCTATATGACCTCCATCTATTAATTTGACTTGTTATTGAGTCAACTTGACCTAATACTAACTCTAAGTTATAGGCTAAATAGGTGTGGTGGGTGTTTGTGGAAGTGGGATCCCTCATTCTCCTAATTATTTGCTTAATTTCAAAAAAAATCTCCATTATGTGAACAAATATATCCTCTTGGCTACCTGGGGGATGTAGGGAAACTATACGAGGGTTAGGTGGAGGGTTAGGAAAAAGGTTAGGTAGAGGATTAGGTGGATGGTTAGGTATAGGATTAGGTGGATGGTTAGGTACAACATGTTGACCTATTGGAGAAAAATAAAAAAATAAACTAGATGCAATTCACATTCACAAAAAAATTTAAAAACTGATTTAATCTACAGAAAACATACCTCTTCTTCACGATGGCATCATCAATCTAGAAAATGGAGGGTAAAACACAACTCTTGCAGGCCAAAATGAGATCTTGAAGGGAAAAACATGATCTTGTAAGTTAAAAATGGGAATTAGAAAAACATGAATGGAAATAATGAAGAGGATGAGGGGTTTTTGTTTTGTTTTATAGTTTTAATAACACGTACGCATTATTTAAACTTATAGGAATGCATATGCATTCCTATTAGTTTACATAACATATAGGCATTATTGTTATAACATGTACACATTATGGTTCAAGAATATTGAGCCATAACATGTACACATTATAACAATAATGCGTACACATAATGGGTTATGTCCACAAAATTGTCCCCTAACTTCATGTACATACCCTACGAGAAATGGACACTAGTGGCACTGGTACTATATTCCAACCCCAAAGGTCCTATCCTATAGTCTTGGGACCTAAGGGATGGAAATAAGATAGAAAACTTGACCTAGGTGAGTTGGAATGACTGTTTGAAAGGCTTGGGATGACCAAGAATAGGAAAAAAGGTGACTTAAGCATAAAACAAGACCAAAATGAATAAAACAAAGACATAGAAAATGTGAACAAGGCTCATATTCTCTAGTTAGAGTCTCATATGAAAGGACTATGAAAAGACATGATATGTGTGGCTGCTTGACCAAATTAGGGTGTATACAGGTTCACAACCCTCTAAGAGATCCAAAATATAAATCAAAAGAAAGAGGAGAATATGAAATCTTTAAAGTAAAATCAGAAGCTTTCTCTTAAGAAAGGGTGATTTAG
This sequence comes from Torreya grandis, assembly GCA_037957365.1. Classification (NCBI taxonomy): domain Eukaryota; kingdom Viridiplantae; phylum Streptophyta; class Pinopsida; order Cupressales; family Taxaceae; genus Torreya; species Torreya grandis. The sequence goes on along the minus strand of JARHVA010003074.1, from coordinate 589,334 downwards.
GTAACCTCTATTGGGGCTATGGATGCCTATATGGTTGTGGACTAAGGCCTAGAGTGGAGCCAAAGGTATATCTATCGGGTCTAAGGATGCTTGGTTATCAATAGAGTAATGTTCAAGCCTTCCCCCTAGCCAACAATATATATATATATATATATATATATATATATATATATATATATATATATATATATATATATATATATATATATCGAAAAAAATGATCATGTGATCACTCTAAAGCTATTTAAAAATCCAAAAAATCATATAAATTAATCACTATACACACATATCTAACTCTTCATATATGTTAAGGCTTAGTATGTTGTATGCTAAGACTAAAGATAATATTCAGGTTTATTTTGAAAACATAAGTTTTCTTCCTAATTTTTAATTTTATTTCAAAATAACCAAAAATTCTAAGTTTTAAACACTTAAAAATATTTTCCATACAAAATTCACCATTTTTTTGTGACCAACATGACCCCATTTTTATTTATAAATAGGAGCCCATATTCAGAATAGTAAAATGTACAATGTATTCAAGACCTCATGAAAATAATTGTTTTAGTTTGATTTTTTAGGTTCAATAGTCCTTTATATTTCAAATCTTGTTCTAATATATGCTAATAATTATCTTAGAAATTATATTAATTTGGACATATGAAAATAAATCAGGTTTTTTAGAACTTATTCATGTAGGTTTTCATAATGTTTTGACAATTTATTAGATTATTTTTGGAAAAAATACACTAAAGGATTTGCTAGACTTTATGATAACTTATTTATTTCCTTCGTACTTTTTTTCTAGTCATATTTTTATTTATCTAATTTTTTAATGTTAGTTGCTTACTTCTCATTCTTTATCATAGTCTTCCTCATACTTATTGGTAACATTTAGACTTGGTCATGTTTTTTCATGTTTATTCACAATCAACCCAATCTTTCCACTTGTCACAAATTTTCAAAGGCAAGTTTGACTCAAATATTTGACTCCACATGGCACATTTTCCTAGCTTCAAATATCATCACAAATTTTTGAGGGCAAATATTGAATCAGCTCATTAGTGTCACATGACACATTTTCACATAGTCATGGCCTTCACAATCAAAATAAGTTCATGCAAAGACTCAAATTATGAAACTATGAAGCAATAGTAGTTTGTCATTTTTCAATAGTGCATTCAATCACATCTTTGTGACATTAACAAAGGAATTTTCAAGATCAATTTTGGGTATGAAATTATATAGCATGTCATCATGTGTCACACTCAGTACCCCTTGGAAGATTATTTTAATGTTGTGACATCAAAGGAAAGAACAATGTGTTTTAAGGTTCATTCCAATATAGGAGTGTGACCCAAGTAAAACACACCATGTGTCTTCGTTTTCATAGGTATTCACAATGTATCTATACTTTACGAAATGTGAAGTAATAAGAAGATAAAAATTGACATCATTGTAAGCATTCACAAAAGGGAATCAAGATTTATATTCAAATGATCAAACCAAAGCCATGATTATTGAAATATCCCTTTCTAGATGAGATGAAGTTTTTTGATAGAGTTTCAATTTGGTATAAATTCTATTTTTGTAAATTGTATATATAACATTGCATGAACAATAAATAACTACTCAAATGGGAATTATGCATGAACATACCACTATACTCAAAGGTTAACTTCACTTTATTTGGACTGAGATTTATATTGGTTTGTATTTCAGACTTAGCTATGTTGATCTGAGCATAAATAGAACTATTATTGGACAGATTTGAGCAAGAAACAAGTGTGGCAGTGCCCAGAAATAGATCACAACTTATCAAAAATTTATATCAGATTAATACTTGCTCAGAAATAATTATCAGACTAGTTCTAAACTCAACATAACCTTCAATGGTGGATTACAACATTCTCAGGGTGATAGAAGACCATAGAAACATAAACTGACTTATGTTTCCAAACAAGACAAATTTTAGACTCAAAATTATTGCAACAACATTTACATAGCAGAATCATTATTCTGATTTGCAACAGAAGCAACTGAAATTCATAATCAAATTCTCAAACCTGGAGATATGAATTGCTCTAAGTATAAGATGGCAACTGGACATTACTTGTCATTGAAGAAGAGTCTTGATGGCTCCAAGGTGCTCCAGTGATCTCCTTAAGATGTAATGCATCCTACAGAAAGCCCCACGTGAACATTTAGAGGCTACCTTGACAGTTCGCTGCCTTGTCTATCAAACTTGGGTGGGTCACCTTTGATTTGAATGCAGCACTCACATAATTAATTCCATGCTTCTGTTGACTCACAAAAATGCATTGATAAGAATTTATCAAGCCTTAATGAAGTACGTCCCTCTTAATAATATTAGTGCCTTACAAGCAGGTCCTGACTTGGAGAATTCATGGCATATATTTCAGCTATTTCTTTGACTTGTCTCTCGATGGTTCTAAAATTTCTTCCCTTTTGATATTATAGTCAACCTTTGTCTTTATTGACCAGCTGCCAGTTTGGCTTTATCCAAAAGCCTGATACCTGTATGAATTTGATCCCTCCTAAATGATAATATCTTTCCCACACTTTACATAAGTGCCACGATTATAGAGGAAATCGATAGAATATTGATATTTAAAGAATTTGAATCCAAACATTCAAACGCTCAGCTACTCTTATATTATTTAATTCCATAATAAAACCCCAGTCTGAAAAATCCTTTGATTCTAAAAATTATCAGGGACACTGAAATTAAAGATTGTAATGACTGCCACTGAATGAAAATAGATATCCCCTGATATATCGAATTAACCCTAGAAATTTTGTATTCAAAGAAGACACACAAAATTTCCCAAAAATAGCTCTCCTTAGCGAATGACTTTTGAAGCCCCAAATCTGAATTAATAAGATCAATGTGAACTCCATTGTGAATCCACTCCCGAAAAGAGCTAGGTTTTCATCTAACCCTTTTCCAATCTACTGAAGGTTTTCGTCCTCAGATATTTAGCTGAATCAGAGATTCAAGATTTGCCATAATGCATCATAAATATTACTCAACAATAATTCCCCCAAATTCTTTGCCCTCAACTTCTTTTAAAGGCTCCAAGGAATCTTCTAGAAGAAGCCAACTTGCAACTAACTCCAACTTCTAGAAGAAACTTATTTAATATTTTATTATTTCCATTTTAATTTAATTAAAATAATTAATTAAAGTCATCCTTTTGAAATAATATTAATTTTTGGACAACTAAAATTGATTAAATTAATTAAATCGCTTATCATAATTTTGGGGACATTACAATTATGAAACATAATGCCACTTAGTATCAAATGTGAAGAAAAGGGGACACAATGACACCCAATTATCAAAGACCCAAGACTTAGACATACATGTTAGCCTATGAGCACCTAATTAAAGTTTATGATTGTCACTACCTGTCAAACATCAAGTTTGTAAATGTAGAAACAACCTACAGACAATTATTTTCATCATCTATGTAATTATAAGGATAAAACATTGATTGAGCATGGGAGAGCCATGCTTGATTTGATGCTTTGTAAGAGAATTAAATACATTCAATATGGGCTTGTAAAATATTTAACAATACATAGGATATTGAGCATGAGTAATGATTTTTCATCTAGATAATGAACTATTACAACATTGAATGTATATAAAGATGTATGTTAATAATATCCCCTTTACAATAGGGAGATAATCACCATAATATCCCTATGAAGTAGAGTTTTAACCAAAATCGCCCAAGTAACATATGAGAGTTAACCAAAAAATATTAAATATAAATAATAGTCATATTTAGGTGATATCCAAGCAATTGATAACCTAAATAATATGTGATTTGTTTTATACAATAACCTCATGTTTATAATTAGACTATGGTGAATTAACCACCATGTGTTATTTTAACATTCCCCCTAATTCAACATGGTCTCAAGTGAGCAAGAGAGAGATTCTCTGAATGCCTTAAATTTATCCCATGCAAGTCACTTGATAAAGATATTTGCACATTGTTCTTCTATTAGGAAAAATTAGAGCTATATGTTGTGTTGATGAACATGTTTGCATATTAAATGTACTTTTACCTTGATTTTATTTATATGATTATGAAATTCTAGATTGTGAATAAGTTTAAGAACACCGACATTATCACAATATATAATGGTAGATTGATTTTATGGGACTCCCAATCCTTCAAGTATGCAATGTAACCATATCGCTTCATAGACAACTCCTCCTACTACATGATATTTAGATTCAGTGGAAGATCAAGAAACTAAGTTTAATTTATTGCTTCCCCATGATATAGGACTGGATCCCAAAAATAACACATATCTAGAAGTGGATTTTTTGTTAATATTTATTACCTACATGATTTGAGTCTGAATATCCTATCAAGAATAATTGATCATTATTATTGTATTCTAGGCCATATTCCAATATACCCATATATATCTCAATATTCACTTTGATACTTTACAATGAGACATATTCGGCTCCTACGTGAATTTTGAAAGATAACCAGTAGCATAATTGATGTCTAGCCTAGTGTAGGTCAAGTAAATAAGAATCCCACTCAACTATTGATAGAGAGTTGTATATAATTATGGTGATGGATCTCTACAATAAAAATGAAGCCTTGTCTCCTTAGGTGTAATAATAGGTTTAAAATCCACCATCCAAAATTTATAGAGCGTTATCTTGGTATATTTCATTAGGGACACAAATGTATGGTGCTCCTTTTTCCATTCTTCCAATCCAAGATAATAGCGTAGTAGCCTAAGATATATCTTGTCGAATGATCAGTTTAGAACTTTTTTCATTGCATAAATCATCTTCATTGAAATTCTAATAATAATTAGATCATTAACATATACAAAAACAATCCCAATCTCCCACTTGCTATTTGAGGTAGAGATTTTGATCATAAGGAATCCTCTAGAATTCATGTTGAACAGGATGATCATCAATTTTATATACCAAGTTTATGGAGCTTATTTGAGACCATTTAATGATTTGATGAGTCTACAAACTTTTCCTTCTTTACCAAGAGTGAAAAAACCTTTTTTTCGATTCATGTAGATTTCTTCCTATAGATATCCATTTACATTGACACTTTTCACATCCATTTGGTAAATTTCCCATCTAAATTGTGCAACTAGAGCAAATATCATTCTAATAGTCTTGATATTGGATGTGAGAGAAAAAGTCTCCTCATAGTGAATGCCTTCTTTCTAAGCATACCACTTTTCTACAAGTCATGCCTTATACTTGTCAATACTCCCTTCTACTTTGTATTTTATTTTTAGAACCCATTTACAATTTATTGGCTTCTTCCCTAGTGGAAGATATACAAGTTGCCATGTGTTATGTTTCATCAATGACTGATATTTTATATTCATGGCATCCTTCCAAGGTTTTGACTTTAGGGCCTCCTGAATCATATATGGCTCAATTGATTCAATAATAGTGCTCATTAGGGCCAAATTGACCTCTTCTCAAGTCATGTTATAATTCTTTGGTCTAGTGGTGGATGTGTCTGAAACTCCATACAATTCAACATCTCATATCTTACTCGTATACCATTTAGGCACACATTTACATCTTATTGTGGGTGGTAGAACTACAACATATGATTAATCATCATCATTATTGTCACCATCAATACGTTCATCATTTACATGTCTAGTTTTTTAATCAAATGAGTGTGTGGAAGATAGACTAGATTTACCTTTCTCATCAAACTCAACATCCTTGATTATGTATATTTTCTTTTTTTTTTTGGATCCATAAGTCTATAAACTATTGATTCTTCATTATAGCCCAAAAATATGCATGTCATGGATTTGTTAACTAGTTTATTTCTCTTCTTTTTAGGAACATACATGTATGCCTTACATCCAAAAAATCAAAGATGAGCTATTGAGGGTTTATGCTCTATCCATGCTTCTTTTGGAGTCACTCCATCAAGAGATGTATTAGATGACATGTTTAATAGATAGACTGTTGTGCATACCAATTCTACCCAATATGTATGTTCCAAAATTGAATCCCCGATCATGTAATGCACCATATCCATGATAGTACAATTTTGTATTTCTACAACACCACTATATTATAAAGTATAAGGTGGAATCATTTTTCAAAGAATAACGTTTTATTTTAAAAAATATGAAAATGTTTTACTGGTGTATTCTCCCCCTCGATTTGAGAAAAGAACTTTAAATTTATGATCAATTTCTATTTCCATGGTGGCTTTGAAATCTTTGAAATGCTAAAGGCTTGGCCCTTTATCTTAAAAATAGTATACCCATATTTTGCATGAGTAGTGGTCAAAAAAGAGATTAAAATACTAAAACCTTGATGACTATGTATCATGGCTCTGCATAGATCAATATGTACCAGATCTAATTTTCCAAAAGATCTTTATGTACTTTTATAAAATGATGTTCTATGATGTTTTCCTACTAAACAATTAGGGAAAACATATGTGTTATTTTTTAGTATAGGAATTCTTCTCACCATATTAGAATGGTTTAGTGAAACCATGAATCCACAACTCACATGGCCATATATTCAATGCCAAAAATTAGCTAAGTTTGAATCCTTTGCAATAAGTGTTTGATTGTTCTTTTGAACAAAGTCAAGTTAGAATGTTTTCCCAACTCTAGATACTCGTGAAATAATTTTTGATATTTTTGACTTATCTTTGATGAGGTACATCTTTTTATCACCTTTGTAATCAAAATCAACCTTTAGGTTATGCTCAAGAAATTCATTGCCTAAGAGAATATTCTTAGTGATTCTTGGGACATACAAGACATCATATATCTTGTCGTTATTTTGTCCAAGTGGAAAGGAGATATTACCAAAGATTTGGACATGATAAGATGAATCAACCAAAGAGACATGATTTTTATGAGGTGTCTCATTCAAACTATAGAACCAATCTTGTCCTCCAGTCATGTGTCGAGTTGCACCAAAGTCGATTCATCATGAGATTGTACAACATCTAATAAATCCTCATCTGAGTGGTTTTATTCCTATTTAACAATGTTGCCTTGTTGATGTTGTTTCTTTTTCCACTTTACCTTCGTATGACCTTATCCTTTGTTCGGTTGTGATGATGATCAATTATTAGACTTTTTGTTGCTAGACAAGTCCTATGTGAATGAATTATACCAACAATCATTTAGTTCATGACCTTTTCCACCATAAATGAGGTAAACTTTTTGTTGTTTATTCCCTTGGGGATTGTGGTGATGACCTTGCTTCTAGGATTATTAAGAATCCTTTATGGGCCTCTTTCTTTTCTATTGATTAGAAGCAAGAACATGTTATTCTTTTTCTTCTTCTACATGATTGGATTGTTCCTATTGAAACATGTTGAATAACTTTTCAAATGATGGTTTTTGTGCTATGACATTCAATATACTCACAAAGATTCAAGAAGAGAGTGGAAGTGCTCTCAAGATAATTGGTACAAGAGATACATCTGTCACTTGCTCACCCAATGCTTGGAGCAAGGCCCTTAGAGTTGCAACAGATCTTATAAAATACTCTACTTTTTCACCTCACTTCAATTTGAAAAAGTAAAGTTGACTCTCTAAGTGAAGAATTTTGCTTTCATTTATCCTCATACATTATTTGGAGCCTATCCTAAACTTCTTTAATTGTTGTGGCCTTATAGATATGTGATTGTACCTCATTTGATACTATGAACATAATTTTAAAATTTTATTTTTTATTTGATTTATCAAAATTACATTATTATCAATGTCATGGGGTTATATACCACTTATTATAAATATTCTTATATATGTGCTACTATGTACATGTTATATGTATATTGTATTGATATTGATGAACGTTTGATTTTTTTTTTTCATAACTAATCCCCTTGGATTAAGGATAGTGATAAATAATTCCAAATATTTAGGGAATCTTAAAGAGAATATTATTATTATTCTAAGTTTACGTTGTGATGAGTTAATATTATGAACCTAAGTAAACTCTGAAATAAATTTTTAGCATGCAATCTTGGTAGTACCAGTGTGGCAGCTCTATCGATTCCATGCGGATCAGATCCGTGGTAGTACAAGCTTCCTTGGTGCCTTTGGATTCAGTGGCTCAACCTTTTGTATCAAAGTATGAGATCTTATTTCCATCGTATTTCCGTACACAGATCCTAAGTCTATTGATATCTTATTTATTCTACGCCATCGATCTATGTGCATTTATTTTTTCATGCATTTGACATATCTGTACATATCAAAAGCATGGTGGAGTCTATCCATCAATCGCTATGCGCATATAGATTTCCAAACATCACTGTGAAGATCCTGATCCAAATTCATTCACACTTTCTGTATAATCCTGTGAGTGAATTCATCAATTGATCAAATCATTATGTTTTCGTGTGTTGACTGCATTGCCAGGATTAGAGGTGCAGTGGTCAGATCAGATTCAATCGAGGTGTTTTGAAGCAACATATTTTTGTATTTCACCCTCCACAGAGCTTGCCACAATAGACTCTTGAATTCTCTCAGTTTGCACAATGGCCAATGAACTTGGTGCGAACACAGACATGCTCGGATCGATATCTATGCATTCCGTGATGACTCCCTCGACTCACAATTTCATTACATATAGATCTGCACTGTTCGTCGGCATTAGATCTAAATTTTATTTGATCCAAGTTTTCATTCGAATCTGAGGTCTGCATTATTCGTTCATAGTAACTCAAAGAACTAAGAGGTGATAAATTTTCAAAGGTTTAAATATAACACTATTTAAATGTTCAAAGGTTTAAATACGAATGAGATTTAAAACATAGTTTATAAGTTGATTTGTATAATGTTTAGCTTTATTATTTTTTTAATTATTTTTACTTATTAGATATTTTGATATTAGGTTTAAAAAAAAATTATTTTGTTAAAGTTTGATGTTTGTTATTAGTAAAAAAAAATGTTTTAATAAGAAAATTAAGGAGTCAAGTATGGTAATTAATTGTATGTTGTTAATATCTACAACTAGTGTTAGAATCATTTTATGTTGTTAAAAGTGTTAAAAACTAATTTTTTTTTCATAGATGTATTTTCAGTGGAACTCGACATTCTATGAGTGTGTTAAGATTATGGGAGGGTTTTTTTCTCATAAAACTATGTCTCAAAACTAAAATTATTGAGTAAGTAATGCTTCTAGTAGATGATAAAGATAATAGAGGTTGGAGGCAATAGAGAGACCTCTTGTTAACCGCTACTAATGGGGCCACACATCACAATAGTGGCATCAATGTATTTTCCAAATTGGCTAAAGTCGAGGATAAGTTCTAGTGGCAATGATAGTTTTCTATACTATTTGTGATCGAGTGGCAACAATCAATAACGAAAGCTACAAACGAAGACAAGGAGGACTTGGTCCTCAATTTTTATTTTTGTTTGCTTTGTGTGGTGTGTTGAATAAGTTCCTGCTATGATATTTGTGAAATATTCATGTTTTCAAGAAGTACACTCTTTGAGGGAAAAAATAAGTATTTTAAGGTAACTCAGTATGGATTGTTGTCTAGACAATTTTGAGAGTTTGTGAATCTTATAAATTCATAATTCGAGAAGTTTGGGATAAGAGGTCAGGGAACTGTCTCAATGAATTTGAATTTAAAACTACACCTTCACAAAGGTTAATAGGTAGCTTGATAGAGTTGTACCTAGTCCATGAAATGTTTTCAGAAAAAATATTCTATAAAATATGATTGTTTCCCCATGTTCACACTAGGGGGCAGGGGGTGGGGTAATGTTAAAAATATTCCTATATATGTGTTAGTGTGTACATGTAAGGTGTGTAATGTATTGATAATTGTGTGATGTGTTGTCAAAACTAATCCCATTGAACTATGGATAGTGTGATAACTAATTCCATGTTTCTTGGGGCTATCAAGCGCATATATATATATATATATATATATATATATATGCGCTTGATAGCCCCAAGAAACATGGAATTAGTTATCACACTATCCATAGTTCAATGGGATTAGTTTTGACAACACATCACATATATATTCTTTTGTTGAATATTAATAAAAGAATATTATTATTATTTCAAGTTTATGTTGTATTGAATTAAATATTCACAACTAACAACTAGCTAAGTGTCTTTAAATTCTAGATGTATTTTGACTTTGGTTTTCCATGCAACATAGTTGTCGTCAAGTAGATGTTGTGAGTCCGACAAAAAGAATTTTGGGTCATTTCATCCATTTTAAACAATCTGACAAGGGATATTGATTAATTCTTTATGAATCCAATAATTTCAATTTTATATATACCATATGTTTGATATACCTCACCTCTATATATACGCACCCTTCCTATATACATGTCAATACATGAAATAAGCTCATCCTTTCAATATACCCAACGACACATGAAAGAGACATTTATATATGTGAGTGTAGAGTGGTAAATTGTACCAAGATAATATGTGAAAATGATTCATATAATCAATGTCACCTACTTAGATATAATCTTACATATGTGGGTGTAACTTCCTTAAATACTTGAAATTTCTACATATCAGGGTTTACACCTAACGATCATGGTGAATGGGTAATTGAGGGATGATATAATGATTTTTTGACCTTACTACTCCCCAATTATTTATAGGGATGATGCATATATGTCATTATTACATCTATATTAGATTAATATGAACCAAAGGCACCATTAATATTGAACATTGCTATTGAGATTTAAAAATATCTTTTTGTGTTTTTTGTTAATGATTGTTGTCATGAAATATAAATACAAAGAAATTTTTACAATTTAAAATTTGATGGAAAATAAAATCCATTTAAGGGAAAAAAAATTACCCCTCGATTGTAATTTTGAAAAAACTTTTCCCCCTATTTTTAAAATTTTATCAAAAAATAAAATTATCCCATGTTGCTTTTACAAATAGATTTGCACCACTTGTAAAATAATTACCCCACAAAATATTTTTACCCAAAATTTGTAGTTGAGGGGATTTGATCCCTAGACCTTCTTATGGAGGAAGTGAATTCATAAAATTCTTAGTGTCAGTTATGCTATAAAGCACTATGAATATTACAATACACTAATTTGTATTTTATGATAAATAACACAACTTTTGAAAATGAAAATTAAACACACCTTTTGATTGTGGTTAGAACCATGTTGTATATATTGGCCATGTGGAAGATTTTTTTGCATCTAATTTTGAATGTGTTAGAGGTGAGCTCAAAGGGGTAAAATCTTGGTTGAAGTTAAGTTGGGAGAAAAAGCAACATATCCATAATATGATGAAAAGGAGTATTTGAAAGGTCCTTGAGCTTAAGTTGGAGGGAGGGTATGCTGGAGAGGACATGTCATGTTGGAGTATTCAAAGCAAGATAAACACATAATGCAATATCAAATTGAGTCTTATCATATCCAAATCTAACATAAAACAACACTGAGTCATCCAACAATGCAAACATTGAATAGGTGTTTCAACACAATGTCAAATAAATACATTATCCAATAATGTAATTTGAACATGGTCTAATGCTAGGAAGATCTATCAGCTTCAAAATGAATAGAAACTCTAGCTGATGTGTTAGAGAGATCATTGGTAATACATTTATAATGAGATATCACCTTCCCCAATAAGAGTATTGCTTTAATAATTTTGCAATTCAATAAATGTAATTTAATTTACACAAATGTACAACTTATGTAAGGGGGGTCTACAATAGTAGGATAATGGTTTAAATATACAGGGTGACACAAGGCTCCACCTCTAGTTTATTCTTCTTCAAACCTCCTTCTACCTCTATTGTACTCCCAAGTTTAGATAATGATGCTCTGATACCAAATATTGAGCATGAACAATGATTTTTTAGGTAAAGAATAAACTATTACAACATTGAGTTTCTACAAAGATGTGCATCCATAATAGACCCTATTTAATAGGGAGATCATCACCATAATATACCTATGAATTATGGTCTTAATTAAAATCTTCCAAGTAATATAGGGGAATTTAACAAACAATATCAAACATTAACAATAGTAGCATTTATGTGATAATTAACTAAATAATAACCTAAATACTTTATGAGTTATTTTATACAACAACCTCATGTTTATAATTAGTTTGTGGTGAATTATCCACATGTTATTTTTAACACAAGAATTTGGTCTTTTGACCATAGTCTCGTGCTCTATAAGAGTGACTTTTTTAACCATTAAAATTTTTGTCAGATGATATGTTCTCCTGGCTCACTTGCTAGCTCACTATTATGTTGCCAAAGAGGAAGAAGAAATTTTATAGAGTGCAAGGAGAGAACTCTAAAAATCTTAGAAATGTTCATGGGATTGTATTTGTCTATTCTATTTTTTATTATTTCTTAATATTAGGTTGATGCTATGTATTTTGAGATTTAAATGATTACCATAGATATTTATATGTTTTATTATGAGTAGGTTATAACATGAAAATTTGCTATTTGAGCCATTTTAGTGACCTAATCTATTATATATTTTTATTGAAAATAAATGTGTTTTTGCTACTTTTTATAGTGAATTTTGATATTTATAAAAAAAATTAGATAAGTATTTTAACCTTTTAGGACTTAGAGAATGTAAATCTTATGTTTGTTAAATAGACGAGTATATTAAATTAGGGTATAAATATGGAAAAAATATAGCCACTTATTTATTATAAAATTGACCTAATTTGACCTTTCTAAAAATAGTAATAAATAATGTAAATGAGAACTTAGCTAAAAAATGACTAAGATTTATGATCTAGAGGTTGGAAACTAAGGTAGAGATTGGTTTGAGTGTCATATAAGATTCATGTGTCAAAACCCCTCTTAGACAATAGTTCCCTAATTGGGTAGTAGTGATGTGTGGTTCTAGTGTCCCTATTTTGGTAGTATTGTTCTTTGTGTAGGATTATCTTGAGCTTCTAGGTGCACCTGTGTCTACATCTATAAGGTCTATTCATGCATGTACAAGTTTTGAAACCCTATAGATTTCCCATTTTGAATGATTTTATGAGCAAACCCTAATCCTCCATATTTCTAGGGCATCTAATTGATACAAGCTAAAAAGTGTGTTTGTTAGTGGGGTAGGATGGACATCCTCAACACTCTGGTATGATGAGATTTGCCTACATACTAATACTTTGAAGAGGGATCAAGCCAGACGTAGTTTTCCCCACCTAAGTGCTAGTGCAAGTGTAATTGAAGCTAGTATTATAGTTAATTTGAGTGTTTTCGATGTGCTTGAGATTGAAAATATAAGTAATATGAGCTTAAGAATGTTGTAGATGGTAGTATGCAAAAGTAAGGTAGAATAAGAATTGATAACCTTAATTTTACACAAATTGTTATGAGTTTGCATATGTAATTTTCATCTAATTTTCATCTAGTAATTAGGGGATAAAATTCATGTATTCATATTGTTCTAGTGTTTGTGTGGGTACTAAAAGAGGTCTAGGTTGACCCTAAGAGGTCTAATATTTGAAAAGACATTAATTTGTGAAAAGAGGAGGGAAATGATAGTAACACCATTATTGGGACACTATCACCATGTGGTGTTATTTTCCCTATTATGGTACTAGTGTATAAGTGGCAAACAATTAGGCACGAAGGGCCAAGATGCAAGAATGAAGGTCTATGGCTATTTTAGGGATGACTAGGGATGCATGTGGCCCGCATGAAGGTTAGATAAGTGTGAAAATAGGATCTAAAATAGGTATAGGGCTAAGATTAGGGATAGGTGGTCTAAGTAACACTCTTAGCACTCAAATGTGACTTTTGGGTGAATACATTTGCCCCCCTTTATTCTAGAAATACAACAAAGAGAAATGACTAGGATAAAGGAAAAAGAAGCATATTTGGACTTACATAAGAGGTGAAACCTATGAAGCTAGGTTTGAGTATGTGAAGCATGATCCAATTTATGTCTTAAGAGGTGAAGCCTATGTAGCTAGGTCTGAATATGTGAAACATGCTCCAATGTATGTCCTGTAAGTGAAATGTCCATAGATCAATCCTTATTTAATAGATACCAAAAGACAAAACTGAGTAAAGAAGTAAATTAATTAAAATTAAGCAAAGGGATAAGAGAGAGGAAAGGAATGAATACACCTCACTGGGTATGCAAACCAATGCATAGAACTGGTGATAACCTATGTGTGTGCATATATATAATGATCAATCAACGAATATCTTAGACCGAGCTAATGGTTTGATCAATCCTCATGTGTGGGTGTGTCAAGAACTCAATATAGTTATGAATTTATCATTGCCCACCCCTACTTGGTGGATCATGACCTAAGAATAGGTTGGATCGGGATGATGGTGTGTCCAACCCTCTTATGCAGGTGTCTCAAGAACTCAATTAGACTATGACTCCATCATTCCCTATCCATGTGTAGTAGATGCATCTAAAACTGAAGCTATATGATGTAACTGGAAATGGCAACATTGTAACCTCTCGAGTATATTAGGTAGCTCCAAAGCACTTGGGAATGCTAACCACTTTAGATGGAGTAAGACATGAAACTAGTGTATAACCTAGAATATGATGTAAGATGTATATAGTGTAGAGAATGAAATTGAATTTGTCTTTCCATCTGATCCACTAGTGTGTAAGTGAGCATACAAAAATAATGTATCACACACATCCCCTAAATATAATATCTGAGCATATAGATTCGAGACTGAGTTGTAATATGTATCTAAGTATCTAAATTATAAATGGTAATTGTCATGTCATGCATGATGCCCCCAATTTGAGAAAACTAATATGAATTTGAGCTAAACTGGTATGAATATGAGCTAAACTAGTATGAATCTGAGCTATATTGAGAAAAACTAGTAAATATATAACTAAACCTGTGCAAACCTAGATTGTACATGTTATAATTTTCTAGACAATTTGGATTTTTCTAAAATTGAGGCTACTGGATAGTAGTGCCATATCTTGGATAGTATCACCATGTGGCAATAATATCCTAATTTGGGCACTAATTTTCATTTACTCTAATTATTGTGCAACTGTACTGATCTTTGTGTCACTATTTTTCCATTGTGTTTCCCTGAGTTTGATTTATGTAATTTAAGCCTATGTGCTAAAAAATGTACTTTGAGTGCATTTTGGTAGCTTGATATCTATGACAAACCCTATGAATGCCCCCTCATTTAAGGGGAGTTATTGAAACTATGCAAGAACTATCCTCAAAATAAAATAAAATAAACTCTACAAGTGTGTGTTAGACATAACATATATGATATACGCATAATAATCTAATGTAATATGTATACGTAACATCATAATGTAAGATAATCTGAGTCTAGGTTTTTAATGTGTGATGTATGTCATGTATAGCATTACAAGGGTGTCAAGATAGATGTAACAATGTATGTAACAAGAAATCTGAGTAATAACTGAGTAGTTACCTAGGGGGATGGGGTTTGATGTCCATCACAACACCTTGGTAGGAAGGGGAGATACATGAGGTCCCTCATAGAATCTAAAACTAGAGTGTGTAACAAGTAAGATATAAATGTCATGGCCATGATGCATACAAGAAATCATACATACAACACACATAAGGCACACAAAGTAGGCTAAGGGGACACAATACTATGGACATGAGCACATGTCACTAAATATAAGAAAGCAATACATACAAGGACATGTTCAAATTTCCACATACGTAAACAACAAGCAATTAGGCTTAGAGCCACATATAAGGACATGTTCAAATGTTTGCATAAACAATTAGGAAGGTAAACACAAGGACATGGGCACATGTCCAAATCATACATATTATGAAAATAAGTGGCGTAGAGCCAGAGAATAATGGAACATTCAAATGTCCTAAAATAGAATAAGCATAGAGACATAATCAATTCTAAATTTGGAAATCTATAAATGAAAGTATGCATGAACATGTAATACAAATCTCTGTAAGAGCTAGGATGTACATATGATGAGTCTAAAGTAGTTATAGCTGGTGAGAATTTTAAGTATAGCATGATCAATATCAAGATATAACAATGCTAAATTTGTGATTTAGAGTATAGAAATATGTAACCTACTAAATTGAAACTATGTATAGGGCACCCCTAAATGGGTGAATGTGTTGAATGAAGAACCTATGTATCAATGTATATGCCCTCAATGGGTAGATAATAACAAATATGGATCGGTGTAGTGGATTTGAGTTCTATAAGAAATCTACAAGCACTCAACAAGAATAAGTGAAACATGTATGTATGATAAAAACTAACTATACTAATATAGCTAACATATGTAGTATTTAGCAAATATAAGAAGTGTAAACATGGAAATGCATACAATCTATAATTTTATGTTTTTGAGTAAATATTTGAATGTTTTGGTGTATTTTGAAATATTATATAATTTTTGTATTTTATGGATATAATCTATTTACAAGCAATATGAAAATATTTTTTTATTTTATATGTAAAATCTCCTTAGATGCATGATGTTCAATGGGTTTTTGATTGCCTTGACATCAAATAAATCTAGATGATATACTTTTAGGCTAAACTTTTTATAGGATTAAATATGATTCAAGCCAATTTGGTTTGAATTTTCCTTTGTTCTCGTTGTTGGCATTGACATTTCTAAGATTTTATTTTAAAATTAGATCATTGACTTAAAATTACCTGTTGTGAACATGTTTATTGTAGGTTCATTGAATTCATTTTTTATAAGCCCTGAGATGTTCTATGGATTGAATATGTGTGTGATCTAACTATTCTAATTCATGGAGACATCTCTCTTTAAATTGATCATCTGTGATGAGCCCTTTTAAGGAGATCTATAAGGAAGGGGTTTCTATCTCCAATGGGATAACTACTTTTGTGCCATATACTAGTGAATAAGGAGTAGCTCTTGTCAGTGTCTAAATACTAGTGCGGTAAGCCCATAGTGCATAGACAAGCTGATTGTGCCAATCATCACTAAATTTGGTAACTATTTTATTGAAGATATAATATTGATTGTCTTTTTTCACTTCTACTTGGCCATTGCCTTGTGGTTAGTATAGATTAAAGAATGTGTGCCAAATTTTATATATAGTGTGAAATTTCTTCATTGTTTTATTCTTAAAATAAGTTCTATTATTTGTGATGATGGTTGTTGGGAGGTCAAAATAGGAAATAATGTTGGTCAAAAGAAAACAACATATATCTTATCCCTTTATGGATTAGTGGAATGGATTTCACCCATTTTGTAGAGTATTCCTTAGTTTTGATAATGAATTTGTGACCTCTAGTTGATTCTAGTTTTATCTTATCAATTAGATCAAAACCCCATAGCATGATGGCCATGGGGATACTATGGGTTGTATTTTTTGCAAAGGTGCATGGTGTAGTTTATCGTGGCATTGACATTTTTCACATAACTTGGTGTATTCCTAGCATTCTTGTTCTATGGTTGGACAATATTAACCTTGTTTGAGTAGTTTTTGTGAGATCATTTTACTACTAAAATGACCACCATATTCACTGTTATGTACCTATATGATATCCAACTTAGCCTCTTTAGATATCAAACATCAGAGTAAGTATCTCTCAAAAGATGGTTTGAATAAGGCCCCACCAATAATGACATATTGGAGGCTATTTCACTAGAGTTTACGCTTTTCATTTCTTATGAAGGTATCTAGTGTAATAGATTTATATAGAAAATTATATTTATTAGAGAACCATTCAGATGTTGTTGTGTTGCATGTGGTAACTAAAAATTTTAGAGATATGAGGTCCACATGGGACACTGATGAATATTTTAATTATTTGACAGTGAAGATAGCGTAGTCTTCATCTATGTCAATGGGGATCAATGATGTTGCATTGGCTAATGCATCGGCATGACAATTATATTTGCATGGAATGTTTTCAATAGAGAAGTTTTCAAACTTAGCCTATATATATTGAACCATATTCTTGTAGGTAATGAGGCATTCTTATTTGTCTTGATAGACATCTCTAACCTAATTGATAATTAATTATGAATCCCCATAAAATTTAATTGATTTGATTTGGAGAGCCTAAACTTTTTGAAGGCCTTAGATAAGAGCTTCATATTCTACAATGTTGTTGGTACATAAAAATGTGAGTCGGTAACTGAGGGGTACTATGTTCCCATTTGGATATATGAAAATAATTCTGGCTCTAACACCAGATGCACATATAGAACTATCAAATAACATTATCCACATACTAGAACTTTTGGTATTATATGTTGTGAAGTCATCCTTAAAATTATCTTTGATAGGATTTGTGTCTAATAATGGGGCTACTACCAATTGATTTAAAATTATCTGGTCTTTTAATAATTTTTGTAAGATGATCTTGAGGTTGAATTCTGTGATTAACATAACCCATTTTTTAATACAGCTTGAGAGATGTAGTTTTGACATGAGGAGCTTTGAAGGATCAACTTTTGTAATGACTTATGTCTCATTATCAGTCATATAGTGCTAGAGATTTTGAGTAGAAAATACAAGTGCCAAACAAAGTTTTTCTATTGTCGGATAATTTTTTTCATAGTCAATAATGTATGACTAATGTATTAAACATCTTAATCTTTATGTTTTTCATCATGTTGTGTTAAGAGTGCATTCAGTGCATGATCTCTCCTTGAGAGGTAAAGTAGAAGTGGATTTTTAGGTGTTGGTGCTACTAGGATAAGTGGGTTCAGTAGGTATTGTTTGAGTGTGTCAAAGCTTTCTTGACATGTGATGTCCCATTAAAAATTTATATCCTTTTTAAGTAATATGGTTAATGATTGAGTTTTATCTATAAGTTGTGCCACAAAGCAGTGTATTACTTGAATCTTTCCTTTTAGGGAGTGAAGTTGCTTTAAATTGGTAGGAAGAGACATGCTTGTATTGTTTTGACTTTCTTTGGGTCACCCTCAATACTGCATTGAGATACTATAAATCCTAAAAGTTTACCTTATGAAACCCCAAATATGCATTTCTTGGGATTGAATCTTACATTGTATTTCCTTAGTCTTTAAAAAATATGTCATAAATCTATGGCATGGTGTTGTTGTTCCTTTAATTTTTTAAAAATCATTGACAAAATCTTTGACCATTTTATGAATGAGATCATGAAATATATGTGTCATTATTTGATGGTATGTTGTGCTTATGTTTTTTAATCCAAAAGTCATGACTATATAACATAAAGTACCCCATGGTGTGGTAAAAGAAGTTTTTTATTGGTCTTACTTAGAAATCTTAATTTGATTATAATTGGTGAAGCCATCCATAAAGGAAACCATTATGTAGCATGTTGTGGAGTCAACTATCATATCGATGTTAGGTAGAGGAAAGTAATCCTTTGGAAATGATTTTTTTAGGTTTCTAAAATCATAACAACATTATAGTTGGCCATTAGTTTTTATAATAGGGATAATATTAGCAACCCATTGGGGATGAGCAACTTGTCAAATGAAACTGGCATTCAAGAGCCATTGGATTTCATATTTGACTAAAAGAGTAACTTTGGGTTATATTTTTCAATTTTTTGTTTAACCAGCTTGGCATTAAGATAGAGTGTAATCTTGTGTAATACAATTGAGGGATCAAGGCCAGGTATATTGAAATAAGCCCAACTGAAAACTTTGGGAAAATATTTTAAAATCTGACATATGTCTATATCTTCTTCATTATAAAAGTCAATATCTAATAGTATGATATGAGGATTAGTATCTATGCCATAATTTAATTCAACTGTCTCTTCATTAAGTAATGTAGATTGATCTATAGTGTATGGTGTTGTCGGGATAGTATCATCTGTGTCATGTAAAATTAAATTTAAATCATTTGAATGCTCACCAATGTATGTCTGGGAATTTATGGAATGAGGAAACCTATTCTTATGATAGAAGGAAGGGATATCCTTTTATGCCCCCAAGAATTCCAAAAAAGCCTCATCTTTAGTGAATTCTTCAAAAATAGGTAGATCTAGAGAAGTTATACCATCAATAAGATCAAGGTAAAAAACTAAGAGTGTAGAAACATAGTTATTATATCATATCCCTATGGAATAGGTAAATAAAACATAATATGCTAATAATTATGATGAGATTACTTGGCATTGAATACGATATATTTATATCCAAGTCTTTGTATGCCATATTGATCATATGATTCAATGGGATTAAGGATTCCCTGTTCATGTTTGTTAAGGCCGTATCTTGTGTAACCCATTTTTTTGAAAGTATATCGATGCAAAAGGAGAAGTGAACTTATTATCTTCTACTCTAGAAGTGTTTGAGGGAGTGATATGTGAGTTCTAAGTAGTAGACTGGAGTGATGTTGTAGCAAAATCCATGTGAGGAATATAATTATGTGAAGGCTCTGTATGTTGATAATATTTGAATGGTCCTTTATCCATAGGACAAGTGTAGATATGACCTTTGTATCCAAACCTTAAACATGCATGTAAATTGGATGTAAATGTGTGCATATCATGAATCCATAGTATTTCAAGCAAGATATTATAATTAAGATCATTAGGCATAGCTTGGTATGTTGTAAGTAGTGTTTAAGGCCTCAAGTTTAGTATGATTTGACCCAAGACTTTACATGGAATATTATCAAACCCTTAGATTTTCATATCATAAGGATCCAAATCCTTAACATGTATATTAATAATTCAAAGAAAAGAGATATTATAAATGTTCAATCCTGATTTATTATCGACTAAAACTCATTTGACACCTACCTAGTTAATTCATGATGTAATGTAGAGAGGCGAGTGTAAATATATGATGTGCTGAGGTGGGAGATCTTCCCTTTTCAATGAATAATGACCTTTGGTCCACTTCATAGTATTAACTATGGAAGAAAAATAAGCTGGCTCAGATGTTTGAGGCCCTTGAGTATCACAGAGTGTAGCATATAAAATGACTTTCTATGTATCAAAATGTTTTAGGAGATATAAAATGGAAACTATGGATAAAGAAACATTTCTCTAGTAAACAAAGTTATATCCATGGGTTTTACTAACCTACCAATCCTTGGGACCACATTTAGACATCATAACCTGGATCATAGGGTCTACTAGGAGCATAGATCTAGTAATAGAGGTGGGATGGTGGCTAGATGTGTGTTATTGATAAGTAAGAGGGATTAATAATACCACTTATGTTCCCTCATTTTTAGGAGTGATAGATAAGGAATCAAAGTGAACCAAAGAGCTAAAAACATGTAAGAGAGACTTATTAATTTTAGGTAAATAAGTTGGTATCTTATGTAATGTATTTTCTATGTGTTTAAATATTTAAGTCTTAATTGAATGCCACATAAGATAAATATAGCATGACAAATAAATAATAAAACATGATAATCATTTTAATTTATATAGAGCATCATGTATACATGTGTTTATGTCTTTTTTGAGTTCATTATGAATTAAAGGAAACAAGCATGTAAATGAAATCATTAGACTTTGCAAAAAAATTTGATACACTTATTCTATCATTATTATCATGATAATATCAAATAAAATTAGAAAATGTATGAATTCTAAATCTAAAATATAAACCCTAGTGTTATATAGGGCTAGGGTTTGTGCAATATTCAAAGTAAGATGGGTTCACCAAATGTTTTATCCTTATAAGACTTATTGAATGTAAATCCTATGTTTGTTAAAAAACTAAGTATATTAAATCATGGTATAAATATGAAATAAATATAACCAATGATATATTATAGAATTAACCTAATTTAAACTTTCTAAAAATAGCAATAAATAATGTAAATGAGAACTTAGTTGGAAAATGACTGAGATAAATGATCTAGAGGCTAAAATTTGAGGAAAAAACTGGTCTAAGTGTCATAAGCATGATCTAAGTGTCAAATCCCTCCTAGATAATAGTGCCCTAATTGGATAATAGTACCATGTGGAGCTAGTGTCCCTATTTTGGTGGTAGTATCCTTTGTGCAAGATTGTCTCGAGCTTTTTGGTGCACCTATGTCTAGATTTTTAAGTTCTATTTTTGCATGCATGAGTTCTAAAACCCTATAGATTGCTTATTTTGATTTATTTTGTGATCAAACCTTAATCTTCCATGTTTCTAGAGCATCTAGTTGATACAAGTTATGTTTGTTAGTGGGATAGGTAGGACATCTTCAACACCCTATTGTGATGAGATTTGCCTACATACCAATACTCTGAAAAGGGATCAAGCTTGATGTAGTTCTCCCCACCTAACTATTGGTGCAAGTGCAAGTGAATCTAGTATGATAGTTGACTTGAGTTCTTTAAATGTGCTAGATATTTTAAATTTGAGTAATATGAGCTTAGTAATATTGTATATGGTAGTATGCTTAAGTAGGAAATAATAAGGATTCATAACCTTGATTTTTCACAACTTATTCTAAGTTTGCATATGTAATTGCCTCTAATTTCTATATAGTGGTTAGAGGGATAAAATTTATGTATTTATATTGTTTTGGTGCTTGTCTAGATGCTAAAAGAGGTCTAGGACAATCCTATGAGGTCTAAGATTTTAAAATATATATGTTTGTGAAAAGAGGAGTGAAAGGATAGTAGTGCCATTAATGGGACACTAGTGCCATGTGGCACTACTATCCATATTATGGTGCTAGTGTCCAAGTGGTAGAACACTAAGCATGAAAGGCTAGGATGTAATAATGAAAGTTTAGGACTAGGGATGCTTGTGGCCTATATGAAGGTTAGATAGGTGTGAAAATAGGCTATAGGATAGGTCTATGGATAAGCTTAGGGATAGGTGATCTCAAGTAGCACTCTTAGCACTCAAGTGTCACTTTTATATGATTTCAATAAGAATGTGCTTTTAGCTATTTTTTCAGATTAATTTATCTAACAAAGAGATGTTTCTATAATTTACTCATAATTAATCAGTCCTTAAACTCTTACTTTGTGTTTGTTCAGATTTGAGTGTGTGAAAAGATTTGAAGAATGCTAATTATTTTGCATTAGACCTTAAAAGGTGTTGAGTAAGAAAAGAGATTGTTCATCTAAAATTTGAATCTTCGTCTCTACCTCATCTTTCACTCTTTTTTCATTTTTTTATGATATATGATTATTATAGCATAAATTCATTGTAAATATACATCTTGGGGTGTTTTTTTATTACTTGGGTAAATCTCCCTTGTTGGGTTACAGGTCACAAGTTGTTATTCCATGAAAACTATGTATGAGATTCATATATTTTAATTCCTTCCCTAGATCATCTCTGATAATCCTAAAATGAGAGGATGAAAACCCATTGGTATTTAGTGTGCATAAACCCAAATAAACACTACCATGTTGTCTAATTTTATAAATGTGAGGATTCCTTTATCTGCTTGTTTTGATATGTTTTCACAAAATGCATAATAATCATTATCCTTATGTCCATTTATACCATGATAGGTTTAAAATAGCTGGAATTTGATATACTCCTAATGAGGAGGAGGAGGATAGTAATTTGGAGGAAGAGTGATAAAATTTTCTTCCAACATGGCATGTATAATTTCATGTGGTCGATCTCTAAGTTTTTCATATTGAATTTATGATACCTTGCTAAAAGTAGTCTTGTTTTCTTCAAGTGTGTCTTTATAAACTAGTTTTTTTCCATTATTGAGTATTTTAACTTGTTCTTCCTTGATTTTATCTATTTTTATTGACTATTCTATCTTATGATTTATTTTAAGTAGATTATTTTTTGTAAATTTAGAATCTAACTTTAGATTTTTATTGATAACTTCTTGTTTGTGTGAAGATGATATTAACTCATTAACCTTTATATAATTTAGGTCACATGCATATTTAAAAAAATCCATGTATAATTTCTCAAAAGAGATGTAAAGCATATGCATGGCTCTTTCTTTGAATGGAGATAAAAGACCCCTACTAAAGATAAATTTATTTTCCAATTCTGACATGATAAGTTAATGATTGAAAAGTATCTTTGAATCATAGGATGTAATCTATGATCATTTCTTCATGAAATTATTGTAAGATTGGTAAATGTTCCATTTTTAACTTAAGTACCATATGTTTGTGATAATTATATAAGAATACATCTTCTAACTTTTTAAAGTTAGGTAAAAATCCACTAGGTAAGATGTAAAACCAATATGTAGTATATCTTTTGAGACTTATATAGAAATATTTTAAAATAATGAATCCATCATTTCCCCATTCTCTGGAATAAAGGGTAAATTGAATTAAATGAATACAGGGATCTTTGCATCCATCGCATAATGTTAGTATAGGCATAACTAAATTCTTTGGACATGGATGATCATAAACAAATTGTGTAAGGGGTTATCCTAAAATAGCATTATCTTTTATATTCACACAACATGATCTAGCTTGTAAAATGAGATCAAGAACTTATTTTTAGAGGTCACCAATGGCATGCATCATAGATACAATATGCCTAATGGGAATAGTAGTGTTTGAAAAGACTCGCTCGTGAGTTTTAATTGACCATCTATTATAAACATTAGTATGAAAGTATCATGAAAAATGTCATTACATGGCTTAGGATTGTTTTCTAAAATAAAATCAGTACAAACTTGGGAATCATTCCCTAACTTATTATTTTGAATTTGTATAAAAATAGAAACATTTTACTACTTTTTATTGGAATATATTGACTTATAAGAGTGAAAAGAGTCATCATAATTATTATTATCATGATATTTACATTTGATAGGTAGAGGAAGACTATATTGAAAATCATTACATAATATTTTATTATCATCACTTTGTAAATCTAAATAAATAATGTCACTTTGTGTTTGGGATTCATCTTCATTTGAATCTTGTACTATTTCAAGAGAGGGATATAAATTCATATAATTATTTATTGATTCCAAGGCCAAAGATTATCACAATTTTACATATCATTCACTAAGTCTAGAGGAGAATGTGGAATATCATATGCATGTTTATCATCTATCTTTTTTAGAGAGAGAAGGATATACATGTTCACTTGTATTATTTACTATTTCTATTCAAGGGATATGATTTGGTAACTTGTATTGATTAATGTGATGTAATGTAGTAAAAAATTTAAAAGGTAAAAAAGGTGTACTAACTATTGATTTTTCACATTTTTATCCTTTTGAGACATTAAGAGAGAGAATCTATTCATTATCAATATGCTTTTTTTCTTTTTCTTTATGAAAAGAGGAATATAAGGGAGGATAGGTTTTGCAATTTATAGATTAGTTAGATTATTTTACTCTTCAATATATTATTCACTATTTTACCTTTCATCTTGATTTTCATAATCATAATCATATCTAGTAAAATCATATTATTGATTAATGTGAGAAGCATAAAAAATTGGATAAGTATGATAATTAGTCCATTCATTATCATAAGCATAAGGTTTAGCATTACTAGAGAAAATTAAATTCAAAGTATGAACACCATTGGAAATTTTATTTTTGGAAGTCATTATATATTTTCTAGCCTAAAATATAGAAAACATGATAATTACTATGCTTATTACTAACAAACAATTGATTTTGCCACAATAAAAAGAATGTCAAAAGGTGCAACTAGGCAAGGTGTGTTTAATTTTTAGGATATCATCTATACTAATCTCACTTGTAACTAATAAACATAGATGTGAAAGTGATAATTACAAAGGATTCCACTATTCTTGTAGCCACACTATCCCATCTCTATAGTATATTGAAAGTAACTTCTTGGGGTTAACAGATTACTATTGCACTACAAGAACAAATGATTGAAGGCTTCCTATGGTTGAAAAAACCTAGGTATTTTTGATATACTATGAGGTACGTGGAAACTAAAATTTATATATAGTGATGTCTAATGGCTTCAGTATTGGGTAAGTACCCCTCACACCATAACTTAGGTAAAACTAAAAACCAATTTTCCCAGAACAATAATTTTTATGAGTTATAAAATTGTCAGAACATAATTTATAAGAAAATAAAGAGAAAAACATTATTTAAAACCAATAAAAAATATATTTTTGTGAAAAGGAGACAATAACTCAATATGAATCCCTAAATTTAAATATAAATTCTCTTTAGTGTCTAGAAAACATAAATTTTGAAACCCTAGAACAAAGATCGAAAGAGAAAAATAATGGTCAAAATAAAAATGTGTGGGTTCACCAATATGTTACCTGATTTTTTATAAAACACACCAGATTGCATTTTATTATAGGTGTAAAAATAGATAATATCATAATACTAAAGATGCATAATAATTTATTATTTTAATTTTGATAATATGCTAAAGGAAATGACTATTTTTACAAAGTACTAAGAAAATGTATACTTAGCTTGCATACAAATTTATATTTACTGCTATGACTATATGACAGTGAAAATTGGTGGAAGAGATGACTATATAAGTTTAGGAATGTGGATAAAATCATAAATTATTTATGGTAATGTTTATTGTAAGTAGATGAAAGTGCTTGTGTTTGAGTCCATTGACTATGGACTTGTCCTAATTGACTGTAATTAATGACTAACATCAAAAGGTAGAGAAAAAAAATTATAATTGTGAAATATTAAAGACAAAATTTGGGAATATATTTAGATGTGAAAAGTGCAAGTGGATAACAAAATAGTGTGTTCTTGTTCATTTATTATGGACTTGTCCTCGTTGTGTGTAATAAAAATATGAAAATATGATCACTACATTGCTTGCACCTATATAAATTAGAGATATCGACACACTTTCAAATCTTGAATGTCATATGAAGTACATAGAAATAAAAAACCCTAGTTTCTAATACAAAAACCAAATTGGGATCAAATGGGGGGGAGGCGGGGGGAGAATCAAGTCATTAGATTGACCTTATTTTTGGACATGAATAGTGTAAGTGGATAAAAAAATAGTGTATTCTAGTTCATTTATTATGGACTTGTCCTCATTGACTATAATAAAAATATGAAAATATGATAGTTACATTACTTGCACCTATCTAAATTAGAGATATTGACACAATTTTAGATCTTGAATGTTGTATAAAGAATATAGAAATAACAAACCCTAGTTTCCCATACAAAAACCAAATTAGGATAAAATGGGGGGAATCAAGTGAAAGGGATTGAGTTGGACTAACCTTGTTCAATCCAAATTGAGTGACTAAGTACTACACTACATTGTAAATACTTGGAAGAGGGCAAAAATTCAAATGTAATTCTCCCACTCTTATGTGTGTGTGTGGAATGGTGAATAAAATTATATATGTTATTTCTCCTATTTTACCATTGGCATAAGTATGAATATGATAATTTAACCTTTAATATAAAATCAATCAGCTTATGAATAGAACATTAAAATAGTTTAATAGCTTTGAAAGTGAGGATAAATGTCCTTTATACCTTAGAGGATCCTTGTATTTATAAATGTTTTTATTTTTAATTTGGGACCTATTGGCACACAAGATCTAACCCAAGATAAGAATCAATGATAAAAATAAGAATTAAATGAAAAATAACTTGAAATAATTTTTTAAAATTATGCTTGTATATGTCTACACTAAATAGGTAGGGCCATAGGCCAGTCTTATCTAGTTATTGTGGACTTGTCGAGAAGAATAAAGGATAAAAATTGGGGATCTTGATGAAAAAATGGTGAGATGAATAAATAATAGACAAACTCATGGACCATAATAGATAAAATTACCCAAGTATAATGTGCCAATAGATACCTTATTTTTTATTAATAGTCTATGCATATAAAGTTTAAATAAATGACATAAAGGACATGTGTGTACTGAATTTGGGTTTCTACTATATACATAAATTATATTAACTAATAAAAAGGAGTTGAATAATAAATATTATATCAAACAAAAAATAGTATAATAATATAAAATTAACAAAACATAGTGAATTATTGGTATTATTCAAATAAAAAATACTACCTTGATTTGATGCTAATTATTTTGCTCTTGTATTAAACCAAATCACAACCACAAATTATTTTAAGATTTATGGCTCTCACATTTTCAAACTAGCCATGAGGACACAAACAACCATGCACAAATATTTTCACCATAAACCTTATTAAAAAATGTACATATACATACATACAGTTTAACCCTAAATTGAGATGTGTCAATATAGTATATGGTTAATAATATAAAAATGAATAAGCACAAGAATGATAAACATATCTATAATAGGCTAATTAATTTGTAAACTTAGATAAACAATATCCTAAATTTATAATGTAGAGGTATGCTAAAAATAAAAAGTACAAATATTAATTAATATTGAAATAATTTGGAAACAAGAGTAATTAGCACATTCTTTGTGCACATGTAAATATGATATGAGACAAGATAGAAGCAAACCAAATATAGATTATAGATCAATCAGTTTATTCTAAAAAAAATCACTTTATGGCCTAATATGCTTATATCATATCTAGATGGTTACATCAACGTTACTATCTAACTTGGACATAGGTGACCTATATATAATATAAACTTATCTGGGTGCAACCACCTAAAACCTTTTGGGTTTTCTAAATTTACTCTAGTGTGTCCAGATCTCACACATAAGCTATTTTTATTTTTCAAATTTTCAAACCCTATATTTTTCTCCCTTAGGATAATTATGGAATAAATGGGTTAATGGGCACATGGTGTTGATCTACCTCAAAGACCCATATGTCAATGGGCATTGACTATATATCAAATACTCCAAAGAGGGACTCAAACTATGTAGTTCTCTTCTACGTGTTCGCTTATGTGTGTATCAATATGCAACATGTGATAAGCAAGTACATAGAGTGACCTATATTGTAACTTGGAAAATATGGCTCATAGAGTGTTCTTTCACTACTTTAGACTTGTAGATGGGTTTTCCTATGACTGATATTGAAATAAGAAAGAATAGGGAAGCTTTATTCACTTGAATTCTTGATTGAGTGATTTTGGTAAGTTACCTTGTGAGTTGTTAGGTTTTTGTTAGTTGAGGAATGAACGAGGGTTGATATTATATATATATATATATATATATATATATACCAAACCCTTTTGTAAATATCTCATGTAAAATCACTTAGACCAACCATAGGGATATGTTTTATTTGATGAACATTTGATGACTTTAGGGCATTGGACATTTAGTTTGGAATAAGACACTAGCATTAACATAGGCATCTATCTATGATGCAAATGTCCAAGAAACTGGAAAATAGGTACAAGTTTAAATCTTGCAGAGGATGATAATAAGCAAGATTATAACTTTTTCAATAGTATAGAAGGCCTAGTCATCAAAATAACATATGGTTTGACTGAGAGATAATCAACATGCACAAGATATAGTGAATATGAGGATTTCAACAATAGGAAGATATTATACAAGACTGAGGTGCTATATAATTCAGATTTAGTGTCTACATTTACTACCCTTTAATCTAGTAATGAAATTACTAGTTTAAAGGAAAAGGAATGCATACCTGGAATGTATAACACACCTTGTATTTGCATGAGTCCCACTTAAGTGATTTTTTCATGAGTGACCTCCAACCAATAACATGTTACAACATGTAATCAGTGCATATAATCTAGAATTGTAAGAATTTGAAATGCTTGAAAGTAAATAGAGAAAGATTAAGACTACACATGTATTGATGCAACCATCTTTCTTCTTGGTAATTTCATTTAAAGAGATACTTTATTATGAAGCTTTGAAGATAAGATTAGGATAATAATAAAACTTTCAAGTTCAAATATATAAATATTGGAGGGAAACTTTCCCTCAACCTTGGATAAAAGGTGAATTGCCACCAACAATTAAGATTAGCTTAACTATGTAACCCAATCATACTTATAACCTTGCGAGTGTGAGTGATCCAAGTGAACTCCCACTATAAATTTGATGTAGGTGGATGATTTAATCACTCCATCCTATAAAATTGGTAATATTGAGTGATGTAATTACCTTAACCCTACCAAAATTAAACTAACAACTATAGTAGATTGGCTTAATAACAATCCATAAAAGTCCATCCTAGTGTAGGTTAAAGTCCATAGAAGTATTTGAAATATAAAAGAGAGTTTTTTTTTTAATTTAATTTTACACCTCATATATGTCTAAAGCTAAAACCTAGGTATACCAATGGTACCAATTTATAGAATGCTACCACAAGTGTGTATCTGAATCATATAATTGTGTGATTTTGGCCAATTTTAAAATTTTATAACTATGGAAGACATGTTTTGATGACATGCCCCCACTAAAATTTAAAAATGATAACTGGTATAGGTTTGAATAACATGTTTCTATAACATGCCCCTAATGTAATTATAAAATACTAAGTACTAAATAAATGTGAAAGCCATGCCTTTTTGGCATGCTCCCATTAAATTCTTAAACTGTGAAAGTGTGTAATCCATGTCTCTATGAAATTCCACCACTAATATTCCCCCTTTTGAAGTGAGGTAAAGTATAAACCGGTAACTACCTTAACTCAAAAGGATAAGATAATTATATAATCTGTGTAATGATAATGTAACATATATGAGTAGCATGTCTAGGTAGATGTAGCAATGAGGTACATAGTATGTGATCACATCAAGTCCTAATATGTATGATTTGAATAATGAAAACTTATATATAGTAACAATAAAATCTCAAAAAGTAATCAATCACATATACAAGATCATTCAAAATAAAATCAAAAGACAATGGTCTAAGGAGACCTCAAACAAGGGCATTCTCATATATTGCATAATTAAAAGGACGTGACTTATTAACATGTTTATAAAGCAATAAATGACATACTTAAATGTTAAAATAACACAAACTATGACATATGAAAATTTAAAAATAGGAAAACATAGGAAAGGGGGCCATAATTAATTGAACATATTCAAATGATCAAACAAGCAAGACAAGACACTCAAAGAAGTGCATAAATGGAAAGCATAGAACATAATAGACCAACATAAACATATCATACTAGTCCATGGATATATATGTTATCAAAATACATTAAGTACATATCATATCAAGTACACTACAAAAAATATAAGCAATGATAAAGGTATGTGTAATTATATAATCTTAAACATGATAATGGAGATTTATCATAAAATGATATAAATTGGGTATATCATGAAAATAGAATTGGATGCCCCCATTGTCTAAATGACATGAGTAAAGGGAAATCCTAACATCTTAAAGTGAATAGATAATGTGCCTAGGTATGCTCGTATCACACTCAAAATATGTGTGATACATGTATATATAGAAATAAATGATATGTTATCTATCAACACGAAAATAACAACCCAGATGTTAAGGGAAAAATAAGGTATGTAAATAATGATTATATATTTTGGATTTTTTTTAATTTTTTGGTATTTTTGGGAATATTTTAAAATAAAATACTATCCTATGATCTCATCCAAAGGATGAGAATCTTCAAGGAGTGGTAAATTAATAATATTTCCTGAATTAAATGTGTCATATGTGTGCATAGCAGAATCAGACAGTGTATCATGCTATTTTGGTAAGTATTTACTTGTTATCTTTGGTTTACATTTATATGCATTTGGTTTCTCATTTTATATTAATGGATTCAATCAATAAGTATAAGGTCTTATAGGTATGAATAGATTATGTGGCATTTTACTGAGTGAATCAAAACATAGTTTCTTAAACTTTTCATCTGAATATTGTTTAACATCTATATGAGTAGTGAATTTGACCTGATTTGAGTAAGGGATTGTAATTTCCTCCTTTATATCCAAATTTGGAAAATTATATTTTTCAAGTGTTTCTTTTTTTACCTCTTTTTTAAGAAATATTGGTTTAAATATTCAATATTCCCATTAGTCTTTTTGTACCTTGTTTTCATTTTTAGGTTATTACTCTTTTGCATTAACAAAGTGAATATACATCGTTGGATGATTTTCATTAGTTTTTCCAATATATCCCAAGCCTTGATGCTCATTCTAATCAGATGTGGATATAGGACAAGTGATGCGTTGTGCATGTTCCCAATCTTTGACCATAGTAATCAAAGTTTTATAAATATTGCTTTCCAAAACCATACTATTTGGAAAACTGTGTATCATTATTCAGAGGTAATTTTTTCTTGATTTTCTTTTTCTTTGGGAACCTTGCTTTATGTTTGATATTGACAACTTTTTTCTCTAAATTTTTCTTTGCTAACCACATTTGTTGTTTTGGTACTTGTGTTTTAGGATTGGTTTTCTTGGTTTATGTACCAATGGTATGATCACCTATACCTTTATGACTTTATATTTTGTTATTTAATGCAAAACAATAATCTGTATGATGCCCATGTATTCTCTTATATGTACCATAGGATTTAAATCTCTTGATATGATGTAGAGGACATAATTTGGTCACTTTATATCGAATCATTTATCTTAGGATTTCACTTGGTATCTTAGAAAACTTTGGTATAATACTTGAATCATGTGTTTTAGATGTGTTCTATTGTATCTTTTCATTTAGATATAAAACCTTGTTTGGTATAACATTGATAGAGTAAGATGCAAAGACATGGTTAACACTAGCATATTTGGAATTATTCATGTATGTAATATGATTTTTTAAGTATTTTATAAAATTAATCATAATGGTGATTTGATATTTTAGTTATTCAAAAGAAAAAACCCCAAGTGCTTTGGAGTGAATATGAATATATGTACCATCTACCCTACCCCTTGAAGGAGTGATGGCATGGACCTAGTTAGAGGAATGCTTTTTTATAACCCTCTATATATTTAGGAGGAAAAGGTTAAATATCATTGCAATGAGATTGGTAAAGATAATTTTGAGTTTTATCTTTATTAGGATCATTATCCGGTTTTGTGGTTATGATATTTCTACTAATGTAGACAAGACAACAAGCAATAACTATAGTGAGATATTATAAGAGAAAGTGCTCAACATACATATCCATATTTAACATGATTTTTAGGAAAAATAAGGTCTGATTTTTAAATTTTAAACAATGTAAAAATAGAAATCAAAATGAAAGAAAAAATTAAAATCAAGAAACCCTAGGTCAAGTAGGGTTTGGAGACCAAAGGTCAGGGTGACCACAATGTGCCAAATGAAAATTAAATATGAAGTGATTGGATAATAAATTTTGGAATATAAAATAGGGTTTTCGTTAAAAATAAGAAATGAGACAAACCCATAAAATAGAGAAAAGAAAAGCATAGTGTATGGCTAGTAGGTCTAAATTTACTAAAAATAGTAAAATTCTAAACTCATAAAATCTACATAATATTTTTACAACAAAAACATGTTTTTGAGTATACCAACCTGAGTGTAAAATACCTCTAATAAAATTTAAAATGGAGCTATTGGGAGGTTGAAATGTGTCAATCAAGTAATAAACAACTTGTAAGTATTCGAACATGAAATTGGTAACAAAAGGAGGGTAAAACACTAGGGTAAAGTTTTAGATATGAAAATCAATCATAACAAGACAAAATCATAGGAGGTTGGAAACCCTAGATCAAGTTAGGTTTACAAAGGAAGACTCATAGGTCAATTTCACTAAATGTTTAGCCCTGAATTGAGATGGGTCAATATAGTAAAGGGTTAAGAATTTAAAAATGAATAATCACAAGATTTATAAAAATGTCTATAATAGGCCATTTAATTTGTAGAATTAGTTAAATAATATTCTAAATTTATAATTTTGATATATGTTAAAAATAGAAATTACATCTATTGATTAATATTGAAATAAAATATAAATAAGAGTATTTAGCCAATTTATTGTGCATATGCAAATTAGATATAGGACAAGATAAAAGCAGACTAAATCTAGATTTTGGATCAATCGTCAGATTCTAGAATTTTCACTCTATGGGCTCAAACACTTGTGTCAAAATTGGGTAGCTGTGTCAATGCTAATATCTAACTTGGATGTAGGTGTCCAATATAGAATATCAATTGTATCTAGATGTGACCACATGAAACCTTTTGGGTTTTTTATTTCTTTTACTTTGGTTTGTTTAGATCTCATGCACAATCTTTCGTTCTTTGTATGATGATCAAACCCTATCTTTTTCACCCTTGGAGTGACTATGGGAAATGGGTTAGTGGGAACACAATGTCAAACTACCCTAATGACCCCTATGTCAATGGGTGTTTCCTACATAGCCAATACTTTAAAGAAGGACTTAGATTTTTGTAGTTTACCCTGCATGTTGGCTTGTGTATGTATTGACATGAAACATGTGATAAATAAGTACATATATTGAGATATCTTGTAACTTGTAAAATATAGCTCATGGAGTACTCCAACAATTTAGACCTATAGATGGGTCATGAAATAGGAAGGAAAAGGGAAGCTTTACTCACTTGAATGCTTGATTGATTGAGTGCTTTTGGTAAGTTGCTTTGTGAGTTTTTAGGTTTGTGCTAGGTGAGAAATGAATGAGGGTTGATCGTATATATATACCAACTCAATTTATAAATATCTCACATAAAATTACTTAGGTTGACCATAGGGATATATTTCATTTGTAAATATGATGACTTTAGGGCATTAGACACTTAGTTTGGCATAGGACACTAGCATTGACGTAAGTGTTTGTTTGGGACATAAGTGTCTAGGAAGCTATAAAACAAGTACAAGTATAAATCTTACTAAGGATGATAATAAGCAGGTTTAAAGCATTTTGACTAGTATAGAAGGCATGTTCATCATAATAACATATGGTTGGACTAAGAGGTAAGCAATAGGCACAAGAGATAGTAGTATATGCAAGCTTTTTAGTAGTAGGAAGGTCTTAAAACTAAAGGGTACATCCCTGATAATTAATTTCCAAGCATACAAGA
The DNA here is from genome assembly GCA_037957365.1 of Torreya grandis. Classification (NCBI taxonomy): domain Eukaryota; kingdom Viridiplantae; phylum Streptophyta; class Pinopsida; order Cupressales; family Taxaceae; genus Torreya; species Torreya grandis. The sequence continues at coordinate 554,428 of JARHVA010003074.1, read as the reverse complement.
CGAAGGTGCTATATAATTCAGATTTAGTGTTTATATATATATATATATATATATATATATATATATATATATATATATATATATATATATATATATATATGTAAACACTAAATCTGAATTATATAGCACCTTAGTCTTGTATGCTGATAACCAAGCATACAAGACTAAGGTGCTATATAATTCAGATTTAGTGTTTATATATATATATATATATATATTAGTGTTTATGTGTGTATATGTGGTGATAATATTTTGTATGTCTAAGTTTTATTAGTGACATTGATATAGTGTATTGGCATGTGTGTGTGTGTGTGTGTGTGTTAACTATATAACTTAGATATATTGGTTATCACCTCATACACACATAGACATATATTCAAGTTTAACCCAATATATATATATATATATATATATATATATATATATATATATATATATATATATATATATATATATATATATATATATATATATATATATATATATTAGTGTTTATGTGTGTATATGTGGTGATAATATTTTGTATGTCTAAGTTTTATTAGTGACATTGATATAGTGTATTGGCATGTGTGTGTGTGTGTGTGTGTGTGTGTGTGTGTGTGTGTGTGTGTGTGTGTGTGTGTGTGTGTTAACTATATAACTTAGATATATTGGTTATCACCTCATATGCCTAATCCTTGGTCTATGTGTTAGGGTGTGGAGCTAAAAGCTTCACCAAGGAGCATAGCTTAAAACAGGTTCGGGTCTACACAGACGCCGGCGTCGGTCAGGAGCGACCGACGTCGGTTAGTAGCAGTTGCAGAGGTGCCGACGTCGGCGATATGGTCGACCGGCGACGGTCACAGGCGAACAGGCAGGAACCGATGTCGGTTACCTGCGTGTCCAGAAATCTATTTTCGTGGACGGCAGCGAGTGTTTGCATGATAAGTTTGAGTCGTGGACTCAAGCTTGCGTCTCTATTGTTAGCAATACTATCTTTAGAGCCCTTGTTCAAGAGGCTTAACTGTTTGTTGTAAGAGCATGCTCAAGTTTCCCTATTTCTATATGTAGGAAGATCTTCTTAGCTTAGAATTGTATGAGTGTGTGTAGAACTGTAAGAGTAGAACATTGTGAATGTTTGAAGGACAGTATAGAGTTGCATTAATCCAAGTTGTTGGATTTGAATGTACTTGAGAGTGAGCTCTTGAGGAATAGAGATCTAGTGAGAGATCTTGTGTGCATCTGAGAGAGGTGTGGAAGAACGAAGCTTCTTCATATTGTATTCCTATTGTAAAGAGTTTCAATACAAGTTTTCAGGGTGTTTTCTTGTATATCTTGTTCTGTGCTATTTATCATTTCAGTTACTTATCTATCTGATTTATTTCCGCGTTTATTGCTTTCACAAGTGTAATCTATTGTTGGTTTGATCCCCCAACAAGTGGTATCAGAGCCTTGGTTACAGGTTACAGGTTACAGATTACAGGTTGCTCACAGGGGTTTCTGCAGGAATTTCTGTTTGAGTGGGAGAAGCAATGGCAGAGGAAAGTAAGCTGAGAATGGAAAAGTTTAATGGCAAGAACTACCAACATTGGAGAATGCAGATAGAGGACTATCTGTATCAGAAGGATCTCTACTTACCGTTAGGTGGGATAGCAAAGAAGCCCAAGGACATGGAGGATGAAGAATGGGAAGTTCTTGACAGAAAGGCTCTTGGGTCTATAAGACTGAGTCTGGCCTCCACTGTGATATGTAATTTGTCACAGGCAAAAACAACGGTAGAGTTGATGACCACGTTAGCAAATATGTATGAAAAACCCTCAGCTTCAAATAAGGTATATCTTATGAAGCAATTGTTTAATTTGCATATGAATGAAGGTGGATCTGTTTCTACTCATCTGAATGATTTCAATGGAATTGTTAATCAGTTAAGTTCTGTCAATATTGTATTTGAAGATGAAATAAAAGCTCTTTTGATATTATGTTCTTTGCCCGAAAGCTGGCATGGCTTAGTAATGGCAGTTTCTAATACTGCATCTGCATCAAATATTTTGAAAGTAGAAGATGTGGTTAGCATTATCTTGAATGAGGAAATACGCAGGAAAAGCACAGAAGAGACATCTGGGAACGCTTTAAATTTTGAGAGCAGGGGAAGGCAAAAAGAAAAGAGCAAGAGGAGATCAAGATCTAAGTCTAAGGTGAGAGGAAGATCCAAATCCAGGAATGGCAGGAAGCCACAATGCTGGAACTGTGGAAAGATGAGGCACATAAGCAGAGATTGTTGGTCAAAGCCCAAGGAGGACAACCAACACGAAGGAAAGGAAGAAGCCAAGGTTGCAGGTATTGCACAGGATGCTTTAATTTTCTCTTTGCATAATAACATAGAATCTTGGGTATTAGATTCTGGTGCTTCTTTCCATGCTACCCCTAACAGAGAGTATTTCAGTGACTATATCCATGGAGATTTTGGAATAGTGTACTTAGGGGATGATGAGCCTTGTAAGATTATTGGCAAAGGTAAAGTGCAGCTGAAGATGCAGAATGGCAACACATGGGTGTTGAGAGAAGTGATGCATGTTCCTAGTTTGAAGAGAAATTTGATTTCTGCAGGTAAGCTAGGTGATGAGGGTTGTACAGTAACTCTCACAGCAGATTCTTGGAAAGTGACCAAGGGTGCACTAGTTATGGCCAGAGGTAAGAGAGAAGGTACTCTCTACTTGTGTAATTGTGTTACTAACAAATCTCCTTCAGTTTTATCTACTTCAGGTGTGGATTGTAAATTGTGGCACTCAAGGCTTGGCCACATGAGTGAGAAGGGGATGTCAATACTTAAGTCTAAAGGTATGCTTTCAGATTTGAAAAGTATGGATCTAGAATTTTGTGAGCATTGTGTATTTGGAAAACAGAAAAGGGTTAGTTTTCTCAAGACCGGGTCTACTAAGAAAAGGCAGAAGTTGCAGCTTGTTCACACAGACGTGTGGGGACCGGCTCAGGTAGCCTCTATTGGCGGATCACGGTACTATGTTACATTCATAGATGATGCCACAAGAAAGGTATGGATCTACTGTATTAAAAAGAAATCTGATGTTTTTGAGACTTTTAAGTTTTGGAAAGCCATGGTTGAGAATGAAACAGGCAGAAAGTTAAAGTGCTTGAGATCTGATAATGGCGGTGAGTTCTGCAGTCTTAAGTTCAAATTGTATTGTTATACACAAGGAATCCGTAGGCAAAGGACGGTTCCAAGGACACCTCAGCAGAATGGTATTGCTGAAAGGATGAACAGAACTATCATGGAGCGTGCAAGATGTATGAGATTGCATGCAGGGTTGCCCTTAGAGTTTTGGGCAGAAGCAGTTGACACCGCAGTGTACCTGATTAACAGAGGACCCTCTACAGCTCTGGATGGTGGAATTCCAGAAGAGGCATGGACAGGTAAAAAGGTAGATCTCTCATATCTCAAAGTTTTTGGTAGTGAAGCCTTTGTGCATATAGATAAGGAAAATAGAAAGAAGCTTGATCCTAAGTCTATGAGGTGCACGTTTATAGGCTATGGCTCAGATGATTTTGGTTTCAGATTTTGGAATCTAGGAACTAACAAGGTAATCAGGAGTCGCAATGTTGTTTTCAATGAAAGAGTGATGTACAGTGATCAGATAAGGAAGCTGGATCAATCTGGACAGAGCAATAGTGAATTGGACGAAGTTATGGTCCAAAATGAGCTCGCGGGAAAAAGAAATAATCACTTGCAGGAAAACACAGAGACCGACGTCGGCAGGGTTGTAACCGGCGTCGGCAGTACAGAAACCGATGTCGGTCATACAGAGACCGACGTCGGCAGACCAGGCACCGAGGTCGGTCAGCAAGAATCGACGACGGCAAGTGACAGGTCTACAGGTGGCCGAGGTCGGTCACTGTCAGAAAAATCGGGTGGACAGATTGTTGAAAACAAGTCCAAGACACCCACCAGGAGGTCTGAAAGGGTAAGTAAGCCTCCAATTAGATATTCTCCTTCCTTATATTATTTATTGCTAACCGATGGTGGAGAACCAGAAAGTTTTGAAGAAGCATTACAGGTGGAGTCCAGGAGTAAGTGGGAGCGTGGCATGGTTGAGGAGATGGAGTCCTTAAGAGAGAACCAAACATGGGATTTGGTTGAATTGCCAGCTGGTAAGAGAACACTGAAGAACAGATGGACCTACAGGTTGAAGGAAAGTGAGGATGGTCAGATGCGATATAAGGCCAGATTAGTGGTAAAAGGATTTGCACAAAAGCCAGGTATTGACTTTGGTGAAATTTTTTCTCCTGTTGTTAAGATGACTTCAATAAGGGTTGTATTGTCTTTGGTTGCTTTTGAGGATTTGCATCTCGAGCAGCTAGATGTTAAGACAGCATTTCTTCATGGAGATTTGGATGAGGAAATTTATATGGAACAGCCAGAAGGTTTCGAGGTCAAGGGTAAGGAGAAATTTGTGTGCAGGTTAAAGAAAAGCTTGTATGGCCTTAAGCAAGCTCCAAGGCAATGGTATTTGAAATTTGACAGGTTTATGACTGAGCATGGCTACAGTAGGTGTCAATCAGACCATTGTGTATATTTCAAGAGATTTGATAACGGTAGATATATTATTCTATTGTTGTATGTAGATGACATGCTGGTTGCAGGGTCTCACATGCAGGATATCTCAGAGCTTAAGGAGAAGTTAGCTCAAAAGTTTGCCATGAAGGATTTGGGAGCAGCTAAGAAGATCCTTGGCATGAGCATTAGGAGAGACCGGAAAAATCACAGGTTGATATTGTCTCAAGAAGATTATGTGAACAAGGTGTTGGAGAGGTTTAATATGCAGGATGCAAAACCGGTAAGTACACCTATGGCTGGACACTTTAAGTTAAGCAAAGAACAATGTCCAAATTCACATGATGAGGTAGAGTACATGAGCACGGTTCCATATTCTTCCGCAGTAGGGAGTTTGATGTATGCAATGGTATGTACTAGACCAGATATTGCCCAAGCAGTGGGAGTAGTAAGCAAGTATATGGCCAATCCAGGTAAGGAACATTGGAAAGCGGTTCAATGGATCCTTAGATATCTGAGAGGAACCAGCAGCAAGCACCTATGCTATGGAGGTTCAGATACTTCTCTACATGGCTATGTAGATTCAGATATGGCAGGGGATTTGGATGGCAGGAGGAGCACCACAGGGTATGTTTTTACTGTAGGTGGATCGACAGTTAGTTGGATATCTAAGTTGCAGAAGGTTGTAGCCTTGTCAACTACAGAAGCAGAATACATTGCAGCTACAGAAGCTAGCAAGGAGATGATATGGATGACACGGTTCATGGAAGAGCTTGGAAGGGAGCATGGGAGTTGCAGATTGTACAGTGACAGTCAGAGTGCAATCCATTTGGCCAAGAACTCAGCGTTTCACTCTAGAACCAAGCACATACAGCTAAGGTACCACTTCATACGGCAGGTATTGGAAGATGGTGAGTTGAAGCTGGAGAAAATTCATACAGACAAGAATCCTGCTGATATGCTAACAAAGCCAGTTACGATGGAGAAGTTGAATCTTCATTCAACTTCTATTGGTCTTCATGATTGAGTTGAAGATGGAGGAGCAAGAAGATGATGCTGTACAGGTTGGTGCAGCTGGTTTATCTCCAAGTGGGAGATTGTTAGGGTGTGGAGCTAAAAGCTTCACCAAGGAGCATAGCTTAAAACAGGTTCGGGTCTACACAGACGCCGGCGTCGGTCAGGAGCGACCGACGTCGGTTAGTAGCAGTTGCAGAGGCGCCGACGTCGGCGATATGGTCGACCGGCGACGGTCACAGGCGAACAGGCAGGAACCGATGTCGGTTACCTGCGTGTCCAAAAATCTATTTTCGTGGACGGCAGCGAGTGTTTGCATGATAAGTTTGAGTCGTGGACTCAAGCTTGCGTCTCTATTGTTAGCAATACTATCTTTAGAGCCCTTGTTCAAGAGGCTTAACTGTTTGTTGTAAGAGCATGCTCAAGTTTCCCTATTTCTATATGTAGGAAGATCTTCTTAGCTTAGAATTGTATGAGTGTGTGTAGAACTGTAAGAGTAGAACATTGTGAATGTTTGAAGGACAGTATAGAGTTGCATTAATCCAGGTTGTTGGATTTGAATGTACTTGAGAGTGAGCTCTTGAGGAATAGAGATCTAGTGAGAGATCTTGTGTGCATCTGAGAGAGGTGTGGAAGAACGAAGCTTCTTCATATTGTATTCCTATTGTAAAGAGTTTCAATACAAGTTTTCAGGGTGTTTTCTTGTATATCTTGTTCTGTGCTATTTATCATTTCAGTTACTTATCTATCTGATTTATTTCCGCGTTTATTGCTTTCACAAGTGTAATCTATTGTTGGTTTGATCCCCCAACACTATGCATGCAAAGCTATCACATATAATTAAAAAAGGAATGTTTCACTATTGGAAACCCTTAAAAAATAAATTAAATTTTTTTTGTAACCTTGTCACTCTTGGGAATCATAATAAATGTCATTAATGAATTTTTTGACCTATTATCATTTTGAATCTAACTTCTCATCTTTAATGGGCCAACACACCCATTTTTAGGACCCTCAACCCCTATGATGTGGTCACACATATGGATCCACAAATTAGTATCAGGGAATTGTAATTGTATTCATCCTCAAAATTTAAATGGTGACCATAGTTTAGATACATAATGAAGGGATTGAATCGAAAGGTAAAATTATGCAATGATAATGTTTATAGAGGAAAATAGCTATACTTTGATTGCACTATTGAATATATTTTATTGAAATATATATTTATAAGATCATATAAAAATACAAATTGAAAAACAAAAATCATACCTTTGTTAGATTATTGGATGAGTTCAAGTGCAATATATGTCCTTAACAATTTAATATCTGATACATATATAGTAGCATGGCAAAAGAAAAATGGGAAAAGCAAAAGCATACCTTTATCTATGTATTGGTTGAGATAAATTATAGTAACTATCCTAATCACTTTAATATTTGATACATGGTTCATAGAAATATATTCTATTAAATTAAATTTTCTCATGAAAAGGCTTAATGTGGGTAGCTTGTTACCATTTGCCTCATGTGTTTCTTTTATCTTCTAACCCAATTATAAATTTTCATATAAATTAATCAAAAATATAAAACCAACTCTTATAACCTTTTGATATTTAATCTTATTCTTCTCTTGAGTTATTTTTTTTATAACTATTCATAATCCTTACAAATATTTATATTGTGAATTTAGTTGAAGACTAGGAACACATGTTATATTTGATAGTCTTATGAACTATATAAACTTTTCAACAACAAAATACTATGTAAATTTTAGGAGGACCATATGTGATGAAAGGATAAAATTTTTATAGACTAAAAAAATAAATGAAAGATTATTATAAATTTTAAAACGTAAAATATATTCTAAAAATATAAAAAATTATATTCGTTCTCTAACATGTAATGTCAACTATCAATCAGGTGTGAAATCCAAGACACACTAATATCATATGGAAAAAATAAAATATATATTTAAGCTCATCATCTATGAGATAAATTTTTGATGTGGTGAGAGAACACTATTCATGGGCACTATTCCTAAGTTACTATTCACTGATGAGGTGATAGACACTATTCATCCTGGTAAGGTGTCCACAACACTATTATTGAGTGCTTAGGTGACATGGGTCTAATTTGTCATGTGGGTCAAGAAAATAGTGGTAAAAAATTAAACCTACCCCTTTTGGAAGCTTGTGTTAAGTGAGGAGACATAAATAACTATTTGAGATTGGCATCTTGCTTTTCCATGTGTCATGGCTTAAAGATGGCACCAAATTTGTAATGTGACCTTTGTGCTTCATTAAATAAGACCCCATAAATCATGTGACATGGATTATCTTTGGGACACTTTTCCTCTTGTCAATATTTTCTCCATGTGAAGGGGTGACACCATTTTGGGCCCCTTGTTGTTTCCCTCTCATGTATTCTATAAAATATTGCAATCTTGCTTAGTTTTGGTAGGCTAGGTTTGGAATGAGGCTAGTTTTTAGAGAGATTTATCTTGGATGAAGCTCTACATAGCCTCCTTGTCATGTTGAATCCAAGTATTTTATAATGAGGGAATAGTCTGATGAATCTTTGTAATTTGAGGATTAAGATGAATGATAATTTATTATGAGATGTTTATGTGATTTGTGAGAGTTATGGATTTTTTAATCCATCATGTGGTTTTAGGCCAATAAAGTGGTATCAGATTTATTTTTGGCCACATCAAGTGGTATCAGAGCTCCATTGTGATGAGGAGCTGATTTTTTTTCATCAACGGGTATTAGAGATGAATTTGTTTCCATCAATTAGTATCATAGCAAGTTCAAATATTTTAGAGAGGATTTTTTTGAAGACATGAATGTTTGTGTTCTTATTTTTTAGGTATGAAGATGAAGAAGAAGAATGAAGTAATGCTTATGTTATGTTTGCAAGAAGATTCATAAGAGCTCATGTAATGGGTAGCTAAGCTAGAGATGCATTTTCAATAAATGCATATTGAAGACCCCATGAGGGTGAAATTTACAAGCAAGAGGATGTGAAGAGTACCATATATGGATTATGAATATCACCAAGTGGAGAGAAAGATAAGAGGAATGAATAAGATGAATAATTGGGAACATATGGTTTCCAAGTTGATGGGTGAATTTATGCACCCAAAGATGCAAAGAGAGTGGATGGAGAGGCTTCCTGAGATGAGAGAATAGAATAAGATTAAGGAGGGAAAGCTAATATATGTTGAATTTGATGAATATGACTGCTTATTTTAAAATGGATAAGAGTATATGAAGACCCATGAGAGGTAAAATGTTTCCTTGAGTGAAAAATTTCATGAGAGTAAAGAAGGCAACTAGGGAGAGATGCATAAAATTCAAGATTACAGCCATGTGGATGAAAGTGTGATGGATGATATTTTGGTGTAAGAGAGTGAACATGTGGAATAGAATATGCATATGATTTTGAGATAAACCATGGTATGTGTGGAATATCCTGATGTTTTAGGCATTGAAGATGAGTTACAAGTTTCCTTAGGAGAAACTTTGGATGTGTATGTTGTGGAAGTTAATGCACACAAAGATATTTTGATGGATGAGGATGATGAGATTATAGCCATGAGTGATAAAATACAAGTAATGATAATGTTTGATGTTTTGTAATATCCAATAGGTGCTTATTCAGTGTGTAGAGAAAGCCAAGTGGGATTTTGGTAGAGGTTAGCTAGTGGTGGGCTAGAGCTCACATGGGTTGATGAGATGTAAGAGAGAGCATCTTGGTTACGGTGGTTGCTTTCAGTTCACAATGGTGGGATTTAGACCACATGTGATTTTATTGATATGTAGTTAATAATTTGGTGGAGGAGGATGATTTGTGGTTGGTGTAACCCATGAGGAAAAGAGGTGGAATACAAGTATGTAAAAATTAGAAGTGGAGAAGGAAAAAATAATATTCTCTAGGTACACTTTGTGTATTATAAGGGGATGCCATGGTCATTATTCTTTGTGACCAAAAGAGTAGTTTTACCACTTACCCCATCAATGTGATCAAGAAATCACATTATCTACCTTGGATGTCTAATGCAAGATCATCCAAGAGTTTGGTCAATCTTGCATGGCCCAAAATAGAGTGTTGTCTTCATGTGTTCATGTGTTCATGTGCTCATGTGTTCATGTTTTCATGTGTGCATGCCTATAAATCTTGGAGAACAATTAGAATAAATCACAAGAATTGAGTTATTTTTAACTGAAGGATAATGATTTGGTAGAAAATACTATTCATGGGCACTATTCCTAAGTTATTATTCACTGATGAGGTGGTACACACTATTCATCTTGATGAGATATCTACATCACTATTATTGAGTTCTTAGGTGGCATGGGTTGAATTTTCATGTGGGGAAAGAAAAGAATGGTTAAAAACTAAACCTACCCCTTTTGGAAGCTTGTGCTAAGTGGGGAGACATAAGTCACTATTTCATATTGGCATATTACTTTTCCATGTGTCCTTCCTTGAAGGTGGTGCCAACTTTTCCATGTGACCTTTGTGCTTAGTCAAATATGACCCCATGAAGCATGTGACATGTATTATCTTGGAAGACACATCTCTTATTAATATTCCCTCCATATGAAGGAGTGGTGCCATTTTTGGCCCCTTGTTGTTTCCCTCTCATGTATTATATAAAATATTATAATCTTGCTTAGTTTTGGTAGGCTAGGTTGGGAATGAGGCTAGTTTGGTAGAGATTTTAAGCTTGGATGAAGATCTGCTGAGCCTCCTTGGCATGTTGAATCCAAGTATTTTGTAATGAGGGAATAGCTTGATGAAGCTTTGTAATGTGAAGTTTGAGATGAATGAGAATTTGTGAGACTTTATTATGAGATGATTATGTTATTTGTGAGAGTTATGGATTTTTTAATCCATCATGTGGTTGTAGGACACATCAAGTTTAAAACATGAATTATTTTTTATTCTTTAAAAAATAAATCGATATCAAGATTAATACTTACACTTACAAATATTCTCGTTGCATTCATGCAAAGAAATAGATTTTATTTAACTCACTTCATAATCTTTTTAAAGCAATCCTTGGACAATGGATGTACAAATATTTCACTTAATAAGAAAAATATGTGTTTCTCTATACGAAACCCAAAAACCATTTTATACAAGTTGGACATTGACAAAAAGTTACAATAATTGTCATTAATTATATTTATTAAATTGTTGGTCTTCTGTATCTGTCACTTGGTTAGTGATGGTCCAAAAAAAATTAAAAAATAGATTTGAGATTTATGCCTCTCATTCTTGTAAATTGATGCTTTCCACCACCACAACAAAGATAACTATATGTGAATATTTTACACTACATAATCAAATATTGGTCATGGAATCATCTACTGATATAAAAAAAATCTTGATAAGGTTTGTGGTGGAAATTATTTATGGGTTCAAAACATCTTGTAATTTAGATAAAATATATTTTTCATTTGAAATATTTTTTTTTATAGATAGAGGCACATATATGAGAGATATGGATTGTATCCATTGTCAAGTGAGTTAAGTTGGAAGAAGTTTCTTTGTCAAAATGATGCAAGAACATTTTATACGTTCTTTTTAAATAAAATTATGTACATGTATACACAATTATGATTTTTGTGAGGTGATTTAAGTAATAAAAAAATTATGCATGAATGTGATGAGAATATTCTATGTGTTTGATTTTTATTTCAATAAACCTGGAAAGGATTTATGGTTATTATTTGGTTTGATGGTTATTATTAAAGCATAATTTTTTCTATTTTTGAATACAATGATAGTTTGACATGCATAAACTAGAGTCTCGCATTAGTCATTTTCAAGTCTTATATATTTATTTATTCAAAAGGTTTTAAGGTAGAAAATGTGTGTATAGTATTTGATGTTGTTGTGACAAAGAGAAAAAGCTATTAATCCTTCTTTTTTTCATAATGAAACATTTGTTTTGATAATTCAATGCAATATAAAACAAATGTTGTTTTCTTATATATTGGTATTTGGTGATGCACATTTTTGATGCCATCATGTGTTTGAAATGTCTTTTAGTTTTGATATCTCAACAATATAGTTTGGAATTGTAGTCATTGTCATTTCATTTTTTTGTGTAAATTTATCTATATCATTAATAAATAAAAAATTGGATAGTAAATGTTATTAATAAACTTTAGTAATCTATTTTCCTTGTATATCTTCCATCTTGTCACCAACGGGCCACCACACTCATTCTTTTCATCCTTAGGGTCTGTGACATAACCACAGTAGAAATTAAAAAGGGATTTTAAATCACTTTTCATGCTATTGTGGGTTTTAAACATATCATAATTTAGATAGTTTTTAATTTATTTAGTGTGATTGTGAAAGTTTATATATTTTGATAAATATGCACACATGTAAAAATCACCAACACACCAAATCATAATCAGGTTTATGACTCTCACCTTTGTAGACCTAGCTTTATGCCAAAATGACAAAGACATCCATCCACAAAGATTTGTTACCATAAACATAACTTAAAAAAATGGCATGTCAATGACTACATGCCCAAACTCTATTATATACATATTTAGCTGTAAAAATTACATGTCCTTACAAACCCACAATAACATATGGAAAAAATATATAATTCATTTTGAGTCTCCACTCTCATCTTAAATAAACAAAGAAAATTTGTAATAATGGCCAATAAACCAAATCATAATTATGCATAACTATTTTTCATCATAAACTTTATTGTTTGTGTGTGTGTGTGTCAAAAATAAAATTTAGATTAAAAAATCTCATCATATTCATGTAGAGAAACAAATTTGAATTCAACCTACCTCGCAGTCATTGTATGCTCAAACCCTTTTCTACACATACATAATTTTAACATTGAATTAAAAAAATTAGGATCTAGATTTATGAAACCCTCCCCTAAATTTTGTTTTTCCACAACATTTCCACCATTGAAAAATCACAATAAATGTCATTGATGAACTTTGTTAGCCTATTGTCCTTCTATAGTAGTATGGCATAGTAATTTTATTCATCTCTCAACTTCAAATGATGACCATTGGATATGTATGAAATGAGTCCTGCATTATTTTAGCACATACCCAAACTCTAATTTATGTATGTCAAGTTATCAAAACTACACAAAATTTCAAACTTACATCCACATGAAATAATACACTTGAAAATTTAAAATATTGCATCACAAATAGTTGATACACTAAATCATAACTAAAAATTATTTAGCATTTTAGCATAAAAATATAGATTACTCTATACACAATGAATGCATATGTAAAGTGTCATATATCCATGTTAATTTATCAAAATGACATGGAATTTTAATAAAAAAACTCTTTCAATGTCCACTCTCATATTTAAAAACAAATATTACATTATCAATAGCTAACGAACCAAATCATAGCCAAAAATAATTTTGATATTATGGCTCTCACATTTGAAAATAGATTATTTATTCCATAATTAAAGATACAACCATGTTTTCATCCTTTGATGCAACACCAAATAATCAAAATGAATGTTTTGTGTGCAAAAATGCAAGAACAATTAAACAACTTTTACACAATTATGCTATCAATAAAAAATTATAATAGATGTCATTAATAAATTTTAAAGGCTTATCAGTATTACGTATCTACCACTTAGTCTATGATGAGCCAACACATCTCTATCATCCATTAAAATATCAAGGATTTTCTTTTTTATTTCATAAGAAAAATGAATTATTAAACTTATTCTCATACATGATGACCTCATATATAGATAAGATTTTTTTGATATGCCATTAATGGTATTATTATTTTAAGTCAATAACACATGAAACTTTGCATCATTACATATGTATTAAAATATAAAAAAACTAATAATAAAAATTTACTAATAATTTGATGCATTTTAAGAATACAAGTTACCATATTTATGATAATATTAGAAAAACATAAATACATTAAAAAAAATAGAATATCAAATTTGGAAAGATATTTTAATGCCACACCATATTTAATTATATACTTAAATGTTCAAACAAGTTATACATGTATAAAAATTTAGATTTATTTGTGTGTGGCATCATTTTATTCATAATCTATGGATTTAAAAACATAGTGTAAAAAATGTCATTATTTTTTTCATTTTTTTTTAAATATAAAAAAGAGTTGTTGAGTAAAATTTAGAACATTTTTTCATGCATTAATTTTGTTTACCATAGATGGTAGTTATTGATTATTTTAATTGACTTTATATGTAATTTATTATGTTATAAATGGTTTTGATTTATTCTTCAAAATATTCTTTGAGATACTTGTTTTCCTACATTGACAAGTCTATAATAAAGAGGGAGAGATGGAGAAGATAAATTCAATTAACCTATTCTTACACATATATGATGAATGTTCTAGAAATAATGTAGCCAATGCCTACCCTAACTTCATATTTTCTAAACGTTCTAAGAGATATCTCGCTAGCTTCTTTGTTGTATGTAATTATTCACTTCATTCTTCATTTTGTATCAATTTAAATTACATTACATGATTAATGATGGGTATTTTGATTTTTATGTGTGATGTAAGGTTTATTTGTCTGATTTGAATAAATTTTTTAAGATGTATAAGACTATGTCACTTTTAATGAATGAATATCATTATTTTATTTCTAATAAAAAAATCTATAATGTGTAGGATAACAACATTACCATTTGATATCTATGTCATTCTTGAAATGGATCTATGCTTTCTATTTTCTATGAAAATGGTTTATATTTCTGGTTGTGCTTGAGTTTTCCTATAGAATTTTATTTTTATTGCTTTCTAAATTTGTAATATAAAATTAAGTGTTATATACGTTTGATTGAAGTGGGTTATTTTTTTTTAATTGATAAGCTCAAAATTACATAGATATTGACATCTCTACCCATATTTTTGATTATATATGTATGATTATAATTGATGAGTAAGCATACACCTAAATCTAACTAGGGGCATACAATCCATCAAAGTAACCTAAGGAGTGATCCTAGCCCTAACTTATTGACTCTCTATGTCAGATATCTAGAGGGATTTTTACTTGGTGCAAGGTATATCAAACCATCATCCTCATTATTCAGACTACAACCCTTTTGATGAAGTAAGATAGTTTTATTATGCTTTAGTAAAATATTTAATATTGATATTTATTTGAAACATGGTATTAATTTGATTTTTATTTTTGCAAGCTTGACTAAAAACATTTTTATAGATGAGAGGAATTTAATAATGTTTTTCAATATTTGAACATCATCCAAATACGTCACATGTTTTTTTAATTATGATGTGTGAAATATGATTATAATGTAAAACATTAGCTAAATTTAATTAATGCAACTTTTTATAAATTCTAGTTCATATTTTCATTTGCTTTCTATTTTAAACTATCAACAACATGCTTCTTGTGCTCTATCAATGTTTCCATTACACTTTGTGAAATTTCTAGTAATATCCCCTTCTGTAAATATTCATGAATATGTATTTACATAAAACCACAATGTTAATCTAAAGAAACTAAAATTTCTATTTAATTTTTAAACAAATTTACTATACTATGAGATTACAACTACTTAAGGACCCTTATTTCTCACATATTGCATAAATAATTATTTATGAAAATATAATTGATTTAGTATGTTTTAGATTACGATAAAAGCAAGTTTTGAAGGGACCCCAAAACCCTTTAACAGAATCAAAAAAGATAAAACATTAACCACCACCAGGAAAAGCAATCCTGAAACCTACTGAAGAGCAGCATCAAAATCAGGTTTTACAGGGACCTGAAACCACAAACATAGTCCAATAAAAGTACCCAAGTTTTACAAGGACCTAGAACCTCAAATAAATTTTTAGACCAAGAACCAAGAAACAGGACCAAAAACAAGAACTAGTTACAACAACCAACAATAAGGACCTAAACAGGAACAAAACAACAAAGAAGACCCTAGGCTTCTATTGCAATTCCATGATCATCTTAACAGCCTCCTTCCCAATCATAGTAGTATCCTGAATGGAGTTAGTAGCCAAAGTAGCAGTAGCTTGCAAGGCTTTCTTCCTCAAACTCTGCCTTGTCCTCTTACTTGGATCCTCCAAGGATATTGTTTCTTCATTTTCTCTTTTACCAAGGCTAGTTGCAGCAGCACAAATGCTTGATGTTACCTGCTCCATCTTTGTTCTACTTTCCTTGATGAGCATTCTAAGATTATGCTCATAATCTTTAAGTTTTTCTAGGACATCTCTCATTTTCACCTCCAAGCGGTTGATTATGGTCCGATCAACATCTTGATTGTGTTGCATTATTTCCACTTTCTTCTTCAGCCCCATTATTTCATTATAGATCCAAGAATCAACTTGGAGAATAGAGTTAGCCTTAAACTTGGCAGAATGTAGGAAGGAAAGCTTGGTTTCCCTCTATGGAGAGTCACAAATGTCTTCTAAAATCTCATGTGGAGGGGAATCAACCTTTTCAATTTGTTCCTCCCTATCCATTAGTTCCTCCTCTCTAATCTCAATAGGTTCTTCATGCTTAATAGGGTCCTCCTTTTCTTGTCCCCTAGTCTCCCTAGCAGGAATAGAAGCCAAAACCATGTGATCTTCCTCTCTCATAGAAACTAGACCATCAATTAAGATATATTTATCTTTAACACCTCCCCCAGACACAGTCTGATTACCCTCATTGTCAAAATTGCTCTGTTCTAAGTTTCCCTCAGTTGTATCCTCTTCATTCCCTTTCTCAATTTTTCCTTTAGTTTCTAGATATCCATCCAAATTGGAGCTGAACTCCCCAACTTCCGTCCCTTCCTCTTCCTTTGGGACATCCTTCTCAGAGCTTTCAGTACTCTCCAACTCAAAATCCTCTTCTATAATTTGTTTTTGAGAACTACAGGGTTTTGGTTTTACCTTTTCTATCCCTTTAATATTCTCATCCTTCTTACACTTTTTGGACTGAGAACCCATATGTTTGTCAGAAGAAGGAGTTGAAGCTATGGATTTATTTTTACAAAAACCCTCTATGAGAAGTATCAGACCTTCATGTAAAATGGGGCGAGACTCCTTCTTCCTATGGGCATACAAGCTATGAAGCAACAAAAAATGCAGATAGAAAGGGAAAGAAATTCTATCCTTTTGCCTAAAGTGGTTGAGAAAAACAAAATGAAATTTGTGAACTCTTTTATTCCTACCATAAAGGATAAAGTACTCATGGATATAGCATAGCACATCTCACCAAATTCCTTTTATCTGTTCCACATCAAAGAAGTCTCCATTCTTTTCCAGTTGCTTCTCCTCTACATTTGTCTTCAAAAAAAATTTGTAGGCTGCATTGGAGATACTGGTCTATTTTGAGAACTTAATACCACCCATTGGAAGCCCCATGACCTCAGCAATGAAGTCCTCAATAAGCTTCACAGTGACTCCGTGGAGAGTAACTCTGTCATCAACCCAATTTTTAAAGAAGGCGGTAGTGACATGGGGTTTAAAGCCATGTAAACGCTCCAGAAAATTGACCACCTTCCCTTTCTGTAAAATCTTTCATACGTCCTGTCTAGCCTTCTAGTCATCACATTTTTTGGGCTCTTGCTTCCACGGTTGACCCCTCATATTGCAAAGAAAAAGAAAAACCAGAAGCACCCAAACACAGAAGGTAGAAAGTTTGAAATGGACCTAGTTATTTGTTACTTGAAATGGAGTTTGCCTTTTTGATGACACATGCAACAACCACATTACATTCTCATGAATGTACCTCCTCAGGGATGGTAATCTGACAACTATAAGGCCACTCCACCAAATCATTAAATTGCTAATCCAAGCAAATCTTTCCCACTTTGGAATGAATGGCATCATAATTAATAAGCACTTTAAGATCAACGTGCTTATTTAAATCAGCAAGCCACCTCATCTTATGCCCCATTTGAACAACATGATTGGCTATCTAGTTAGTGACCCCATTGGCATCTTGATATGTATGGGATATGGCCACTTTTTCAAAAAAATTAATTAAGGCTTTGATTTCCATAACCGTAGCCTCAATAGACCATGAGATTGAATTTTTATTATTTAGGATGTTAATATTATTCAAAGAATCACCTTCCAACCATAATTTGGAATACCCCAAATCAACAGCTACTTTAATAGTGTAGAGGGCTACAGTAGCTTCAGCAATATGGCTATTCAAATTACCAATTGGGATAGCGATAGCATCAATTACATTTCCTACATGATCTCTCAAGACCCCTCCATATCCCGCTCTTCCCAGATTTCCCTTAGCTGCTCCATCAAAGTTCCCTTTGATCCATCCATTAGGAGGAACATACCATTTTATGATCAATCTTGGATTATTAGTTTTCAAATTAGACCCTTCAGATCGTAAAGGGTTATCAAATTGGAAGGTTTGATCAGAATCCCTTTGGGATTTAAAGTTCTCCTTGATTGCTCTAATGATATTCTGACCAAGCACCCATCTTGGAAGTTCTTTACTCTTGAATATTCTATTGTTTCTTTCTTTCCAGATACCCCACCAGAGATGAGGGAGAATTAGTTTCCAAAGAAAATGAGCATCAGGATCCTTAGAGGGGCAACACCAGCTTTTAAAAGATAGTTCCACATTGTTTTGATGGACCCATGTTATACCCCAAAAATTGAGAATCTCAGTCCAAACTTGTTGGGTATAAGAGCAATTCAGAAACATATGGTCTATATCTTCAAGTCCATTTTTGCATAAAATACACCTATTAACCAAATTTATACCTCTTTTTTGCAAATTGTCAAGGGTCAGAATTTTATTTTGAAGCAAAGTCCAAAAGAAGATATTAATTTTGGGGGTGAGCCCCTTAATCCAGGCATGAGACCAAAAAGGTTGATTACCCTTTTCCTTTGAAGCGAAGATAGTAGAGACTTTAAATTGGCCACTAGGGTCAGCATGCTAAATAATCTCATCCTCAAGATAAGGATAAAGAGAGATAGCATTAAGAGATCATTGGATGTTACTGAAGCCTTGATCAACATCCGTTAAATTCACCCAGGAATCATTCTACCAATAATGACTAACTAATATACCATATCTCTGCTTGCATCGGTCAACTAAATCCTTGTCATGAAAATCTCCAATCAAGGGATGATCCTTTAACCAGACATCATCCCAAAATTTCACCTTAAGCCCATTACCAATTTTCTAGGAACATCCTTTTCTTAGAGTTTTCTTGGTCCCCTGAATAGCCCCTCATATAGAAGAAGGATGAATAACACCAGGAGAAGAGAAGAAATCAGGAAGGGATTTAGCATTGAAGAGGTACTTATGTTTCCATATGGTACTCCACTCTTTGTTGTCATGGTAAACTCTCCAACCTAGTTTGGCTAAAAGAGCTTTGTTCATACTTCTGATTTTCCTAATTCCCAATCCCCCTTCACTAAGAGGTTTACAAACTTGATCCCAAGCAATTAAAGGCATTCTCCTTTTTTCCTTAGTACCAGTCCATAGAAACTTTCTTTGAATTTTTTCAATAGACTCAGCAAATTTAATAGGAATTCTAAAGAGACTTAAAGCATACGTAGGTATCCTTTGAAGACAAGCTTTGAGAAGAGTTAACTTACCTACCTAGCTTAAAAGATTTCCTTTCCATCCCACAAGTTTATTGCTAAATTTGTTAATAAGATCTTCCCAGAAGGCATCAGGGACATTCAGGCCAAGAAGAAGACCCAAGTAAGAAGAGGGGAGAGATCCTATAGAACATCCAAGGATTTTAGCAATTTTATTTTGTCTCTAGATAGGGGTGTTGATAAAAAACACCGCACTTTTATTCCAGTTAACCAATTGACCAGAGGCAAAAGAATATAAGTTAATAGCTTGCTTCAAATTTCTAGCTTCCTTGACTTCAACCTTACCCATAAAGATGGTGTCATCACAAATTGTCCATGAGAACAAATTAGAGGATGGGAAGAAGGTTTTAATCCCTTAAAGAAACCTCTATGGACCAAGTCCCCAATATATCTCCCCAAGAAATCAGCCATAATAACAAAAAGGATGGGGGATAAAGGATCACCTTGTCTCAATCCCCTAGAGGGATAAAAGAAATGAGATGAGCTCCCATTAACCAGAACAACAATAGAGGAGGTAGAAATCAATTGATGAATAAGACCACCAACCTTTTGGTCAAAGCCAAAAGCTAATAGAATGTTTGAGAGAAGTGATCAATCAACTCTGTCATAGGCCTTAGCAATGTCAACTTTCATAATGAACCCCTGATTGTTAGAACAAGACAAGGAGTGGATATTCTCATGAGCAGAGATAATAGAGTTAAAGATTTGTCTACTTGGGATGAAGCCATTTTGTTGATTATAAATAATCAAAGGAATCACTTGGATAAGTCTGGAAGTAAAAACTTTGGAAATAATTTTATAAAAAGAATTACAAAGGCTGATCAGTCTAAACTGATCAGGAGAATCAACACCAATTTTCTTAGGAATCAGGCACAGAAAGGTGGAGTTGACTTCCTTAAGCATCTGTTTAGCTCCATAGAATTCCTTCACAGCATCACATACATCTTTACCAACAAATTTCCAAAGTTTTTGGAAGAAAAAGATGGGGAATCCATCAGGACCAGGAGCTTTATCTCCTCCCAGAGAACAAACAGCATTGAAAATTTCATCATCCTTAGGATTTGAGCTTAACATTTTATTCTATTCCTTCAAAACCAAAGGAGGAATCACTCTAAGGATTTCATCCTAACTATCCAAATTGATGTTAGGATCAACCTTCATTAGAGAAGAGAAAAAAGTCACCATTTCATCCATGATGGCCTTATCCTCTATAATCTTCAAGTCTCCCTTTTTTAGGTGTGATATGTGAATTTTGGCTCTATGCTTAAGAGTGGATAGATGGAAAAATTTTGTGTTTTTATCTCCTTCACTCAACCATAACAACCTTGATCTTTGTCTCCAGTAGATTTCTTCTTTAGTGATGATGTCATGATATT
This sequence comes from Torreya grandis, assembly GCA_037957365.1. NCBI lineage: Eukaryota > Viridiplantae > Streptophyta > Pinopsida > Cupressales > Taxaceae > Torreya > Torreya grandis. Next base: position 533,846 of record JARHVA010003074.1, on the reverse strand, counting down.
GAGCCAACTTTTCATTTTCTTCAATGAGGAGGTCAGGAGTATATCCTTCTTAATTTTTTCCTGTGTTTTTAGAATATCCTCCTTTATAACATTTTTGTTCTCAAAGATATTCCCAAAGCTGTTCTTATTCCATATTTTAACTTCCCTTTTAACATTTTTGAGCTTAGAAGCAACTTTAAAGAGGGTCGTGCCTTCAATATCAATACTCCACCATTCTTCCAATTTACTTTCAAACTGTGGGTGTTGCATCCACATCTTCTCAAATCTAAAAGGAAAATTCTTCTTAAGACTAATCTTTGCAGCAGTGAAAATGAGGGGAAAATGATCTGATCCTATTTTCTAGCAGGCTTCCAGCTTGTAAATGAATTCTTTAGTCCAATCAAGAGAAATAAGAGCATGATCAAGCCTAGCCTGAATACATTCATTACCAACTCTCTTGTTACTCCAAGTAAATTGAATTCCATGGAGGTCCATATCCATTAAACCCTCTTTATTTATAAACTCTAGTAAATCCAATCTCCCTTCTAGCTGGGTAGCAGTACCTCCCATTTTCTCATGATCATAGAAAGGCACATTGAAGTCTCCCATTATAATCCATCGTCCAAAATAGTCCTTACTTTTAAAATTGGAAATAGACTCCCATACCTTTTTCCTTAGGTGCTTAATGTTGGGAGGGTAAATATTCACAATATACCAACCCTCTTTCTAGTCAACACTAGTAATTTTGGCTATCATAAGATATTTACTAGCAATCATAATAATTCCAAAATAATAATTCTTCTTCTATAACATCAGAGTTCCCCTTGATGCACCTTCTGAACACTGGCACTTATAGAATAATTTTTAAAATCTTTAATCTGTTCCACTTTCTCTTTATTCATCTTAGTTTCTTGTAGCAAGAGGAAATCAAGCTTTTGTTCTCTAACAAAATTCCTAACAATATCCAGTTTATGAATACTATTCAGCCCCCTAATATTCCAAGTAATGATTTTCATATCTATTTTTTAGGGGTAAAATCCAGAATAGTTGCCTGCCCACCATCAGCAATATTCTGCATACTTTCTAACTCTCTAGTTTTCTTAGTGGATCTTCTTCCAGGTTTGTTCGGGGAACCAACATCTGATTTCACCTTAGAATACTATTTAGCTCTTTTTCCAGATTTATTCAGAGTAGAAGCAAGAGGTTTCACCTTAGTTTCCTGATCTATTTTACTACTTCTAGTTTCTACCCCCTTAGTATTGATCTTTTTTTCAGCCCTTTTTCTTTGGTTTAATTTGTACTTTGAGTTTTCTCCATTATCTTTCACAACTTCTAGGGGAGGAAGCTCATCCAAAGGAAAGTCATTATCAGCCTGAGATAACACCTGGATCTCCCTGGACTAAGAAAAAAGAAGATCTCCCTCCTCTGATTTATTTCCAGCTTCAGCCAAGAATTCACCTTCCTCTAGCACAATTTTGTCATCTACATCACTCCATCGATCCTCTATCCTTTGATAGATAATGATTTGTTTTGATAGATTTGTCAGATCCTCTATTCTTTGTTTAGGTATTATGGTCTCTGATTGCAAACCATGTCCTTCTTTCTTAGAGTTTACTTTCTCAAAAGAAAGCTCTTTATCCGCCTCAACATGTAGAGTATTAGAATCTTTAAAAGAAGGCTCTTTATTCGCCTTAGCATATGGATCTTTAGAATCTGCATTATTCTTTTGTTCTTGGCAATGATCTTCTTTAGGTTTCCATACTTTCTTTTGCTAGACCTTGGTCTTTTTTCCATCCAAAACACTACTAAGATGATTTTTACTTTTGGAGGGACAATTTTTAACCAAAAGCCCCTGTTTCTTACAAGCATAGCAAGAGTTGGGCAAATCTTCAAAAAAAATTCTTGAGTTTTTTTACCGAGCTTGGATATTAGTTCCACCTTTTCTGGGAGATGATTCAGGTTTGCCACTTTAACATAAAGTCTAGCACTTTGAATTTTGGTTCTAGAAGCCGTAGCATTATCCAATGCCACAAGTTCACCAAAAGAACTAAAAATACCTTTAAAAATGTCCTCATGCCAAAATTCCAAAGGGAGACCAAAAAGTCTAGCCCAAATGGAAGTGGCTAAGAAAAAAGAATCTGAGAGATCCATGTTAGGCTCCCATTTTTTTATAGTGAGAGAGCATTTACCAAAAGACCACGGTCCTCCACTAAGAACTGTATTCATATCTTCCTTACAGTTGAAGATAAACGAGAAGAAACCATTTGACATTAGTGCAATATCTACCTCTCCATGAATAACCCAATTCCTTTTAACCATTTTTCTAAGAGATTCTAGATCTGGTCTTGCACCTAAAAATTTGCCCACGAGGGTAAATTCCATGGAAGACACATAAAAATTGACTAAAAGATCTGGAATAAAAACTTGAAACTCACCTTTCTCCCAGCAAGACTTAGCAGTCACCGGTGGGAAAAGAGATTTTCCAGTAGGTTTCTTTCCAAACAGAGATGACCAAGTCCTTCATTCTGAGAACCCTACCTTCATCCCTTCTGAGAACTTTTCCTTGTTAGAAACAACATTATCTTTCTCCTTTTTGAGATCCTGCCCCACCACATGATCTAATGGGGGGACACGGACCCCACAAAAAGGATCAGATACGCATGAAGACTTTCCATTATCCACATCGACCAATGATTTTGACCCAACATTCTTTTCAACACCCCATACAGTTCCTCCAAGGTTTGTACCTCCTGCTAGATTCTCCTCGACCAGTTTCCCGCCTGCCTGCGAACTAGCTAATTCAAATTCTGAAAGAGCACTCATCCTATTTTTTAATTCAATTCATGATTGAAGATAAGTTTGCAGCATAGATGTATTTACTTGAGCTTGACAATGAATAACTAAATGACCCTTGCCCAATATTTAATTTTCTAATGGGGTGGTAGGATAATAAGAGTGTTTGAATATTAATCAACTACCTTAATGATTTTGGTAAGGACTCCAACTTCTCACATCAAAGAATTGTAATTTTGACCAATGAGGAAAATTTCTTAATAAAGGTGGGTAAACATATCAAAAACTAGATCCCTCTATCCAACACTTACAATTTCATTACTTCCCCAATGTTAGCTAGTAGCTCACATATGCTAGTATCATATAAATAGATCTCTCTCAATGATGCATGATTTATGATTTGATGAGGAAACTCTTCCAATTTTGACCAATTTGAAATTTTCAAATACTCATTAAGTTATTTTATGTTTCCAAAAAAATTTGATTCTAAGGTAATAACATGACATACCACTAAATTGATATGTTTTAGGTGTTTCAGGTGTGTCAACTACTTATAACTAACTAGAAACATCTTAAAAATCATGCAATTGGACAAATGTGGATGATGTAAGTTTTTCATTTCAAAGCTACTAAGTAGTGATGATAGCTCAAAACAATGTCTTAAATCTAGGTGCACCAATGATTAGAGAAGGAAAAATTCTTCAAGTAGGCTCTACACTTTACTCTTAGACCTCATGACTATATTTTTAAAATGATTCAAACATCCTATTGACTCTATAAATATTTTAAATCTAGTGCAACCTTCAATAACCAACTCTTTTTCTTAATTAAAAAGTGCACTTTTATTATTGAAACATAATAGTACAATTATAATCATATAAAAAAATAGGTGGAGGGAATCATAATCCATAATGAAATTCAAATTGACCTAGAGAAATCTTCAATAATATAAACTACATCAAAACAATGCCAAAATTAAGGTTTTATAATGATTATAGCCATAATTAAAAAATGGTGATAAAAATAAGGACCACCAAACACAAAAAATAAAGCCAATAGGTAATAATGGCAAACATGGATATTAGAGGAGGTGAAGGGTGGGGCTATCAGGCTTTTCCCTCTATACATTGGTGCCTAGAGAGTCTATTGTGTTAGGTACGGGATTCCACCCATTAGTTTTTTACTTTTATATATTTTCCTCAACCTACTAAGAAGGAGAAATGGCAAGATCCAAGTGTAGAAACTTATCTTTGGGAAGAGCACCTAGGCCAATACCACTAATACTTCCAAGATGGTTAAATATGACACCACCATAGGGATGTGAAGGTTTATGGGAACATGGAAAGTAAAATCACCTACTCCTAGAATGACAATGACAAAAACCCTAACACTGGCCTTGATAAGGATAATGATGGTGTAGAAGATCTAAAGGCATATGACTAACAACACATAAAATACTCACCCAATGGTCCAAAAGAGTATGGAGGTGCTCCACCTTTAAATTGACCTCCTCCACCTATACTTGCATATAATATAAAACATTAAAGATAACAATAACTTTATTAGTCACTAAATTTTTTTTGCATAGATTCATTATTAAAAATATCATGATTTCTATATTAAAAATATTACTTAAAATATCTACCAAAATTTATTCTATTTTGTGAGTAAAATGGTTGAGTGCCTGAGAAGAACCATTTCCTAACTAAATAATTATATGATAAAAGGTTGAAAAAGGGTATTAATCTATTTTCAAAAATATTGAGCATGGGGGTAGAACCATAAAAGGTGTTTAAACGTCTCAACCTGATGGTAAGCAACGCATGTGGGATTTGAAACCCATATATGCTTGACTTGATCTCCAATTGGTAGGTACTAGTAGAGAATGCACCAAATATAATGATCTATTTTGGGCTCAATAAGGGATTTTAAAATATTGGTAAACTTTTTAGCCCAGATAAGATCTAGAAACCTTAATTTCAAAGGGGGTTGAGGGTTTCAATTAGAATATACAAAAGGGAAAGAACATGATACCCAATTTGAGATTTTTACTAGTATAAATGAGTATTATTATTCTAATTCCAATATGCATACTATGGGGGTCTAGTGCACAAACACTCCTTGATAATAGTGCATAAAATCTTGTGGGATGTTTGAGAACTTGGTAATCTAGCATTGACATCTTTAATGGATTTAATTTTATATGAAACCTTCGTGGAGTGGAGAAGAGTAAATAATTATTGGGTAACTCTATCACACAATCTCAACAAATGCATTATATCTTTGATTTGGGATCCCCTATCTTTATTGGATTCCTCAGTTTTGAGATTTTGTCTTCATTAAGCAACTTGAGATTGAAAATGAACATTAAATGGAGAATTGCCAATTTCTTATGAAATCATATGGAATTCATGGTATGATGCTTCATGATCACATTGGATAAATATATTTTCTTGGTTTACATGTGCTCAAAGAAAGGTGATATTCTTATTAATGGCATTGTCCCACCAATCTATCCAACTTGTGTCTCCTGTAGATTTTGAAACTAGATTCTAAATATGTTTGATGTGGCCCAGAGTTCTATAATGCTTGAGATGAGCAGTATTGAGATATAAATAGGACTTAGTTGATCTAATTTGAGGTTATATCCATTAAATACATAATCAAATAGGTTGATTCTCTAAAATAATGGCATTGTCAATGATAAACACTAGGTGAGTGGTATAACTAGAGAAGGAGAACAACTATTGTTCCATGAGTAAAGCCCAATCCAAACTTTTAACAATATGTCTTGACCTTGTCTAAAATTTGATCAAGTAAACCAATATGAAGTAGATTTTCTTATTTAGTGGTGATTGGGATCATAGATACCAATATTACCATGCATGTATAGCCACACTTTTCTCTCCCCATCATACCAACACCTGGGAGGATAATTATTTAATTTCATTGGATTCCACCATGTTAAAATCACCACAGAGAATCTAGTGAGCTTTGAGAAGAAAATAAGTGAACCACCTCCAAAGGAGAGATATTTTTATGGTGTCATTTTAAACATACAAGTTGGCTAACCAATAATTTGGTTGTAAAAATAAAAAAGGGTCCACACAACCTGATTGGTAGGGTCAAACCCCATAGAAACAATATTTTGGAATCTTTGGCACTAAAAATGTGATGACTCCTCCATGGCTAGGCTCATGATTGGAAACATGGAAAAGTGCTCATTGATAAATCATGCAAGTATAAAAATGAATAAAACCAAAAAAATATCCTCTTTAAAACACAACACTTTCATGTTACAAAATTTATGATAAGTATCCTTGATTTTGTACCTACTAGTCAAGTCAGTAAAGACATGAACATTCCATGACTAAACTACCATGGGGAAACACCAAGGTGCATTTTATTTCCCTCTTTGAAATCCTCAATGTCTAAAAACTTGTTAGTGAAAGAAATATTTTTATGGTTCCCATATATAAATTCACTCATTTGGAAGGGACGTCATTTTTCTTGAACATATTCTCCATCTTGCAAATGAGAAGGATTGTGCGACTGACTAAACATAAATTTATGATCAAATGACACCATATTTTCCTTTATATGTGTGATTATAAGCTCAAAATGGGGTTGTAATTATTGGGTGGTGATAACCATAGGTTGAGAGCTAAAATGGTGGTTATTTTATGTGGCATACGATAAAGAGGTAGTGGTGCTTTAGTGGTGGAAGGCATAGATTTTTATCATTAGAAGTAGAGGAGCTAGATATAGGAATACCTATGGGTTGATACATAATAATTTTTAATTTAAATGAAAGATTAGAATCAGTGACAAGATGATGCATTCTTATTATTAGTCATATTGGTCTATCCATCACTAACAGAACTAGTTGAGTTATTCTACGTCACCCATTTTTCCTATGGAAAATGTTAATAAGTATCCATTAAAGGGAATTTTTGAATCATAAGATATGAGGATTATTAGTGGAAACAAGTATTTGGAAGATTAATGTAAAGAACAAGATGTGAAAACTAGGTTTCACTAATTTGTATGTCAAGTTTCCTTCAGATCCTTGATCAAGTAAATTCTAACACATACCTGATTCTATGAGTGATCCACATAGAATTTGGGTTGCTCATGGAAAATTAATTACCCAAGGGTTTGATGAGATGTTCAAAAAATCCTCAAATGGTCATAGGGAAACATGAGAACTCAATACAAATTGGGTTTTTGAGTTTAGATTTCTTAGAGACTTGGAAATCCCTTGCCCAATGTGAAAATACCACAAGAGTATTACAAATAAACTAGGGGATAGCCTTAAGATGTTCAAAATTAGCAAAGTGAAATAATAAAAAACTTTTATTAATGTCTTTTACCCATTCAATATTGATGCCATAGGGTTGAAAATGGTTTTGAACCCACTACTTGAGTAGTCTCTTAGGGGGGACTCAGCCAACAAAATAATTAACAAGAGTAAAAGATTCAACCCAGTTACAAGCTTTTTTGAATTAAAGCTAATCAAGCACAACATTAGGTGAAGTGTTTCTTAGGTTAGAACTAATATCTCATGGAAGACATTTAAGACAAAATTTCTTACCCTATTTAGTGCCATGATTATTTATAGCTCCACTAGTGAAACCTACATCAAACAATGCAAGTCCAGAGGAGGCATACATTAATATAAGGGGTTGTTACAAATTATGCCCAATGGTTGGAATGATGACCTAAATTAACATAATAAATTTTTAATAAACCATACAAAATAATACATATATCTATTAAATATTGGCAGTAGTGCCACATATGTATGCAATCCTAAAATATTCCCTAATTTATCTCCATAATCTATATTTTATCTAATTAACCCTTTTAAATGCAATAGAACTAACAGTGTTTTTTCATTTAATTATATGGAAATCATATGACCATTAAATTAATTTCATAGCATATATATTATATAACTATAAATTAGGATACTTGCATCTACAATTTCCTTCCATAATTCTTGTATGTTTCAAGTTTCATCAAGTTCCAAAACTCTTAAATTTTTAAATGGTAGCCATGATGGAAGATCTAAAAGAGAAATTTTTGAAGGGTAACTCTTGAAAAATTTACAATTTTTTTGTTTATATAAAACATCTCATATTATTTACATTTATCATAAGCTTCATAAGCGAGGAAAAATGAGGAAACATGGAAAAAGCATATTTTATTATATTACAATTATATATATATATATATATATATATAATATTATATTACAATAATGTTGTTAGTCATTCTTATTTTAATATATATTTTTAAAGGGTAATTTTGAGTTGCAGTGTCGCTAATTATTAATATAATTTAAGTCCACGTGTATATAGGTCTTTGGGTATGTTGAGTCATATATATATATATATATATATATTACAAAAAAATTATATGACAAGAGGTTCAAGCGGTTCAAACTAATAATTAGTGTTATGTAAATATAATAAATATAAATCATATGGAAATTCAAATAAATTTAAATCTCATACTTAATTATTAGAAGTAGAATTAGTATGGTCAAATGGGTTGAAGTGAAATTCTTATACATGGACCCTAATTAGTAAGTACTAAAACATAATTTAGAACTCTATTTATATGTTTATTTTTTATTTAATAAGTAAATCTAATGAAACACTAAACTATTAAAAACTAATTTAGGCTACATAATATATAAAACCTAACTGTATAATATAGTAATTTATAGAATTTTAATTGGGCTATAAATAGTAAATTGATAAGTAGATATGTAAACCTAGCTCCAATTGAATTTATGTTGATTACGTAGGCTGACTGTTAATATAAAATAATTATAATAATCTTTGATCTATGTCACAACTAAAATTAAAATTTAAAAATATATTGGGATAAGGATGCATTAGGAGGATAGGGATGCAATGTGGCCTTATCTATTGATAATGCCCACATTTTGATTGGCTATGTGATTAATTTTTTTGTTTGAGTAACTACAGCTATCTGAGAGGGTTTACTAACTATCTACATATGTTTTTTACTATAAAGAAGATATGAAAAATACAAACCATATTTCCTACATAATAAACCAAATGGAGATCATATATAAAGTGATGAATTAGGTAAGGGTAATACCTAAGCTATCTTCATAAAACCCTACATAATTTGAGTGTTGCCTACATATCCCAAAAGGGCCTCAGGTTGATTTAGTTTTCCCTCCTAGAGTGATTGTGTGAATATTGAAATTGTATATATGAGTGTAATTAAATAGATTAATTTTAATGATTGACAATGAGTACTCTTGACCTGTAATAAAATAAATTCAAACTTGGCCTATGGCTGTTAGAATAAATCAAAAATTGAAATTAAAATATTAGTGCCCTTGTACTCAATGTTTAATAGAATTTCCAAGTGATTGATAGATGATGATTTGAGAGTCCTTGATGTGCTTATATAGAGTAATCTTTGAAATGTTTTTATTAACCAAACTTAGCTAAAAGTGAGGGAGAGTTAATATGGAATCTCTCAAAATTGAAAATTTATTGTTGGAGTGCAAGGGATAAGATTACACTAGTGAATAAGGTTTAGTTGTAGCCTTGTATTAAAAGGACAAAGGATGATGGGATTTTGGTGAAAATATTTTATAATAAAAAAAGTGATGCCTAAATTATGTTTTCAATAACTGCAAGATAATAAGTGTAATAGTGAAGACTCTCATAGATATTGTAAGCTATAAAAATGGTGAATAGGCCAACTAAGGTAAGTATGTCAATATTAAACATTTTAAAGTAATTAATGATTCAATTTAAGAGTCTACATTTCCTTTCTTTATTCTAATGATGAAATGAAGTAAAATTATTAGAGTAAAGGAGATGCGAACCTAAGTGTGTATACACACTTTATATTTTGATGTGAAGTTTTATTGTGAAATATGTAACAATGAAAAACCTACAATAATTCCACTAAAATTAATTACTATTCATATTTAAAACTTGAAAATTTGAAACTTTAAAAAGAGATCCAGGAAAGAACACACCTAAAAGAGTATGTAATCTAATTTCCATGTAGCTTGAAAGTGTAAAAGTGTGTGTGCCCCCTTATTAAGGCATTTGGATACATGTTGAACCTATGAAGAATTGATAGTGATCAAGCCTAAATTTGAAGCCCATTAAAATCCCTTGATTTTGAAATATTGTATGCTTCAACTCTTATTTGAATGTGTATAGTTATCTATAAAATAATTTATGGGGTGGAACCACCAAATGTGGCTCACTATAATGGAAAAAGTGCAACCATAGACATTGAATGTCACTAGACTATAATGTGGCCCACTTGAAAAATGCAATTAATTGCACCATTATAAATAGATCTAGATTATATTTAAAACTTTTGTACCTTTCAAACTTTTCAACTTTGAAAAAGTGAAATTTTAAATTTCCATGTAGAAATGAGAACATTAATAAATATCATGCCCCTTGTATCTATATTGAATTGATATAGAATGCCAATTGAACTTGTAACTTTTTAAACTTACAACTTGTAACTGTTTGAAACCTATAACTTGTATTTTTAGGAATGGGTGCACATGCACGTCACCTACCCCCATAATTTGATTTTTTTTTATAATTTTGTTGCATTATAAAAATTGCATATTGTCATAAATATTGAATTTGTTTCTCATGGTAAGCTGATTGTGTTTTTTACACCTTTTGAGATAAGGACATAGATTTCAAGTCATTTATCACAAAATAAAACTTTTAGAATATGTGAAAAATGTAAGCATATTATATCATATGAACATTTGAATTGTATTGTAGCGTAGTATTGAATATAGTATTAGATTATGCATGAAAAATGTGCTAGATGGATATAAATTGACATATATAAGAAGCATGTGCTTGATATGTATCGTGGCACTAGAGTAAAAGATATAAATAATGCATGATATGAATCATGGCACCATAGAATAATGTAATGAAAATAAAATAAATGTCATACAATGGCACACATAAAGCCCATATATTAATGTAATACAAATATAATCGGTGTTATAGAATGTCACACATAAGGCCCAAAGGTGACATACAAGGGACATGTGAATGTCGTATAAACATACAAGGCCAAGGAACACACACAAATAGCATGATGATGAAATACAAGTAATAAAATGTATATGTTGCACACACAAGGCCAAGGGTCACACACAAATGGCATGATAAAGCCATACAAGTAATAAAATGTATATGTTGTACTCACAAGGCCAAGGGCCAAAAAAAATAAGCAAATAAGCCCTAACTTATCATGTATTAAAATGATAATCATAATATAATCATAGATCAAATGAGAGTAGTCTATATCAATCATATGTATCAATGTCATTGTTACTAGGCAGCATATCCATGTAACACAAAGTAGAATATGAGTAATTAGAAAAACATCTATATGATATATAACTTGACAAGGTAGAGATTTTATAGATAGATACAAATTTTTTAAGTGTTAAAAAATAATGAAGATATGTCCCTAACTTAACAAGGCTACTAGGTAAAAGGGAACCTTGACATCAAAATCCCATGTAATAGTATGTCATCTATCACACTCATATACTTCATGAAAATTATTGTGTATTGAAAGATAAATGAAATATGTGATCTAATAAACATGAAATAGATAACATATGTAAATAAGTATGTTAGCAACATTTGTAAATGTTTGTAGGTCCTATTTTTGAATTTTTGAAAATATTTTGATTTTGTTGTATTTTTGGAGTATATTTTTTTTTTTAATTTTTTTATTTTTTCAAAAAATATCTATCTAGGTATAATAATGATGTAAATGCATGGTGTTCATTATATTTTTAATATGTTTGACTTCAAGTGTGGATAATCAATAAGCTCATGTACCAATATTTTAAATGATTATGATTGGACACAACCATTTGGGTTTAAATTTTCCTTTATTTTCTTTACAAGCATTGATATTCTTTTGATTTTTTTATTATTAGTAAAGAGGGTTTTTTTTAAATAGGGACATAACATTATATAAGAAACAAATTGAATTGGTCTAAAGATACTAGAATAGTCATAAAAATAGATCAAAACACCCAAAAAAAACTAAACAACATACAACTAAAGCCCTCCCAAAACATAAACATTTACAAAACTAAGGGGCATATTCTAAGGTTTAGCTATGACCCATCCAAATCATTATCCTTTTGAGATCTAAGGGTCAAATTTAGTTATTCTAGCTATATGGCCCAACATAACATCTATATCTAGGTTGGATATTATTTGGCTCCTTATTTCCTCTACCTTTCCTTTTTTTACTCATAACCATCCATTTTCCTCCTTCCCCTAAATCTAAAATTTTGGGAATCGATACTTTAAGTGCATCAACTAGTTTGAAATTTGATAATGAGACTGTGGCTGAATAACCTTCCCTTGAACCAATAGTTCACAATTAATTTTAGATCATGAATCTTCCTTCAAAAAGGCTACATCCATCTCAACTTTCTTATCCTCTATTTTTTTTATTACGGGTAAAGTGGAGTTTTTTGAGAGGGACTCTGCCCTTAGATACAAAAAATGTAGTCCTAGCCAAAAGAATTAGAAATATCTAAAAAGGACTGCACAACAAAACAAAAACAAATTAAAATCTGGGACATAACCAACTCACAATAACATCAGAACAAAGACAACAAAGACTAAAAATAGACAAATAGCACAAATAATTAGGAAACAACATAGATTACCCTCTAAGTGTTGCATTCCAATTTTCTAACATTTATTTTAGGATATGTTCCATGCTAAAGAGATATTGATCTCTGCCTTTAAACATTTATTTACTTATTATGGGTAAAAAACTGAAGCCTTCACCTTCAAAATTATTTTTAATAAATGCACAAGAAATACCATAATAGCAAGACAATTAAAATTTTGGCCTTATTGTGTGATACTAGGGCTTCAAGATTATGTTTAAGAGATAAATTTTCCTCTTCTAAATTGTTGACTTTCTCTTCCAAGTCCTCACCTGGTTATCCAACTCCTAAAATTCTTGTTTTTTATAGGACACTTCTTTGGAGCCAAAACCTTTTCTGTTGGTCTCTTTGATTAAACATTGTTCCTTTTGGAACCATCTAATGAAAGCTTTGTGAAGATCAATTTCCCCCCAAAGATATTTGAGGTTGTTATTCTCCTTGTAAGCCTCTTTATCACTCACTTCTTCCTCTCATTCCTCTTAATATTTTCATGCTCCTTATCTCTATGGCAGTGAGATCTTTCTGATTATTCAAAATTTTAAGACCCTCAATTGCCTCTTATGTCCCATGTTTATCAACCCTATTATTAGTGTCTTCATAACTAGACAATTTGGTCATGATGGATTTTTTAGACCCATCCTCATCCTTCTTTTGAACATTCTTATTTCTCTAATATCTTTGAATCTTCTTGGAATATTCATTTAAGTTAGAATTCTCAACATCTTCCACTTAGGGTATATAAATCGAATACATCTTCTCATATTTTACATACTTTCATAGAATCAGAGTTACTGCTTGGTGAAGAGGAAGCTTCAAGTTTTCCATAAAAAATATAATGTAATAAGGAATGCTACCATAAGATAATGTCTGAAGAGATTAAGAAAAATAAAGTGAAATTTTAAGACTGAATTGTAACTTCCATCTAAAGTGATGAATTTCATAATTTATTTGGCCACAACATTGTAGGGTTACAAGATTAAATCCCTTAAATAACGATGTTGGAATGGGATTAATCCCTCTCCCTCATATAATAATTTATTAATTTTTCCATTGGTGTCTCTATTAGTTTTATATAAATTTATGCCATTTGTATTCATGTCAATAACATGGCCAATGAGCTCCTTTGTTACCTCAAATTGAATCCCTTAAATCTTAACAACTATGTCATTCCATCCCTCTAGAAAATTCATGTAAATATGAGGGTCATAACCCTTAATTTTCATAATGAGGTTTATGAATCCTCCAACCTAAAGTATCTCCCACAGATCTCTGACTTTGTGCAATGTCTCCACTAAGGATGGTTCTACCTGACATAGATTACCTCCCATTTTGTTTGTTCCCTAATTCTACCAGAAATGAATCTATGTAGAGAATAAAAATAAATGGAGGGTCACCTTATTCTAATTGAGGGATTACTCATGCCAAGGGAAATGATTACTCAACCATTCAAATCACTTAATCATGATGAAATTTGCAACTCATATTTCCACATGAGTTTCACTATAGATGACTAATCCATCATTAAACCTCCTCCTTCATTTAATTTGTTAGGACTTTAGATCATATAAAAATATTAATGAATTAAAGATATAAATAAAATGTAGAAATCACAACACAATAGAGACACAGATTTAATGTGGTTCACCCAATATGGGCTACATCCACATAAAAACAACCAATCCTTATTATTTAGTTTGATAAATGAAGGGAAAAACCTGCAATACATCCATTGCAATATCCTCTTCATTCACGTACTATATGCCACCATGATTACAATGCCCTCATATAAAATGAGGGTTATATATTATGTAAAAAATGCACAAACATAATTTCTACCATTAGATCTATGACCTAATAGTGAATGGTCCAGATTTACTATGAAATTACAATATTTTACAGTGCATTTTTAACAAAATTTTGCTTCGAGGGCGATGCCCTCAAACCCCCACTAGAGGGGGATCCAAATCGGTCACTTCCCCCCTGTAACCCCATGGAAACCCTAGTGGGGGAGCATTTTCCCCTCCCGTCCACACCCCCTATCAAGAACTGGCATTAAAATAATATCAAGCTCCACCATCCAATAATCTCCCACTTGGAGACTGATTGTTACAACTCCACCATTACAAATCTTACTTTAACTTTTCTTTAAACTTTTACCCTAGCATGTTTCTCACCTTCATTTTTATCCTTGAAAACCTATTGAAGTTGAAAAACTCTCTAACTTCTCTTTAGTGACTGCCTTTGTTAGCATATCTATAGGATTTTGACTCATATGGATTTTTTCCAACTTTAGTTGACCATCCTCAAAAACTAAATGAATGAAGTGATACTTAAGTTATATATGTTTGGTTTTATTAGTGTAGGTTTTTATTTTTCCCTATTTTTTAATTAGGAAAATTGTATTTCTTGTGCATACTTGGAGTTTTCCTACATTTGTGGGATAGGCTAGCTTATGTGGAGATGAGTGTCATAGGTGTCATAATAATGTCGTAATTAACTCCCTTGATGGGAGTTACTTCTCTATTCTTAGCACCTCGTCACCACCTTTCATGGAGGAGTTATAGTCTATTCTTGGGGTGCCTTGGCCACCTTTTTTGGAGGAGTTACTTACATGCTCTCCTATATGTATTCTTCACTTTGGCCATCTCATGTTAATTAGATTTTGGTTTTCTCCATTTTGTCTTATGCAATTTATCTTCTTGTATAATTTCAAATTGCTTTAGCATCTATATGGTGTGCACTTGCTTCATCTCGTGTGATCACGTCTCCATTGCATTCACATTGTCTGGATTTTGGCAATAACTTCGATATGGTATCAGAGCCACTCTGGTAATCGTGTGTCTGGTTATGCTATTAATTTATTTTGAAATTCTTACTTTGCTTCCTTAGTAGTTTTTTTTTAAAAATCCGTTGCATTTGAGAGCTTTGGTAGAGTTTCTTGAAAACTCATGCAAATCCATATGAAAACTTGTTAAAAAAAATTGCTTTTGAGTTAGAATTTTCCAAGACATCTTGTCTAGATTGTTGTGGCTTTAGCAAAGGCAGTAGAATTCCTTTTCTCTTGGTCATTCTATAGGAAAAGACAGATCTCTGCAACTGGTTTCTATGCTTGGGCACCTTTTTTGTGTGCAGGGAGTAGAGGGAAGAGCAACATCAACCACGCCATCAAAACTATGCATTTTTTCCTTGCTGAGTTTAGTCTTTTTGGTTTCCTTGTTGTCTGCAACTCTGTGCCAAGCTTTTGCAACTCTGCGTCAAGCTTCTACAACTTTGCGCCAAGATTATACAACTCTATGCCAAGCTTCTAGAACTCCATGCCAAGTCCTTCCAGCTGACCTTTCTCTATTTGCAAGGCACCAATTAGGTCGTATGGCATCTAGTGTGCAGGTCTGCATATTTTTCTTTTGTCTTTTCTACAAGCAAATCTGGACTGTGTTTTTTTTTTGTGCCCCTTCCTTACTTGGCATCCCATGTGGGCCCTTGGACACTTGGCATCCATCGAATTGTCCTTTGCCTTTTTTTTAGTTAAAAATTGACTTGTATAAAAAAAATCAGTCAATTTGACAGAATATTAATTTTTTTAGACAATTTGATAATATGGGGGTTTACATTTAAAACTTGTATCTTCACCTATCAAAGACGAATGGTGAGGCCCAGGTTGGTAGGAGGCCAATTCCCCCTGATAAAGACCTCCTTTGTATTCCTCATTTTGTACCAAATCCAATGAGTGGTTGGAAGGCCACTTTCTCTCTCAAAACAGGTATTTTTAAAATGTTTTAGTGTCTTTTTGCAAAAACTCTAGTTTATGAGAAAATTGAACCTTTAATATCTTACAAATGGTAGCTCAGATTTGGGTGTCATTTTTTGAAAAAGTGTTTGTAATTCAATTTTCCATAGTGTAGGCTTGTTATCTATCAAAAATTCACTAGTTTATAAAGTGCCTAAAATTTGGGTCTCGTGGGATGCATTTGCAGCTGAGTCTGACGTCTTGCTTGCTTATAGTCTTGCACCGATTGCTCTAAGACACATTTTCAACTGAGCCCGACGTCTTTTGAGCATGCAATTACATATTTGGGGGGGGATCAATATTTTAGGGGGTGTGATTACTTTTCACAACTTGCATATCTTTGCTTTCATTATCCTTTCTGCATAATTTCACAACTTGCAATCAACACAACTTCACCTAAATTCAGCTTAGAATAGATTATTTTCAACTTAAACCACTAACACCCTTCAACTATCATGAATGGAAGGTTAAAATGTCAATCATTCTTAGAAGCAAAGGGTTGTATAGGATCGCCATGGGTACTGAAGTAGAACCCAACACTGATGTTGAAAAGGTCAAGTGGTACAACTGTAGTGATGAAGCCTATGGATTACTTAGCTTGTCTGTGTCTCCAAAACTTCTCTTTCATTTATAAAACTCTAAAACTCCCAAAGAAATATGGGACACCTTAGAAACCTTATTTGGGAAGCTTGATGAGATGAGAGATCATGAGCTTGAAAACGAACTCAAAAGTCTAAGTCCTAGCAACGTTGACACCCTATAGGACTTCTTCACTAAGTTTAAGGCCCTTAAATTATAATTTAAAGAATGTGGGATAGAGAAGAAAGATGATCAACTCATTCTTTCTATTCTCGCAAAGTTAGGTCCAAGCTATTCAGTCTTTGTCTCCACTTTCCATGTCACAAAAAGTGCCCTTGGCACTACATGGAAAATGCCTTCTTTGGATTCATTCATTGCCAACTTGACTAGGGAACAAGATAAGCTAATTCAAATGGGCACAATGAAGTCTACTCAACCCCAAGCCTTGATAGCTGGAAATGGTAAAGATAAGACTTCAACAAAAGAGAAGAAGAAAAAGAACAAGGACCAAGAGAAGAAGAAAGAAAACAACAATCCTGCAAAAACAACACTAAGTCTTCATCCTCCAAAGCTAAACCAAATAAGAAGAAGGTTAAGTGTGCCTATTGTAAAAAGATAGGGCATGATTAACACAAATGCATGAAGAAACAAATAGATCACCTAACTCATCTTCTAGAGAAGCACAACATAGGTGTTCCTGAGTCCATCAAGCATAATTCATCTACCCAAGATTCTACCAAGGCAAAAGGCAAGGGTAAGGAGAAAGAAAAGGGAAAGTCCCTTGTAGCTACTACAGCTTCTACATCATCATGGGTCATTGATTCAAGTGCTTCTCACCACATGGGCTCTTCACTAGTTGAGTTTTCATCTTTAGAGCCTTGTAGCATGACTTGAATTAGTTTGGGTGATGACACATCAGTTTTTGTTGCAGGGAGAGGGTCAGTTGAAATGGAAGGAGGAACATTCAATAATGTTCTAAGTGTTCCTTCTCTTTCAGCCAATCTCTTATCAGTGTACCAAATCACTCACATTGGTCAGGGCATGAGAGTTGAGTTTTCACCAGATTTAGTGGCTATTAGGGAGTTACATAGTAATACTACAGTGATAGTGGGTAGGGAAGATCACCAAGCAAGTTTATACACCTTCGCACATTTTGCACCAAAATCTTCTCTAATAACATTGCTGACTCATTCAGATGAAGTTAGCAAATTATGGCATGAGCAGTTTGGCCACCTTAACTACCGCTACCTTGAGCAAATTTGCAAACATGACATGGTCATTGGCTTGCCTCGTATCCAATTCTCAAAAGGACTTTGCGATGGGTGCTCCCTTGGGAAGCATCCTGAAGCAAAATTTGACAAAGGCAAAGCTTGGAGGGATTCACAACCTTTGGAGTTAGTCCACAGTGATGTATTAGGACCCTTTCCCAAACCATCTTTCACAAGGGCCAAGTACATCCTCACTTTCATTGATGATTTCTCTAGGTATAGTTGGATATATTTTCTCAAACAAAAGTCTGAAGTGTTTGAAAAAAATTTAGACTTCAAGGCTCTTGTTGAAAAATAGAGTGAGAAATCCATCAAGGTTCTTCGAACTGATAATGGAGGGGAGTATGTCAGCATCAAGTTTGAGTAGTTTTGCACCATAGAGGGGATTGATTTCTAGTGCACAGTCACTTACAGTCCTTTACAGAATGGGGTTGTAGAATGCAAAAATAAGTTCTTGAAAGAGATGGGTAGCTATATGATTCACTCCAAATCCTTAGCACCACAGTACTGGGCCGAAGCCATCAATTGTGCTTGCTACATTCAAAATAGACTTTGAAAGGGATAACACCCTTTAAAGCTTGGCATAAAAGGAAACCTGATGTTGAGCACCTTAGGGTTTTCAGATCCCTAACCATGGCCCACATTTCGAAGAAGAAACACAAAGCTATGGAGCATCAATCCAAGCCTTGCATCTTTGTAGGATATCCAGATGGTATTAAGGGGTATCGCCTTCTAGATCTAGTCACTCATGAGTTGTTTATCGAGAGAAGTGTCCATTTTTAGGAGAGTCTTAGAGACTCAACACTTGACACTTCTTCTCCCTCATTGAAACTACTTCTTCATGATGATTCCTCATCAGATTCAGATCAGTCACATCAAGTTCTTGACCCAGAGACATCTTCTTCTTCTTTGAGTTCAGACAATGAGGATAGTGATGTAGAGTCATCCACCTCTAGTCAGTCAGAGGATGAAGAGTTAGCACCTGACTCACCCACTTTCGAGCCACTTTGGGCTAGACAGACACTTGAGAGTGATGGCACTTGGGTAGGAGATCCCATAGATGATAGACGTATTAGGGGGGATTTTCAGAGAGATCTACATGTCTTCTTTGCTTTAGTTTTAGATCCACAGACTTTTTGAGAGGCATCTAGGGTACCTGAGTGGGATAATGCTATGGAGGAAGGATATTCTTCCTTAATTAAAAATCACACTTGGGATTTGACTTCACTTCCTAAGGGAAGAAAGATGGTTTGATGTAGGTGGATATATCAGACCAAGTTTGCAGCAGATGGGTCAGTTGATAAGTATAAGGCATGATTGGTCACCAAGGTTTTCTCACAGGTGGTAGGCATTGACTACTCAGAGACCTTTGCACCTATTACAAACATGACTTATATCTAACTCACCTTGGCTATTGCCACAGCACATGGTTGGGATGTGCATCAGATGGATGTGAAGAGTGCCTTTCTTCACGAAGACCTAGAGGAGGAGATCTACATGGAACAGCCACCAAGATTTGTTCAGGATTCTTCCTTAGTATGCAGACTTAGGAAATCTATCTATGGCCTCAAACAGGCCCCTCAGCCTTGGTATGCCAAGATGGATTCCTTCCTTCTCATAGTGGGTTTCACTAGGTGCCATTCTGATCTCAATGTCTACTTTTTGTGGCAGGATGATTCGCTCCTAATTTTGGTTCTATATGTTGATGACCTTTTGATCATCGAGAGTTCTTCATCGACTATTGCAGCAGTGAAGGCATCTCTCCAGAATAGATTTGACATGACAGACATAGGTTTATTGCACTACTTCCTTGGCATCAAGATCTCACAGTTAGATTTAGGGATTTCTCTTGCATAGCCTAAATATGCTCTTGACTTATTGGATCAATTTCACATGGATGATTGCAAGCCATCTCTGACTCCCTTTCTATTAGGAGTCAAGATTGAGGCTGATTATTCTTCACCATTGGTTGATGCCACTCGATATCGGCAACTTGTTGGCAGTCTCATCTACTTGACTCACACCAATTCTGACATATCATATATAGTGGGACTTGTCTCCAGATTCATGCAGAAACCTCATGAGCTGCATTGGAAAGTAGCTAAGAGGATCTTGCATTACATACAGGGTTCACATAGATATGGGATTCATTACAAATTTGGCATAGAGGTTGACTTGGTTGGATATACAGATTCAGACTGGGCTGGCAATTCATAGACTCATAAGTCCACTTTTGGTTACAATTTCTCTCTAGATTTAGGTCCTATCAGTTGGTCTAGCAAGAAGTAGAATGTTATTGCTATATCATCCATAGAGGCAAACTACAGGGGAGTTGTTAATGCAGCTACTGAAGCTATTTGGCTTCAGGGGATACTTTTTGAGAGTTTGGCATTCCTATCAGGCAGCCCACCATTATTTATTATAACCAGAGTACCATTCAAATTTTTAGGAATCCAGTTCAGCACCAATGGACCAAGCACATAGAGATTCACATGCATTTCATTTGGGAGCTTATTCATAATCAGGTCATTGACTTGATATTTTTCTAGTCTTTGAAGCAGGTTGCAGACATCTTCACCAAACCTTTCACTAAGAGCAAGTTCATTCATCTATGAGCTCTTCTTGGGGTGCGGTCCACATCTGTAGCAGCATCATCTTTGAGGGGGCCACTATCCTCTTCTTTCTTTTATGTCTCTCTTTTGGGGGGGAGTTTTTTTCCTACGGGTTTTCTCCTTTTCTCTATCTTATGGGAGATTGCATTTGTACATGGGTACCTCATCAGGCCTAGTTACCGGGACCCATTTTATATTTCCACACTACCCACCTAAGCTATGTTTATGGGGGGTATTAGTGTAGGTTTTTATTTTTCCCTATTTTTTAATTAGGAAAATTGTATTTCTTGTGCATACTTAGAGTTTTCCTACATTTGTGGGATAGGCTAGCTTATGTGGAGATGTGTGTCATAGATGTGTCATAGGTGTCATAAGAATGTCATAAGTAACTCCCTTGATGGGAGTTACTTCTCTATTCTTAGCACCTTGTCACCACCTTTCATGGAGGAGTTACAGTCTATTCTTGGGGTGCCTTGGCCACCTTTTGTGGAGGAGTTACTTACGTTCTCTCCTATATGTATTCTTCACTTTGGCCATCTCATGTTAATTAGATTTTGATTTTCTCCATTTTGTCTTATGTAATTTATCTTCTTGTATAATTTCAAATTGCTTTAGCATCTATGTGGTTTGCACTTGCTTCATCTCGTGTGATCACGTCTCCATTACATTCACATTATCTATATTATGGCAATAACTCTGACAGGTTCTTGAGTGGAATGTTGAGTTATTTTCTAAATGAATTGCACTCTAGTTATCACTATACAACCTACAATCTTCTTACTTTTGCCTCAACTCTTTCATGAACTATTTCATCCATATCATATTCTTGCTTACTTTTGTAGCTACAACATATTCTACCTATGTAGTTGATAAAGCAGCTATCTTCTACAATTTTGAAATCCAACTAACTGATGTATCACCAATAGTGAAAACATAAACTGTCATACTCCTCCTACCATCTAAATCTCTAACCATGTCTGCATCAACATATCCTTGTGAGGTAACATCTAAACCTTCATAGCATAATCATCTATCAATGGTCCCTTTTAGGTAATTGAGAATCCACTTGACTGCATCCTAGTGCTCTTTTGCTAGATTATTCATAAACCTGTTAACAACTCCCACTACATGAGTAATATCTAGTCTCATACACACCATATCATACATTAAAATTCTAACTACTGAAGCATATGAAACTTTAGACATGTAATTAATTTCTTCCTACATTTTAGGACACTATTCCTTTCTTAGTTTAAAGTACCCTCTTAAAGGTGTACTCATTGGTTTTGCATCTTGCATATTGAACCTGACTAACACCTTCTTTATGTACTCTTCTTGAGATAATGTCAATTTTCTATTTTTCCTATCTCTTGTTATTCTCATACCAAAGATTTGCTTTGTAGTACCCAAATCCTTCATTGCAAAAGAATTTTTTAATTTTATTTTGAGATCATTTATATCCTGCATGTTAGACCCTATAATAAGCATGTCATCTACATACAATAACAACATAATATAGCTACCATTACCTAATCTCTTAAAATATACATAGTGGTCAAAATTACATCTATTATAACCTTGTTCTATCATAAACATGTCAAAGTTCAAATAACACTACCTTGGAGCTTGATTTAGACCATACAAACTCTTTTTCAACTTGCACACCATTTTCCCTTACTTTTTACTTCATATCCCTATGACTGATCCATATATATTTCCTCCTCCAAATCACCATGAAGGAAAGAAATCTTCACATCTAACTATTCAAGGTTCGAATCTTCTACTACTACCAAACTTAAAATAGTTCTTATAGAAGTCATTTTTACAACTAGAGAAAATATTTCATCAAAAGCAATACCTTTATTTTGTGCAAACCCCTTTACAACAAGTCTAGCCTTGTACCTCTATTTTCCTCCATATTCTCCCTTAAACCTATAAACCCAATTATTCTACATTTTTCTTTTACCTAAAAGGAATTAAACCAAATCCCAAGTTTGGTTATGTACCAAGGAGTCCATCTCCTTTTTCATGCCTTGCTCTCAATTCTTTCTAGTTTTTACCTGCATTGCTTAATCATAGCTTTCTAGCTCAACACCATCAATCAATAATAAATACTAAAGTGAAGGAGAGTATTATTTATGGAGTCTAATTACTTTGGTAGATCTTCTAACTATGATTTTAGGAGTTTGAGCTACTTGTATTTGTTCTACATTCTAATTTTTGACACTTTTGAAATTTCATTTCTAGTGATTTCATCAGGTATTGCATATTCAATATTTGGATTTTATTTTTTCTTTCCCTACAACTGATCTCTATACATAAATTTCTTATTAAAAATCACATCTCTACTCCTAATGATTTTAAAATTTTCAAAATCTGATAAATGACAACCAAAATCATTAACTCCATATCCAATAAAAGTACATTTATTGGATTTTGCTTCAAGTTTGGTTTTATTTTCTTTATCAATATGGATAAATGCTTCATAACCAAAAGTCTTTAAAAATGAATAATCTACCTTTTAACCTACCCATGCTTCTTTTGGAATGCCACCATTCAAAGGACTTAAAGGCCCTCTATTTATTAAGTAAATAGCAGTATCCATAAGATTTGCCCAAAAATGTAAGGGTAACCCTACATGCAATCTCATGCTCAATGATTTTCATATTCATCATTTATGAAACACCACTTGTTGTGGTGTTCTTGGAACCATCATCTCTCTATGAATCCCATGGGATGAACAATAATTATCAAATTCCTTATTTCAGTATTCACCTCCATTATCTGATCTGACACATTTCAACTTATTTCCTATCTCATTCTCAACCAAAGCTTTCCATTTTTTAAAAGTATCAAAAACATCAAATTTTTTTCATATACAATAAACCTAAGTTTTTCTATTTGAATCATCAATAAAAGTAACATAATAAGAAGAGCCACCAAGGGATGATACCTGAGTTGGTCCCCATACATCTATATTCACAATCTCTAAGTTTTCATCCTTCTTTGTCTTCCCAACTCTGAGAAATCTAACTCTCTTATGTTTTTCATAGACACAGTTCTCACAAAAATACAAATCCACCTTATTCAAATTTGGTAATAAATTCTTTGAGTGGATAACTTGCATCCCCTTCTCACTCATGTGCCCAAGTCTGTGGTGCTATAATTTTGTATTTGCTTTTGTAGAATCTAAAGCAATAGAAGAGTCAACATTAATATTAGATAAATATAATTTACCTACCTTCTCTCCTTTTATATTACCAGTGATCCTTTAGTGACCTTTCTCAAATTTTATGCAAATGTAACTATGCAGCCCTCACTTCCTAACTACCCTATTGAAATTAGATTTTTTCTCAACTCAGGAACATGCATTACCTCTTTTAGCAACCATTTTTTTATTCTGTAATTTTATTTTTATCTTACCCTTTCCTAAAATTTTATAGGTTTCACCATCACCCAAATAAACCTATCTATAATCACCTTGAACATAGTCTTGAAAATATTTCTTATGGGGTGTAGCATGAAATGAATCCCCTAAATATAACACCCAAGAATCATTAATATTATCTTTAAAAATGATTAAATCATCTTGTAACACATCACCTACTACATTTGCTTCCTCATTTTTATATTGTTGTCCATTTCCTTGTTTTCTTTTTTAAAACCAACAATATTTATTTAGGTGTCCTTTCTTCCCACAAATATAGCACATTAACATTCCTCTTGATTTAGATCTTCCCTTATTATACTTACCATGATTCCCTGGGCCCTTTCATCTATCTTTTTATCTTCTCCTATTCTCCATAGTCAAATCATTACCTAATGTCTTACCTATGCTTTTCTATCATATTTCCTTACTAACAATAACACTAAATAACATCATCAAACTTTAAGGTGTTTAAACCAAAGATAAAATTACTCACATCCATGACCAAGCCATTCCAATCTTTTGACAATGAACACATAATCAAAAGATCCCTAACCTCATTATCAAAATTTACTCCTACATAGCTTAACTAATTTGTGACCATGTTAAATTCATTTAAATGATCAACAACACACCCACCTTCTAACATTTTCAAATTACATAAATGCTTCATAAGAAATTCCTTTTTTTAGGATGAGGGTTTTCATACACTCTATCCAATGCCTTTATCACATATATTTTTGTCTTTTCTTTTGAAATATTGAAGGCCACTAATGCCACCAAGCACAACCATATTATTCCTAGTGCCTTTCTATCAAGAACCTCCCAATATTCATCCTTCATAGTTACTAGATTCTATGGTAGGAAAAGATCCTTATGTTATAGATAGTTCTCCATTTACATCTTCCCTAACTAGTAGTTTTGGCCTTTGAACTTTCCTACCTTAAACTTGCATTCTTCTGCCATTGCTCCCACTCAAACTAGGAATCCTCTTTTCCTACAAGTTTATCTACCAAATAAACCTTTGGATCTGATACTAGTTGTTAGGAATATATTGTTGGGGATCAACCAACAATGTTGATTACACTTATGAAAGCAATTAAATGCGGAATTAACCAGAATGATAAGTAACTAGAATGATAAATAGCAAAGAACAAGAGATACAAGAAACCACCCTAAAAACTTGTATTAAACTCTTTACAGAAGGAATACAATTGAAAAAACTTCTTTTCTTCCACACCTCTCTCAGATGTACAGATCTCTCTCTAGATCTCTTTCCCTCAAGAGCTCTCTCTCTCAATTACAATCAACTCCAACAACCTGAAATGATTCACATATACAATTTTGTACTGTTCAACACTCTACCATACAATAAGCTAAGAAGATCGCTCCTATTATATAATAATTAGGAAACATGAGCATACAACTACAGCCATCAGATGCACCTCCTAATCAAGGGCTCTAAATAGTCTTACTAATAATAGAGATACGGACTTAAGACTATCACTTAATCTTAACATGTAAACACTCTATTCTATCGATGGAAATAGCTTTCTGGACGCATAGGTAACCGACGTCAGTTCTTACCTATTTGCCTGTGACCAACGTCAATCGATCCCTGCCGACACTGACATCTCCTGAACTACTCCTGATCGACGTCGGTCGCTCTAGACCGACGCCGGTGACTGTGTAAACCTGCAACTTTGCAAAATGCTCCTTTGGTAAAGCTTTTAGCTCCACACCTTAACAATCTCCCACTTGGAGATAAAAAATTGCACCAGTACCTGTACAGCAACATCTTCTAGCTCCTCCATCTTCAGCTCAATCATGAAGACCAACAAAAGTTGAATGAAGATTCAACTTCTCCTTTGTTACCAGCTTGGTTAACATATCAGCAAGATTTTTATCTGTATGGATCTTCTCCAGCTTCAACTCACCATCTCCCAATACCTATCATATGAAGTGGTACCTAAGCTATATGTGCTTAGTTCTTGAGTAAAAGGCTAAATTATTAGCCAAATGAATTGCACTCTGACTATCACTGTATAATCTGCAACTCTCTTGCTCCTTTCCTAGCTCTTCCATGAACCATGTCATCCATATCATCTCTTTGCTAGCCTCTGTGACTGCAATATACTCTGCCTCTGTAGTTGACAAGGCAACAACCTTCTGTAACTTTGATATCCAACTAACCACCATTCCACCAATAGTGAAAACATATCCTATCGTGCTCTTTCTACCATCCAAATCACCTGCCATATCTAAATCTACATAACCATGTAGAGAAGTATCTAAACCTCCATAGCACAAATGCCTACTGCTGGTCCCTCTCAGATATCTAAGGATCCACTGAACTGCTTTTCAGTGCTCCTTTCCTGGATTGACCATATACTTACTTACAACTCCCACTACTTGGGCAATATCTGGTCGAGTACAAACCATTGCATACATTAAACTCCCTACTGTGGAAGAATATGGAACTCTACTCATGTACTCTACCTCATCATGTAAATTAGGACATTATTCTTTACTCAACTTAAAATGTCCAGCCAAAGGTGTGCTTACTGGTTTTGCATCTTGCATATTGAACCATTTCAACACCTTGTTCACATAATCGTCTTGAGACAAAATCAACCTGTGATTTTTCTTGTCTCTCTTAATGCTCATGCCAAGGATTTTCTTTGTTGCTCCCAAATCCTTCATGGAAAATGTGTGAGCTAATTTCACCTTAAGCTCAGAGATATCCTGCATGTGTGATCCTGTAACCAGCATATCATCTACATACAACAATAGAATAATATATCTACCATTATCCAATCTCTTAAAATACATACAATGGTCAGATTGACACCTACTGTAGCCATGCTCAGTCATAAACCTGTCAAATCTCAAATAGCACTGTCTAGGAGCTTGCTTGAGGCCATACAAGCTTTTCTTTAATCTACACACTAACTTCTCCTTACCTTTGACCTCAAATCCTTCTGGCTAATCCATATATATTTCTTCATCCAAATCTCCATGAAGAAACATTGTCTTAACATCAAGCTGCTCAAGATGCAAATCCTCAATAACAACTAAAGACAATACAATCTGTATAGAAGTCATTTTAACAACAAGAGAAAAAATATCACCAAAATCAATACCTAGCTTTTGTGCAAATCTTTTCATTACCAACCTGGCCTTATATCTCATCTGTCTGTTCTCACCTTCCTTCAATCTGTAGGTCCATCTATTCTTCAGGGTCTTCTTACCAGCTGGCAACTCAACCAAATCCCATGTTTGGTTCTCTTTCAAGGACTCTATTTCCTCAACCATGCCACACTCCCACTAATTCTTAGATTCTACCTATATTGCTTCTTCAAAACTCTCTGGTTCTCCACCATCAGTAAGCAATAAATAGAATAATGAAGGGGAATATTGAATTGGAGGTTTACTTACCCTTTTTAACCTCCTAATGGGCATCTGAGACTCATTCACAATACGCTGTCCACCCAAATTCTCTGACAGTGACCAACCTCGGTCACTTCCAGGCCTGTAACTGGCCGACATCGATTCTGCCTGACCGACGTCAGTTCCTTCCTGGCCGACATCGATCACTGTATGACCGACATCGATTTCTATTCTACCGACATCGGTTCCTGCCTAGCCGACATCGGTCTCTGTGTTTTCCTTTCTGTGATTAATTTTTCTCGCGAGCTCATTTTGGACCATCACCTCATCCAATTCTCCATTGCTCTGCCTAGATTGATTCAGCTTCTTCAGCTGATCACTATACATCATGGCTCCTAATTATCTTGTTAGTTCCTAGATTCCAAAACCTGAATCTAAAATTATCAGAGCCATAGCCAATAAATGTGCACCTCATAGACTTAGCATCCAACTTCTTTCTATTTTCCTTATCAACGTGCACAAAGGCTTCACAACCAAAAACTTTGAGAAATGAGAGATCTACCTTTTTACCTGTCCATGCCTCTTCTAGAATTCCACCATCCAGAGCTGTAGAGGGTCCTCTGTTAATTAGGTACACTGCAGTATCAACAGCTTCTACCCAAAACTCTAAGGGCAAACCAGCATGCAATCTCATACACCTTGCACGCTCCATAATTATTTTATTCATCCTTTTAGCAAATCCATTTTGCTGAGGTGTCCTTGGAACCATCCTTTGCCTATGGATCCCATGCATATAACAATGCCAGTTAAACTTATAACTATAGAACTCATCACCATTGTCAGATCTCAGGCACTTCAATCTTCTGCATATTTCATTCTCAACCATAGCTTTCCAAATCTTAAAAGTGTCAAATACATCATATTTCTTCTTAATAAAATAGACCCATACCCATACCTTTCTTGTAGCATCATCTATGAATGAAACATAGTACTGTGATCCTCCAATAGAAGCAACCTGAGCCGGTCCCCACATGTCTGTGTGAACAAGCTACAACTTATGCATCTTCTTTGTTGACCCAGTCTTGAGAAAACTCACTCTCTTCTGTTTTCCAAAAACATAGTGCTCACAAAAATCCAGATCTATGCTTTTCAAATCTGAAATCTTACCTTTTGACTTAAGAATAGACATTCCCTTCTCACGCATGTGGCCGAGCCTAGAGTGCCACAATTTTGCATCCACATCTAAAGTAGATAATACAGAAGGAGAATTGTTAGTAACACAATTACATAAATAGAGAGTACCTACTCTCTTACCTCTGGCCATTACAAGTGCACCCTTGGTCACCTTCCAAGATTCAACTGTGAGAGTTACTGTACAACCCTCATCCCCTAACTTTCTTGCAGAAATCAAATTCCTCTTCAAGCTGGGAACATGCATGACATCTCTCAACACCCATGTGTTGCCATTCTGCATTTTCAGCTACACTTTTCCTTTGCCAATAATTTTACAAGGCTCATCATCCCCTAAATACACTATTCCAAAATCTCCATGGACATAGTCACTAAAATATTCTCTATTAGGGGTAGCATGAAAAGATACACCAGAATCTAAAACCCAAGATTCTATATTATTATGCAAAGAGAATATAAGAGCATCTTATGCAATACCTACAACCTTTTCTTCTTCCTTTCCTTTGTGTTGATTGTCCTCCTTAGGCTTTGACCAGCAATCTCTGCTTATGTGCCCAATCTTTCCACAATTCCAGCATTGTGGCTTCCTGCCATTTCTGGATTTGGATCTACCTCTCACCTTTGACTTAAACCTTGATCTTCCTTTCTTGCTCTTCTCTTTTTGCCTTCCCCTGCTCTCAAAACTTAAAGCATTCCCTGATGTTTCCTTTGTGCTTTTCTTGTGAATTTTTTCATTCAAGATAACACTAACAACATCCTCTAATTTTAAAATATTTGAAGCAGATGCAGTATTACTAACTGCCATTACTAAGCTATGCCAGCTTTTAGGCAAAGAACATAATATTAAAAGAGCTTTAATTTCATCATCAAACACTATTTTGACTGAACTAAATTGATTTACAATTCCATGGAAATCATTTAGATGATTAGATAAAGATCCACCTTCCTGCATACGCAAATTAAATAACTGCTTCATAAGATATACCTTATTTGAAGCTGAGGGTTTTGCATATAAATTTGCTAAAGTAGTCATCAACTCTACCATTGTTTTTGCCTGTGATAAATTAGATATCACAGTAGATGCCAGACTCCAAGAACTTCCCATTCTTCATCATCCATGTCTGTGGGCTTCTTTGCAATCCCACCTAATGGTAAGTATAGATCTTTTTGATACAGATAATCCTCTATCTACATTCTCCAATGTTGATAATTTTTGCCATTGAACTTCTCCATTCTCAGTTTACTTTCTTCTGCCATTGCTTCTCCCACTCAAATAGAAATCCCTACAAAAACCCCTGTGAGTAACCTGTAATCAATACACACTACACAGATCTGAACCACCTGTTAGTGAACCTGAGCTCTGATACCACTTGTTGGGGATCAACCAACAATGTTGATTACACTTATGAAAGTAATTAAATGCAGAATTAACCAGAATGATAAGTAACTAGAATGATAAATAGCAAAGAACAAGAGATACAATAAACCACCCTAAAAACTTGTATTAAACTCTTTACAGAAGGAATACAATTGAAGAAACTTCTTTTCTTCCACACCTCTCTCAGATGTACAGATCTCTCTCTAGATCTCTTTCCCTCAAGAGCTCTCTCTCTCAATCACAATCAACTCCAACAACCTGGAATGATTCACATATACAATTTTGTACTGTTCAACACTCTACCATACAATAAGCTAAGAAGATCTATCCTATTATATAATAATTAGGAAACATGAGCATACAACTACAGACATCAGATGCACGTCCTAATCAAGGTCTCTAAACAGTCTTACTAATAATAGAGATGCGGACTTAAGACTATCACTTAATCCTAACATGCAAACACTCTATTCTATCCACAAAAATAGCTTTCTGGACACACAGGTAACTGACGCCAGTTCCTGCCTGTTTGCCTGTGACCAATGTCGACTGATCCTTGCCGACATCAACATCTCCTGAACTACTCCTGACCGACATCGGTCACTCCTGACCGACATCGGTGACTGTGTAAACCTACAACTTTGCAAAACACTCCTTTGGTGAAGCTTTTAGCTCCACACCTTAACATATATAACATAGAGCACTATTAATTAATTCAAGACATAAATAAAATGTATAAATCATAACACAATAGAGACACAGATTTAATGTGGTTCACCATATGGGCTACATCCACATAGAAATAGCTAGTCCTTATTATTCAGTCTAATAAATGAAGGGAAAAACCTAAAATACATCCACTACAATATCCTCCTCACTCACATACTATGTGTCTCAATGATTACAATGCCCTCATATCAAAGGAGGGTTACATATTAGGGCAAAAATGTATAAACATAATTTCTACCATTAGATATATGACCTAATAGTGAACAGTCTTAGTACATTTTTAACAAAATTTTGATTTGAAGGTGTTACCCCCAAACCCCCATCAGGGTGGGGGGTGACCCTAGTGGGAGGAATTGCCCTCGCATACCCCCTATCAGGAACTAGGAATTAAAATAAGATCAAGCTCCTCCATCTAACATAATTAACAAAGAGGTTTCTCAATTTTAATTTAAGGATTCTTGATTCTTCTTCTCCATGTTACCACCAAGTCAACAATCCATTTCTTGATTCTTAACTTGCTAAAAATCCCTAACCTCTTGTATTTTCTCATATAAGTATTGTAATCAATTTTTTTGCCCTCCACAAAGAGATGGTCAAGATGGGAATCATTCCACCATGAGGTTCTCATATTTTTATGGTAATTTGCCATGAACTAGCCATATTCCATGTTGAAAATAATCACCTACATCACAAGAGTAACCCTTCATAATCAAGGGTCTGAAACCAACATCAATCATGTACTTTCATCTCAATTTTTGTAGGTAATTAACTAGAAATATCCATAAAAACTAAAATTCATGCATAAGTAATATGGAGATAATTAGTAGTAGAATCATCTATTATCATCATCTCTCTCAAGGACTTACCAATTATGTATAGGCTAGATTTAGACTATAGCTATAATGGGAGGTATGAAATATGAGCCTACATAGGTCTAATGTTGAAAGATTCTATCATTGGGTTGAAAAAAAAACCATGGCTTCATCAAAATAAGTTGATGATCTATAATCTAAATATAATCCTATATTATCACATCCTTGTCTCCAAGAAGAGTAAAACTACAATAAAAATCTCTAGTGCATCGATAAATGTCTAGATTACCCTTCATTAGTGGTCTCTAATTATTCAATATCTATTTATGAAGAATTAGTAGAGTTGGCCAATGTTGGTTAAATCTACAAATGCTTACCCTTTCAGAAAACCATTCTTCCCAACACTGATATTATTTTGATTTTATTTAAGTACAAGATCACTAATTTAGAATTCACGATCATAAATTTTATTTCCATATGATATTTTGACATGTTCTTGATAAACCTTTAAATTTTTAAAAGCATATATGCATTTTTTATCAATCATTTTTAATTCATTTAGACATTTTCCCCAATATTCATTATCTTTTATAGTGTCTTTTAATAAGACTCGTAAAGAGGGTATTTATATTTCAAGAGAGATTATGGATTTAGTTCCATAAATAAGAGAGTAAGGAATATATTTTGTTGGTGTGAGTATGTTTGTGTGATATGCCCAAAGAGCATAGATGTTTTGATTATGCTAATATATTCCATGTTTTGCAATGGTCTTTCTTAATATTGTATTGATTGTTTGATTAGTTGCTTCAGCTTTCCCATTTCCTTGAGAGTAGTAAGGGGTGGATAAAGTCTAATGGATTTCAAACTTAACACAAAATATTTTGATTATTTTATTTTCTAAATATGAACCATTATTTGTTATAATTTTATAAGGTAAGCCAAATTTCATGAAAAAATGTGTTAGTATAAATTTTTAAATATTCTCACCTATTGTGTATTTTAAAGGTATATCTTCTACCCATTTTGTAAAATATTTGGTATCTGTAATGATAAAATTTTGTCATTCTAATTATTTGGATTTATTTTTATAATTAAGACAAATCCCCAAAGAGAGAAATACCATGCAGAGATAATAGGATGTAGTGCATATGATGGAGCATGATTGAGATTTATATGCCTTTGACATTGGGAACACAATTCAGCTTGTTTATGACATTCTTATTCCATTGTTGGTCAATAATATCCTTGATGTAAGATTTTTTAAGACATGGTCTTACCACTAAATTTACCTCCACATTCATTATCATAAACTTCAATTAGAGAAGTTTGAGCTTTATTATGATTTAGACATCATAATAATTTTCCATCAAAAAGTTGTTTTAATAAAAATCCATCAATAAGTACATAATTCATGGGTAGGAATTGTTATCACTTGTTATCCTCTCACATAGAATTCTTTAGAAATTTTGATTTATAGAGATAATTATATATGTCAGTATACCACTCATGATTATTTTCACTTCAGGTGACTGTGAGAAATTTTACTGCATTGATAATTTCATTATCTACTAAAGGATTCTATAATTTTTTAGTGTTAAATATCTCATAAACATCAATCTCAATTGGCATTAAATATGTGACACTATCCATGGCATTAACATGTCAATTATCTTCGTGATGAATGCTCTCAATAGAGAAAGAAGAAAAGTATGTTATGAGATGTTGAACCATGTATTTATATGGGATGATCTTTTATTATTTAGTTTGATAAACATATATGAATTTATTGAAGATAAGCTGTGAATTTCTATACACACATAAACATTTGATGTGCAAATTTTATGTTGTGAACAAGCCTAGAAATAGAGCTTCATATTCTACTATGTTATTTGTGCATGAAAATACAAAAGAAAACACAAAATGCATGTGTCCACCTTAGGGATTAAAAAATACAATCCCAGCCCCAATAGCCATAGCACATTTAGGTCCATCAAAATGGATGGGCCACATGTCATTGTCTACATAATAAGAAGCAAATTTATATCAAAATTAGATAGTGATAGGTGATGGATCATGTGAGGGGTATAAAATAATTTATCTATGATAGTTTTACCTTTAATATAATTGTGTGAGATAAAATGTAAATCAAACTCTGTAAGAAGTATTTCCCACTATGTGATATGCCTAGATAAATGGGGCCTTGACATAATATATTTGAGTAGATCAACTCTAGTGATGAAATGAAGCTCATTATGAATTAAATAATGTCATATTTTTTGCATGGAAAAAAGGGGCTAAGTATAGCTTTTCTATAGTAGTATAATTTCACTAATAATCAAGAAGTGTGCAACTAATGTAGTAAATGACACGTTCATGATGATTTTCATCATGTCGTGTGAAAAAATCACCCATGGAATGATCAATGGAAGAAATTAATAATAAAAGGGGTTAATTTGGAGTGGAGGCATAAGTATAAAGGATTGAGAGATATTATTCAATTACATCTAAATATTTTTGACAAAATTCATCCCATTTTGGTATCTTTCTTGAGTAACCTTGTAAAACATTATGTTTTCTCCATTAATTAGGCCAGAAAATGTCTAATAGCTTGAATGTGACCTTGTAAACAAAAAAATTTCTTTAAATTAGTTGGTGGTGGCATCAAGTATAGTTTTGAATTTATTGGAATCAACTTCAATGTCTCTTCTATAAATGATAAATCCTAATAATTTTCTTGAGAATACTCCAAAAATACACTTTTTCAAAATTAAACATATGTTGTATTACCTCATTATTTTAAATATTTATTAGAAATTGAGACCATGGTGTTATCAATTTTTTGATTTGGCTAATAAATCATCAATTTAATCTTCACTTGTTTTATGTATGTAATCATGAAAAAAATGTCTAATAGCTCGTTGATAAGTTTTTCCTAAAAATTTTAATCCAAAAGGCATGATTATATAATAAAATGTCCCCCATGGTGTAATGAATGATGCCTTTTCTTGATCCTCAAGATTAATATTGATTTGGTTGTATTTAGAAAAACCATCCATGAATGATAACATTTCATATCCTACGGTAGAATCTAAAATCATATCTATATTGGGTAATATAAATTCATCTTTAAGACAAGACTTGTTTAAATCATGATGATTTATGAAACATCAAATTTATCCAATATGCTTTGTCACTAAAATGATATTAAAGACCCATAAAGGATACTCAACAACTCAAGTGAATCCAACATCCAAAAGTCCTTAGATTTCATCTTTGACTAACAAAGTTACTTTTGGGTGCATTTTCCTTATTTTTTATTTCACTAGTTTGGCATCTGGATATAATAAAATATTATTAATTTCCATTTTTGGGCAAATTTCAAGCATGTATTTATACACCCAAGCAAATTATTCTAGACAATCATGTAAATCTTATTGAAGGGATTTTCCTTCATCATTAAATATTGGATTCTTCACCAGCTATCGGATGTAATGATGATGAAATTTAATGTTCTTTGAACTGGCATGAAATATTTAATTCTTCACCATCTTTAGTACAATCTAATTTTCACAGTATGTATATGAAGATGGCAATGAATTAATTTGAATATCCTTCAATACTAATCGATTACATCAACTCTCTACTTGCACTAATAATTGTTTTATATTATGCTTTAGTAAAAGACAATGCTACTATATTTGAAGCTTACTTTTCCATGAAAAGGCTCATTAACCAAGAGTGAACACATAACCTATTTTATACTTTCTATAATCAACTGATCCTACCTAATCTAAATCATTATATCATGTTAGTGCAAACTCAGCATATTACTTATACATAATGCTAAAGTCAAGAGTACCTTTGACATATATAAGAACACACTTTGTAGCTTCCTAATGTTATTCATGTGGTTTATCCATTAAGTGAGAAATATAACTTACTACAAAACATAAGTCAGTTCTAGTAGTAATAAGATAAATAAAACTATTTCATTGACTAGTGGTTAATTAGTATTGGTTGAGAGTTTTGTCCCAACTTCCAAAAGTGTGGCTATTGGATTACAATTATTCATTCTAAATTTATCTTAAAAATATTTAGCATTTTTTTTTGAGATATAAAAATTGAGTAACCATAATTTTAATAATATAAAAATTCCACGCCTAGATAATATTAAATAATGCTTAGATCAATCATTTCAAACATAGCGTAAATGTCTATTTTCACCTATTTAATCAAGTAATTGTTACTTATAGTGATGGAAATATCATAACATATATATAATTAGAACCATTATGTCATTAGTAATTAATTTAACATTGAGAGTATATTTTGCATCACATATTTTAAAACTAGACTCTCTATTATATATTCATCTATTTTGAAGTACCAGGCTTGAGGAGCCTACTTAAGTCCATACAAGGACTTCACTAGCCTAAAAATTAGATGTTATTTACCTTGAATCTAAAATCATTGTGGTTGTACCATATACACTTCCTCCTCTAAGTCTCCATTTATAAAATCACTTTTCACATCCATCTAAAATCGCTGCTAACCAAACTGAGTAGTAATAGATATAGCCATTTTTAATGTTACCATTTTAGTTATAGGAGTAAATGTTTCTTCACAATCTACTCCCTCTTCTTGTGCATAAAATTTTTCAACAAGGCCATCTTTATATTTTTATAAATAACCATTTGATTTGAATTTGACCTTATAAATCCATTTGCAACCAATGGAATTCTTACCTTGGGGTAGCTTAGACAAAATCCAAGTATCATTATTTATGAGTGCATCATACTCCACTTTCATGGCAATTTATCATTATAATTTCCCTTTAAATTTTTTATAAGTACTGGGCTCAAAAAATTATGAAACATTGGTATTGAGAGCAAAATTTACCTACTCATGATTATGTACTGCTTATTTTCCTGATCTTGTGTATCTACCTTCCAAATAAATTGTAATATCCTCTTCTCGAATATCTTGCATTATGTTATAGCACCATTTGGTCATTTTTGTTGACTTTTGGAACCCCCTATTGTGCCACTAGGAACTTCCATGGATCTATATTGTTTTAGTGTTTTCCTTTAAAATTCCTATTCCATTTTGGTACTAAAACTTGATTCACATTCATCAATAGAAATCCAAAGATTACTAGTATCTTTAGGTTTACTATCTTTTGAGAAATAGGGAATTTTATCATCTATTTTAACATCTATATGCCTAATTTATAGATTTGAAGAGATATCTATTAATTTATATGCTTTGGAATTCTCAATATAGCCAACAAACATGTAATTTTTACTTTTGGCATATAAACTAGTTCTTCTCACTTTAGGGATTAATGCAAAAATAATACAACCAAAAATGTAGAAATCACTTACATCAAGTTTTCTTCCTGATCATGCTTCTTCTAGAATAATATGCTACATATCTTTACAAGGACTCATATTCAATATGAACATTATAATTTTTACATCCTCTACCTAGTACCAAAAAGGTTCATTCATGTTTTGTACCATGCACCATGCCATTTCCATAATAGTCATGTTCCTCCTTTCCACTACTTCATTTTGTTGTGGAGAGTAAGGAGTGGTATATTTTTTGTGTATACTTTCCTCTTGTAGTATGCATTAAACTTCTTGGAGACAAATTCTCCAACATTATCTAACCTAAAGGTCTTGACATGTTTACCTATATGATTCTCAACTAGTGTTTTCCATGTAAAAAAATTAGCAAAACACTCAGGTTTATTCTTAATAAATTAGACCCACATTTTTAAGATAAATCATCAAAAATCAAAAAGAAATAAAGGGCATCAAATAAATTTTTAGTTTTCATATGACCATAAATATTTGTATGTACCAAATTTAACACACTTTTTACCCTCCATGCTTTGATAATACGAAAGGTTTGCCTGGCCTATTTACTCAACTAAAACCCTTCACAAACATTTAGATTTTCTTGAATAGATGGGATTCCATGCACCATTTTATTTTTATTTAATATGTTTAAATAATGGTAACTCAAATGACCATATCTCTCATGCCATATACTAATAAACTACTCAATTATTTTTAAAGCATAATGTTTTAATGATCTAGGATCTACAAGTTTATGAAACCCCCTTTCCTTTATACCCACAACAATAAGTTTATTATTGAGAGTAGTGACATTACATTTATTTCATTCAAACTTAACTATCAGTTGTTGTTTTTTCATAATTTCATTGGTGGATAAAAGGGTTTTATTCATATTAAGTATATTTATGACATTAGTAAATGTATATTTGTATTCATTATTCAAAATTATTTATACATCCCTACAACTCTTAATGGCATGTGTCCATACATCACCTAAGGAAATAGCTTCATTAATACTATTGTCCTCAATGTATTTTACGTACTAATATTGGTGACACATGTAGTATCATGAATTTCTTAAGTTAGAATACAAAATTCATGACTCACATGATTGGTCTTGTATTATTACAAAATTAAATTTAGTAGATGCCTCTTCTTTTACTTCTTCTACAATATTAGCAAGTTTAGATTTCTTTTTTGAATTAGATATATCATCTTTTATCTTTCTAAAATATTTCTTAAAATGACCTGGTTTCTTGTAATAAAAACACTTCCATTTTGTTTTCTTGGAATCACTTACATTTTTCTTTGAATAATATTTGTGTGCCGACCATTTATTATTTCCTTTTATCATTGCCAAAAAATCACTTTATGTAGATGTGGATGTTCAAGCTATGGATTGTCCCTATTATTTTTCCTTCTATATGATAAAAATGGATAAATTCTCAAATTCCAATGTCTGTGTCTCTAAAATCATATGTAATGACTCCATAAATGAATCATAAGAAGATGGTAAATTATGCATAACTATAATGAGGTCTTTCTCATCTACATTTTTCCCACTACCTTCAAATTATCACAAATGTCATTCAAGTTTTAAAAATATTCAAAAATAGAACTACCTTACATCCTAATGGAAAATAGAAGAACTTTTAAATACAATATTATATCAGCTTTAGAGCTTAATATTTATTTCTAAGGTGTTTCCACAATTTATCAGTATTTTTAACTTTTGGAATTAGATTATCAACTATAGATAGTTTTAAAAGCATTAAGGCCTCACAATGACATTTATCATATTAATTTGGTTGATTATCTAGTCTATATTCTTTACCAAGGACAATTGGATCAATATTCTGATACTCATTAACTAGAAGTATCCTATGACTCCATAAGCTAAAGTTTTTTCCATTCAGTTTCTAAAAATTTGGAAACAACAAATGTTGAAAACTAACCATTTTTACCTAGTTTTTTACAAAAATAATTAAATAAAAAATATATAATTGATATAAAAAAAATGGAAAATATATCTAATCTAAAACTGGACAACGCTACCAGTTTTCAGCAAAACCCTCTTTACCATTTATGAAATTTTAAAATAATTATTTCCCATAAAATTGCCTAAAATTTACAAAAATAATTAAATTTGAAGTTATATAGCTCCATTTTAAAAATATAAATATTTTTTATGAATAAGGATAGAAAAATAAATATCTTGGCCAAATTTCAAGTGATTTGGGCTTATGGTTTTCCATCAATGGAATTAACAATGACTTTTTAGGCAAAGTTTTTAAGGTTAAAAAAATGATTTTCCCTCTTTTTCATTTAAATAAAATCCACCTTAATTTTGATTGGTTGTTGATATACTTAAGATAAAAATTTTATAAGAAATTAAAACTGATGAATGAGCACTTGTGCATACACAGTGGAAAATGGTACAGCTTTAGTGCATATGGGACTTTTGACCTCTCCACTATGCCTTTTCCACCAGGTTGATCCTCCTTTGAGAAATTTGAAACTTGTTGTAGCTTCTGATAATATATTTTATTTCCTTTGGTTTTTCCAATGATTAGCACCTCACATCAAGGTAGTTTTAGAATAGAAATTTATAATAACAAAATAAATGTTTGACCAATGTTAGCTGAAAAATTAAACACCTCTCCACTCATTTCATCCTTACTATATGATACCATGCTCAAATTTTAATTCCTTTTCTCATAAAATAAGCATCTAGATTCATAAATGGAACACCAATATATAAAAATGCCTCTATTCAAAATAAAACACTTCTACTCTCTCCTTTGAATGTTTCTTCCATCCTGGAGCACCCTTGGACAACTACAAGATCTAGATTTTTTTTTTTTTTTTAAATTTCCTCCTTGTAACCAAAAAATTTCCTACACTCAATAGAATTTCTCACCAACATAAAAAAATCCATGTTATTCTTGGCTTTAATACCACACCTTGTCATGACCTCTCGCTATAATAGAATCTCCACTAGGTGTTCCTCCCTAAAAATATCTCTCTTCTTCTCACTCCATCACAGGATTATCTTTCGAGGCTCCTATAACTTTGAGCTCTAAAACCATAAATAATTACAATACATAGTAATTAAGCAAGAATACGTGATATTATTATTCGCATATATAGCTTAATATATAGGCTTGTAACAATATTGTAGAACAAAGTAGGTTGGTACAATGATAAGTGAAAATAGACTTACCTAAGAATAAAATAATAAGTGGATATAGAAACAGAAAAATAAGATATGGTAATATATTAATCTTTAAATAATTTTGAATAATTAATCTAATAATTTTGACATTATTTCTAAGTGGATTAACAAAATTAAACTCAAGTTATTTATTCATTAAGCAGTGTTGATCGATCTTCCACATATGGTGTTGTAAGAATAGTATTGGGGCCATATAATTGCATTGGTTCAATAGTTTAATCAACTTCACTAAAATATACATGTGCATTGGTTTCCTAAGGAAATATTTTTTTGTGGTGAAAGGAAGGAAGATCTTCATAGGCACCTAAATATTCCAAAAGAGACTCATCATTTAAACATTAATCCAATGTTAAAATTTTAGGTGAATTTATGTTTTCAATGAGCTTAGGGTATACTAATGATAATTGATAAAAATGATTGACTTTATTCTTATGTTAAAAGTGAATATGTGCATTAGGTATGAATTTGGGTCATTTCTTGGCTTGATTAAGTCTATGAGAGGTGGACATATTATTATACCCAAGATTTGCTTGCCCCTCATTAGTAGAATTAGTAATAGTATAGATAATATCTTGACCATGTTGGCCCAATCCCTTTCCAAATTTTTTTTTAAATTAATTAAATATGAAATCATATTGATTAAAATTTATTGATGAGTCAACTAGATTTAGTTCTAATGAGGTTAAATCAACAAGTGAAGTAGAGGATGTTAATTCAATGGAGGAAGGTTACATATATGGAACATTATTGTCTCTAGAATGGACCATTGCACAATATATGAAATTGTATTGGTCCAAAAGTCTCTCTCTCTCTCTCTCTCTCTCTCTCTCTCTCTCTCTCTCTCTCTCTCTCTCTCTCTCTCTCTCTCTCTCTCTCTCTCTCTCTCTCTCTCTCTCTCTCTCTCTCTCTCTCTCTCTCACTCTCTCTCACACATCCTTGATAACTAAGCTTAACATCATGCATGTAATGTACAAAGGATGTCATTCATGCCATGAATCTAAGGTTAACCCAATAAAATATTATAAATAATATCATTAGGCATAAATTGACAATAAAATGGTAAAAGCACATGGACCCAAAGTGATATTCAATGTAATTTTACC
The DNA here is from genome assembly GCA_037957365.1 of Torreya grandis. Taxonomy (NCBI): domain Eukaryota; kingdom Viridiplantae; phylum Streptophyta; class Pinopsida; order Cupressales; family Taxaceae; genus Torreya; species Torreya grandis. The sequence goes on along the minus strand of JARHVA010003074.1, from coordinate 492,443 downwards.
AAGTAATTGGTGTGAAATGTTGTCAAACCCATGAATGTTCATATTTGAATGGGATATATCCTTTTCCATCATGCCCAATAAATTTAGGAAAGAGATTTAAAAAAAAATTAATTGTGATCCATTGTCAACAAGTACTCTTTTTACCACCTTATTTTATACCAAGGCTTCAATATATAATGGTAAATATTGATCAACAACATGTTTAGGGTGAGATATTATTTTTCAAAATAAATACTTTCCTATGTTGATCAAATAGTATTGATAATATAAGCTATATAAGTAAGTTCAACATTGTGATCTCACACCAATAAATATGTGATTGTGGGATCAAATATGATCAATGATAAAATGTGATATATATGAGGGAAATGTGGAACTCAATAGAGATACTATAATGATCTCTTAGTGGGATGTTGTCAAGATATATATGGGGTGATCATCACCAGTGGCCGACCATTCACTCACATGATCCATTTTTGTTTTGAGCACTTATACACACATAAATTATTTGAAAAAAACTCATTGACCAATTCAATGATAAGAGTTTGATTGCAATCTATTTGACAAAATGCACAAAATTCTTGGTATGGATTGGTAGTTATGTTTTTACTTGATATAACTGCAAATAATACATATGACCAATAGATTTAGATGTGAGATCAATAACAAAGGCACACAATAATATGAACATCAGATATACATGGAAAACCTCACATGAAGGTAAAAAATCCATAAAGATTATTCATATAAGAGAAATAAAAGTACCCAATACAATCTTTCTTCCTCACACTTCTTCTCAATCAATCTTCATAGAACATGGATAAATGTTCTCCACATTTCCTAATTTGTCTCAGTACCACTTCATTTCATCTTACAATGTAAACTCTTTATTATATAGGCAAGGTAATATGATCATTATAATGTGACCTTTTTCAACCACCACATTAATGGATCCAACCTCTCCAAAGGTCATTTAATATATTTTATTATTTATTTACATGAGGATAAACTCATGATAAATAATGAAATATATTATTATTTAACTAATGTAATTTAATGTATTTAGAGTACTAAAATAGCACCATTTAATCATTAATTACTCTAACACTCCCCCTTAATGTTAAGTGGGGATAAATGCCAAAATAACTTTTATAATAAAGAAGTTACACTTCATGAATGATCCACACAATGAGTTTTAGGAGGTAGCAACATAACAAACTTTCATTCCATGAACCATCCACATGATGATTTTTAGGGGGAAATAACTAAAGAAAATGTACTTTGGCATGCCATAATCATATTTAAAGAAATTATACTATGTAATAATATTCACCCAAAGGTATTACACTATTTAACTATAGATACCCAAAGGTATTACGTATGTAACCATAGTCATATAGTCACCTTTAAAAGAATTACACTATACAACTATAAATACCCAAAGGTATTTCACTATGTAACTATAGTCACATATTCACCTTTAAAGGAATTAAACTATACACCAATAGACACCTAAATGTTTTTCACTATGTCTTCATAGGCACCTTTAAAGGAATTACACTATGTGACCTTAAACCACTTAGAGTGAATTTAGGTTGGCATGATCGTGAGACTATATCCCATAGTGAGAATACATCCCATGATTTCTCATGAACAATCAACCAATTATATTGCAATATTTTATAACATAAGGACCTCCATGCTATTATATATTGGGTATAATGTAAACTTCAACCAAAATCACATAAAGTGATATATTACAATGTTTTACAATGATAAGAAGTATAAAGAGATAGAAGGAAACATGTGACCCACGTGGCCATTAGGAAGTAACATTATCATACACGTTCCCCCTCAATGGAAACTCTAAGAGGACCAAAATGATATGAAACTAAAAAATATTGTAGCACTAAGTGATTTTTTGAAGATATTTTCCACCTATACATCTGTAGGACAAAACTGTAGAACAATATCCCCATTGAGGATTGTACCTTGGATAAAATGCACATGAACTTTAATATGCTTAGTTCATTAGTGTTATATTGTATTTTTTGATAGAGCTATACAACTTGACTATCACTAAGAAAAGTGAAACTCTATAGATGAAATTTTATAAGTTAAATGACTAAAAAGTAAGTTCTACATGAAGTTATTCTAACATCCTTTGCATGCACATGGCTTTTTTAGCAACTTCCACATTAAATACTCCAAGTGATATCACCTGCACCAAACATAAACACATATCCAGAAGTAGATTCATGATCAAATAATATGATTAGCATCACAATAAATAAATAAATTTAACATTATCAAAGGAATAATAATATAAACCAACGTTTATAGTTATTTTTATTATATACTGAAGTACTAATTTTCAATTATCCAAGTATAGATCCTACATGAATATGGAAGTAACACCCACAACATATGAAATATATATCCTAGTAATGTTTATATGAATAAAACTACCAAAAATATTTGTATAAAAAGTGGAGTTAGCTTTATCACATAGTTTTTAGATTAATCTTTAATACCAACTTCAATAGAAGTAAATGTAAGCTTGTAGTCAAGTAGGTTATGTGATGCACATATAATAAATTCACTAATATATTCAAGATTAATATGTTTTATACAATTTTAAAATGATATGGAATTGTATCTAATAGAATATTGAGGTATGTAACCTTGCATACATCAGATATGGACAATTTTAGCATGAAATTCAATTATCTAATCAAAGAGATATGTGACTGAAATAAAAAAAAATCATGGATGTATAAACATAATGCTTAGTAAAGTAAATGATGAGGATACAATACAAAATCCATTTTAACTTTGCATTTCATAACATATCTAATCATGCTAGCACGATTTGATATTCTTTGATAAGAATATTATCGACTCATTTTTTATTTATCTAGCACAAATTAGGAGAAGCCTTAACTTTTAAAATTGACACTACAAGTTTGTGTTTTACACTAAACTAACAGAAAAAAAGGTTTATAAATCAAATTTTTTAATGTGTTTTATACATAATTTTGAAATAAAAATAGGTATTATAGTGAGTAAATAATACTATCCACTTAGTTGATTACAAAACAATTCAAAAAACACAAAGAATTGTAACAAAAGTGAAAGTCATGTCGTAAGTATTGTAAGATAACTTTTACACTAAAATTCATTTAAAAGCTTCAAAAAAAAAAAATTGACAATTGTAACACGTCCAAAATGTGTAAAAACCTAAAGATTGATTGTTACATGACCATCTTTGACAAAAAAAATGACAAGTCAAGGATGTTAAAAGTGTCACAACATTCATACATGAGAAATTAGATGGTTAATAAAAATTTATTTTGACTAATTATTTTAAAATAAATTATATTATATTATATTTGATCAAAAAAAATTGGATGGGGATTTGAATTCAGGGCCGTATTTGTATAAGTGTCTTCAAAAATTAAAGTAGCCAATTACCCTTAGACTACATAAAAGTCTATACATGCAAAATACAGATTTAAAAGTAAATTTAATTCATTCTAATTTTTAAAATAAAAATACTAAATGCATGTAAAAATAAATATTTTTTTTAATAAAACAAGTAAATGCTTTTAGCCTTTTTAGAAAAGATAAGTCACAAATAAAAGGGACCCACCACTACTTGCATGAAAAAAGAATAATTATTAAAAGTAGTAACATTTAATAAATAATTTTGCAAAACATTAATACTAACCATTTGAAATAAATAATCACATAAAATTATAAGTATGGCATAGTGTATTTGGAGAAACAACAGCATGATGATCAATACACCATCATAGAGCTTGAGACTTGCCACACACTCCTCCACAGGGCTCTTAATAACCATAGAACATTCAAAAACCAAATTTGATGAAAAAAATATGATGTTTACTTTTTATTATTTCTATAATGGCTATATAATGGTACACATGTGGGTAAGAAAAAAATAGAAATTGATTTAGTTGCTCCATAGATCTTTCAGAGGCTCAAATGGGCTTAGAAACTAATCTTACAACCTTTCAAAGAAGCAAACAAAATACAAAGACATCAAGATGAATTTTTAACTTATTTTTTAATCATATAGGTTGTATAATGGTTACTCTAATCATATTTTCTTGCTTGGGTGGATGATTGGTTGCTTGAATGAAGGTTCTGGTAGTTATTTTTCTCAAATATTTGCTTCACATACTCCACAAAGGATTGTATAATTGACAAATGAAGATTTTTTTTTATTTTTTACATTATAAATCTATTCATAGGCCATACCATCATGTTCAATGGAGATAAAAAATCTATATCTCATTTAGATGCTTCAGGGGCTTTGTAAGAGTGTTAGTCAGGGTAAAAAACAAAGATCTAACACTATGGAACATAGAAAATAACTTTTAAAAGCACTAAAATGATTTTTTATTTTTTTTCACTTTCCCAAGTTGTAAATTTTTTCACAAGGATGCTTATTCAGATCTTTGATTGTAAAATGCTTTGAAAATTGTGTTGTTTGCTCAGATTTTCCTTCACTAGGCTCTTACAAGTAAGAGAAATGCATAAAATGAACTTTTGAAAGAGAGATAAACTTTATAAGACTCCCATGGACATACCACATGATTTGGATTGATTTTGAGAAATAATAAGCTTAAACACAAGATAAAAATACCCAATCTACAACCTTGCCACTTGATCAAACATCAACTAGCTTTGATACCATGATAAAACATGTAGAATAATGTATATGAGCAATAGATCTAGATGTGAAATCAATAGCAAAGGAACACAAGACTATGAACCCTATATATACATGGGAAAAGCTCACATAGAGGTTAAAAACCAATAAATACTATTCATATAATAAAAACTAAATGTATCCAATATAATCTTTCTTCCTTTTACTTCTTCTCAATCAATCTTAATAGAACATGGAAATGTGTTCTCCACATTTCCTCATTTGTCTCACTACCACTTCATTTCATCTTATAATGTAAAATCTTTATTATATAGGTAAGGTAATATGGAAGTTATAATGTGACCTTTTCCAACCACCAAATTAAAGGTTCCAACCTCTCCAAAGGTCATTCAATATATTTTATTATTTATTTACATGTGGATAAACTCATGATACATAATGAAATGAATTATTATTTAACCAATGTAATTTAATGTATTAATGGTACATAAATATCACCACTTAATCATTAATTCTTCCAACATTATTGTTTTTGATGGATTAAGTGATCAACAAGGTTGAAGACTATTTATTATCTCTTTGGGTAGAGGACATCAATAGGACCTGCATTATGACAACATTTTATTTCCAATCGAATATATACATAGAAGAAACTATACATGGGAACTATTTGATGAAATGTCAAAACAAGTCCTTTGCAAAATTTTAACCCACATGAGTAGATGTTGGTTTCTATTTGGTCTAGCAAAAGGTTTTATCTCTTCATTTTTAAGATTATGTAATATTAATAATGTTTGGTTAAGTCATGACATATAAGGATTGCATTAACAACACATGAATTATGGTGATTACATCGACATTTTGAATATTTTACCTCTATATTGGTGTGGTGAAGGTTATGTTTTATTATTTCTAACTAGTTTAGACTTTGGTGGTGGTAGTGGAAGTTATCTTTTATTTTCAATCTACATTTTATATGTCTCTACTTTTTGTCCAATGGTAGGTGTATGTCAAGAAGTGGACAAGGATGATCCTACTAATTATTCTCAGGATCCTTCTGGTGAGTAAAGGTTTTTTTCTCATATATCAAGCTTTATTCATAAGTGGAAAATGGAGTTGGATATGACATAAATGGTCAATGATCTAGTAGGTCATTATTCTATTATCTACGGATTGTGGTCACCCTTACAAACTTAGAGGAAAAATTCAACGTTCTCAGTGTAATAGCTCTTATAATGGGGATTTATTATTTTTGGAGATTAGATCTCAATAATTGTCTTTTAATTTGTAACAACCAAGGAAAAAATGGGATATTCATGTGGATAGACTTATTAGAGGTATTTTTCAACAAGTAGAGTTCTTTGGTCAATCTTCAAATGAATTTCCTTCTCAGGTGAGATTTATTTCAATTGAGAAGAAGAAGAAAAGATGTGTCTAGTTGAGAGAAGGAAGGGAAAACATGGTCTTAGGGGAAGACATCACTATCCATCAATTTTTGGAGATGGATTCCATGACATTAGCTTAGAAATTATTTAGTAGACCTTGCCCATCCAAGTCTCTGAGTACTTGGATGGATTTTACATGGAATTCCTTATTTGGGTATATGCCTAAGTTGGCTAGGGGATGGTTATATTTTTATTTTAAGTTATTAGAGGTTTCTATGAGTATTTTCAAGAGAAGATGGTTTTGTGGTTCTTCTTTCTTGGGATTGAAGAAATGGTCTCCATGTTTCAACCCAAAAATGGAATCCAGATCAGTGCAGCTTATCTAGGTTAAATTTCCAGGCTTACCTTTAGAACTATGGTCTATTATAATTCTTCAAGATATTGGGAAATTATTGGGAACTTTTTTGGATTAGGATGAGGAAAGATTAAAAAGTAATTCTCAATATTTTTTTAGGATTTTGGTTGAAATGGATCTTAGTGCAGGTCTCCCTCAGGTCATAGACAGTGATATTGGCATATGGAAGTATGCTTAAATTATTTATTATTAAAAAATTCCCTTTCATTGTGTTATATGTCATATTTATAGATATCTCATTGATGTTTTCTCATTGAAATTCACTAAAAATATTTAGAGATAAAATATATTGGATCCTTCCTCTCTCGGGTCATAAGAGAAGAAACATGTTGAACTTTTATGTCATTTGAAGGAAGTACAACTAAAATTTGGGTATGGATTAACTGAAGTAGTGGATATCACTAAAAAAAATTGGTATATCTATGAATTCACGGAGGTGGTTACGACTCTAGGAATGTGCTTATTTCTGATCTAGAAGTTTTGATGGAAGCTTTAGAGGGTGATAGGAAAGGTTTACTGGTTTCAATTATGGAAGGCTAGGGTGAGTAGTTGAAAGAAACTAAATCTCCTTTAACAACTCTTGGAAATTAGAATATTAATCGCATTAACTCATAAAAACCTTCCATATATCTCCCAACTAATCATACTACCTTGGATAAGGGGTTATCTTATATGTCCTCACTTCCATTTAAAAAACTCACTGGCATATTAATTTTATCACTTAAACAATGTCTAGCCTTAGTAGAAATTAATCATTATCCTTCTTAATAAAGGGGTGTTAGAGATGTATCTCATGAGATTTCCTTTATGAAAGATATTCAACATTCCTCAAAACTTTATATTAAATCTTATTTAATCTTATACACACATAGTTAGAAATTATTTTCTTAATAGGTTCTTATTATTAGAGGTAATTGTTATAATCTCATATCAAAATATAAGGTTATTGGTGTTGTAGGAGTTAATTTTATGGGTGGTATTGGTCCTTATTTAGTTAGGACAAAATGTAAATGTTTTTTTTAGGGAGGAAGTCACATATTAAACTAGCTCAAGATAAAGCATTAAAAGTGGGAATCATCAAACCATTGGTGGGACACTTAGAGGTATCAAAAATCATGGGAAAGTTACATAATGTTAGTTCTATCTCTAAATTATTGGGGGTTAGGTAGTGACTTCAAAAAAACTATCTTTAGGAGGTTTTGCAAACATCACAATCCTAATATTTTACTTTTACAAGATATTATGATAGAGGGTATAAAAGTGGAAGGCATTTTACTTTCAATTATGAACGGCTAAGCTTTTATTTCTTTGGATTCAGTGGGTCATGTTAGAAGTATTATTATGGAATGGAAGAAGAGATATTTCAGGCACATTATTTATTTTTGTCTTGATTATGGTTTGGGGGCACAACTGCATTCTATGGAAAAGGAGTTTGAATTTTTTGTTGTTAATATATATTGGCACTATGATAATAATAATTTATTTTGGGACAGTCTTATGGAAATGGATTTATTAAAGTAAAAAAGGATTATCTTATGAGGTGATTTAAACCTTACTTTGAATAGATCTAAGGTTTTGGGGTCTTGAGGGAGATTGGACCCTTTCGCTAAATTCTTTGTTCATAAATTTGATGAGGTTGGGTTTGTTAATATTGAAATTATAAAACTTATCCCTAATTAGAGAAGTAACATAATAGGGGATGATTACCTAGCTGAGATACTTGACAGGTTCTTAGTATCAAAGGCTATTATGGATTAGGGTGAAAAGATCAAGTCATGGGTCAGAACTATTGGTGACTTTGTTCACTTTCCTATTCTATTTCAACTTGTTTTTTAGGTTTAAAAACCACCTATTCCCTTCAATTTCAATCTTTCCTAGTTAGAGGATGAGTATTTATAGGCCCTTGTCAAATATTTTTGGAAAGGGTATGACATTAAATTGGGGGACATCACATATTATCAGTCTACCAAAAAATGTGGAATACTAAGTTTTTTGTCTCATTATGGGCCTTTAACAAATCCAAACTATATGATCAAGTACTTTTTCAAACTGAGCGTGAGATTTTAGAATTTTATGATTCTCAAGTTATGTGGGTATTTAATATTGAGGATAAGGTTAATATTAGAGAATTTTAAAATCTTAAACGAGACATATTATTAGCTCGTGAGGTTGAATGGATGCTGAAAGTATATCTATTTGCTTAGAATCTGGTGGTTAAAATACTAAAATTTTCCATAATTTTGATAACCATTGGAAAAATATTAACACTATCTGGGAGATGCCCAATGAGGATAGATCTAAATCCATGTCTTTTCCTAAACTTATCGATTTAGGTGTTAATTATTTTAAGAAACTATTTAAGGAGGATGATAGGGCCAATCTTTTAGAAATTTTGATGCTTACTTCCTTCTTTCCTAATTTTTATTTTGATTAGGATAATGAGATGATTATGGTAGTGGTTTCTAAGGATGAGTTAAAAATTATTCTTTCTTTATCTTAAAAGAGAAAAATTTTAGGACCTGATGGATGGACTATTGGGTTATTTTCTAGTTTTTATGAGCTGATTATAGAGGATGTGCTAAGGGTGTTTGAGGAAACTAATATTAATGTAAGGATCCCATTGGATACCAATTCAACCTTTGTTGTTTTTTTTCCAAAAAAAAAGTAGTCCTAAATTATTCAATGATTTCAGGCCTATCTCCCTTTGTAACTATTTATATAACATTGTTGCTAAGGTCATTATGTTTAACCATTAACTTAGATATGTGTGTGGTGTTGTATAGGGTTAACAAGATTATATTAGAGTTTACACAAGGGTGGTGAACTAACCTAATAATAAAGATAATAGAGTTATTTCCAAAGATAAAATGATTAATGTTGAAAATAAGCAGTGAAAATGCTTAAAGAAACAAAGTTACCTTGAAAAGTGAGCAAAATACAAAATATAAGATAAGAGATTTGACAAGTGGGGAGACCATCAAATGGATAAAAAACCAATGATAGTAATAGAAGTTTTAAAATAATTAATATCTAAGTATATAGCAAGTAAAATCTAGGAGAGAAGAAGAAGAATGGCCTTAAGCCAAGAGAGCATCACAAGAATGCAATAGAAAGTCAAGATATTGCACCCTCAATATATGGAATCTCTAGGGATATGTGTTGTTGACTTGTGGCTTACATACCTCTGATATTATATTTTTGTATCTCTTTATTCTCTTATTAAGGTTGAATTTTGGAATAACCATGGCTAAGGAGAGTATATATAGTAGGTAGTGGTTAGTATTTGATGATCGTATTGTAAATTATAGTCTTATTGCAGTGTTGTTTAGGTTTTCCCCTCCAAGTGGATTGGTTATATTTATCATGCATTATACTCTTATGTTGATTATTCTTGTATATTTACATATTAATCTCTTATTTATTTACTATAATATTCTATTATGAAAACATCTAAGTAATTTTATTACAAGTGGTATCAAATCTTTGATTTGGACAAGTTTGTGTAGTGTTGTTTTTTAAAATATAGTGTTGCAGGTATCCTATAAGTGGAAGGATAAAAAACATAACTTTTGATTGGGAAAGAATTTAATTCTTCCATCATTACAGTATTGTTTGAAGTGCTTTGTTGGAAAAAAAATCATCCTTTTAAAATTATTAGTCATTGGATTTATCTATGTGACAATCACAATGGTATAATTTTTTGGTACACTTTTCAAGCTAAAATTTTTCACCTTTATGCACATTAGAATTCATTAGATTTATCTTGATGAGATGATCAAAATGATATAATCCATCGATACACTTTTTTAGGGATAAAACCCTCCATCCCAGGGTTTGTGCATGGTTAGTCCTAACACTCATGGATGATGGAAAGAATAATAAACTCTAAAAACTCCTCACAATAATGACATGGAGTGTGTCACTACTAATCCATTTGATTCTAATTCATTTCACCAACTTTAGTCATATTTAAAAATCATGGTGAAAAAATATGATCCTAATGTGGTCAAAATGGATATCATTGGGGCAAGAGGGGACCTAAATGTTTTTAAGAATAAATTGACACTTATAATTAGAAAATTCTATAATCTTATAGCTCAAATTTTACAAAATAATCCTCCACCAATCTGGTTCAATTCTCCCCATTAAAAAAGTAACACCTCCAATCTTCGTCTGAAGTAGATGTTTCTAAAAAATGGACTTGTGCAAGTTTGATGTTAAGGATCCACTCACTTGAATCAATAAAATCATAAATTTATATGATCTACATTAGACTCCATGTGCATAAAAGGTGGTCATGGATTTATATATTTGGAACCTAAGTGTTCATTCGGTATAGATGGTTATGTGTTCAAAATTAAAATGAGCTTAGGTTATCTGGTCTATATTTTATGATGAGCTATAGCTCCACTATCGTAATAATGTCTCTGAAAACTAATTCAGTCAGCTAGCCAAATCGCATCAAATAGAGACTGTGAAGGATTATATTCATGAATTCTATAATCTATCCTTACATGTGGATGACATCACTAATGCAAATTTAACTAACTTGTTCTTGGGTGGCCTCAAATATAGAATCCAAATGGAGTTTTGTATGTTTAGTCCCTTTTTATTATATGAAGCCATACCAATGGTACGTATGGTATATGAAAAATATATGGTCAAAATAATGCCTTTTGTGAATATACATGAATGTAATTTTCATGCCCCATCATTTCCTCAACTTATAATATTGATCCCTCCAAAAATTGAAGAGAAACATGCAAAAGGGTTATGTTTTGGCTATGATATAAAATGGAGCAAAGAACATAGATGTGCTAAAAAGAATTTGTTTTACATTGAAGGCACCAATGAGGATGAATAAGATGATGAGGCCTCTAGGGTAGGTCTATAATAACCTGAGGGTGAATCTAAATATTCTCAACCTATTATTTCTTATTATGCACTTTCAAGTATTATTACTCCTCAAAATCTTAAGGTGGTGGATTTCCTCAAGAAACATAAGGTGATTATGTTGATTGAATCTGGGAGTACTCACAACTTCATTAATAATAAGTTGGATACTCATTTGAATTATTATATTTATTTGAATCATAATTTTACATCATGATTATAGATGGTGGTAAAATCAATTATTTTATATCAATGCCATAGTATTAAGCTTGCTATGGGATACTACATGTTAGATCCTCTTATGTTTTTATTGATATGGTAAGGGTTTAATTTTTTCTGAAGTGTAATGGCTCACCACTTTGGGCATAATTGAGATGTGTTTTTAGGAACTATTAATCTAGGAGGATCCATATTCACTACAAACATGAAGTCATCAAAATCCAAGTTGATCATTGGCACAACATAGAGCACGACAAGAGCTTTTTGGTGAATTTTGAACATATCAATTTTGAGTCTTTATGCACAAGATATGGCACACTAAAGTTTAAGATCAATAGGATAAAATGGTGACACATGGTGATGTGATTCAATGCTAACATGCCAAGTGGACCAATCATGTGGTGACATATGGTAGTTTGATGATAATCAGTTCATGTAAAGTGTTTCTGTGTCTCTAATCTTTTATGGTTGATAAAAGGTCAACTATGAAGACTGTAGCCAGTGGAGTCCAATTTTGTCTTGGAGGGAGACCCTACCATCGATGGATTTAGTGGAGCATCTAATTTAATGTTGACATGTGTTTAATCAAGAGTGGTTCATGTGGTGGGTCCTCAGTCCACCACGTGGCCTACCACCACTTAGTTATTTTTCAATTTATCTCCATGGTTAAATTTGGGTATTATTAGCTTTGTAATAATTAATAGTCAAATATTGACTATATTCCTATGTAATTATTCACCATGGGGAAATATGGAGCTTGAGTTTGAAATTGGATGCCAACATAACAAGTCCAACATTCATGTCATGAGTTCCAAGTTATAAGTCACCATGAATACCATGGGCCAAGTTTAACATGATCAAATTTAGCACGGTGGGACACATCATGTCATTCATTTCAACATGATAAGGGTTTAACATGCCACAAAGCTTGTTCAACCTGAGTGCCTTTACCAAAAAAGGCATCGGTAAGGCAAAACCTGTGGGCCTATGTATTAAAAGGCTAAATTGACTCACATTTCCCAAATATGGGATATTGTTATGCTAAGCACAAATGTCATGCCATAGGTTCGAACCTTGGAATTTTTGGTAAAAAGATAAGTCTTTAACCATTGCACCCATGAGCCCAAGAATTATATAAAGTGGGAAAGGTGTTATTTGAAAGCATGGTTTTCAATGTTTTGGTGGACAAAGCTACGTGTAATAGCTTTCTAGAGACCAGTTTGCAGTCTTTATAGTTTTTGAGAGAGTTAGAGTCATTTTGAACTCTCGGTGTAAACTAGGGAAATGTCCTAGACTCCGAGATGAATTTAATGATATGTTGAATGACTTGTGTCAAGTTTATTAAAGCTATTTTATAAGTCTATTTTAGATACTTTTTAGCAAAAACCCATAGGAATGCGAGATTCATTTAATGACAGGAAGGTGGAAGGTCCATCTGTGAGTTATGGGGATTTATGAAGGTCTATTTTTGAGTTACATGAAATCTTAGAGGATCCATTAGACAATTGTAAGGATTGGCCATGTACTCACTTTTCATGGAAATAGATCGGTTCATGTTTAAGCGAACCCAAAAATGTAACCTGAGTAGCAGGTGAAATCTGTTATCAACCTTGTTGTCATGAGTTATCTATTATTTTGCATTCTTTTTTACATTTTATTTCATTATTAATCATTTTGGATGCAAAGTTAATTATTTATGACAATTAAATGATGATTTAAATACTTCAGGTTTTTAAATGGTTGATTGGATTAATGAATGAACATGTAACTTTAATCCATTCAGTATCAAAATCAACTTTTGATCAACCTTGAAAACATGTTTTTAAAGGTCAAACATTGTTGCAATTCTTTTTATTATTTTATTAAAATGAGTGTTTGACAAAAGTATCCATTGGTAAATGTTTTGGAATGTTTAGTGCCAATTTATAGATCAACTATTCATACACTTTCATTCAGAAGGAATAATGTTTGAACTGTGGGGTTTACATGCTAAATCTCTATAATTCGTTAGTTCTCACCAGATGAGGAAGATTCTCAAAAAAGGTGCTAAAGGATTTTTGTGTGATTATTGTCCATAGAATTTTAGACAACCAAGGAGTCTACCCATCCAGATTTAAAACTAGTGTTAGATGACCCTTTTATTATTTTTGGTGCCATGCCAAAAACATTTCTACCAAGTAGAGAAAATGATCATTCCATTAGACTATTTAGGTAGTACACCACCCAACATTAGACTGTATAGGTATCCCTATGCCTAGAAGAGTGAAATTTAAAAGATGGTATAGGAGATGTTGGAGGCAAGAATTATCAAACACAACCAAAGCAAATATTCTTCCCCAGTGGTCATGGTATGTAATAAGGATGACACTTGGAGGAAGTTTTAAGACTATAAATAACTCAAAAATTACACCATTAAAGATAAATTTCTTAATCTCATAATTGATTATTTTCTAGATGAATTACATGGCATTATTTATTTCATCAAATTATATCTTCACTCTAGGTGTAATCAGATTCAAATCTGCAAAGAAGATATACCTAAAATATATTTTTGAAATCATGAAGGGTATTATGAGTTTATGGTCATGCCTTTTGTCTCAAAAATGCACCATCTACATTTCATAGTTTGATAAATATTATTTTTCGGCCATTTTTGAGAAAGTTTTTGTTGGTATTTTTTGATGACATTCTTATTTAAAACAAAAATTGGGAAGACCATTTGAAGCATGTCAAACATGTACTTTTAGTTCTAGAAAAACATTAGCTTTATCCCAAACCTTTCAAATGTTATTTTGGCATCAGAGAGGTGGATTACTTCGGTCATATTTTTTCACATGAAGGCATGAAAGATGTGATGGGATTAGTTTTCACATTGTGTGAATTTGGGTATTTATGGAAAGTTAAATAGTAAGTTTGAGTATTTACATGTTGATATTTACCGAGAGGTAAATATAGTTAGTTTGTATATCAAAATATTGTTACATAAACAATATTTATGATAATAGATATATTATTGAGATATATTATTTATATTATTATAAAAATATATCATATTTATAGGTTTGCATAATCATAGGGGTAAGATAAAATATTGGAAATATTATAGGAATCATATTCCTATATATCTTTGTAATGTCCCGAATGTTTTAATTATTGAGAATAGAGAGTGTGCAAAAATATTATCAAAGAGTTTGAAATAATTTTGAAAAGTTTGTGTTTAAATCTATTATTTTGAAATGTTATTTTCTTAATCTTGCATAGATCTGTACTAGACTTATCATTTGGTATCATATCCATATAAATTATTAGCTAATTACCATAGGAGTCTTGCTAGCAATTTAGCTATCTTAATTTGTGAGTAGGTTGTGCAGTCAGTCTGTGCTTCACCTTTTAGGATGAAAAAGAAATATTTTGAATATTTTATATGCATAGATTATTCATGTGTTTTTTTATCTTGTTCCATTTGATTTCAAATATACTATTGATAGCTTATGTACATGGTATTGGTAACTCACAAGATCATTGTCAACCAAAAGTAAACTCATTCTTGTGTTGTTCGATTGGAATAATTTTTTTATGTTTCATTTAATCTATAATCATGTGCAGATAATTCAAATGTATTGCATATGACACTATAGTTTGATGGTGATGAATGCATAACATATTTTTTATCTTGTACCATGTGGAGCTTCAAATATTATACCATAAAAGCAAAGTTTTTGTCTATTAGTGTGAGTATCGATGTATTGCTTCCTTTTACATTGTGTTGATAAAGTTTAGTGCCATTCAATATTTTATTCCATCTCCATGCATTCGTATATCCTTCTTCCATGATTAGTGAATGTACCTTAGCATATTGACATCTACTGGATTCCTAGCATAGACAATTTTGTTGTAGATGCTTCTTCATGTAGTCTGTGCACATTCTTCTACAATAAACTAATAAGTATCCATCAAATCCAACATATTCAAAGAATTATCTGAGCTTCATTCTCATCTCCCAGCCATAGTCTTGGGTTTAGTTTAATAATATCTTTGTGGTTAATAATTTGTCAATTTATAATTTGTTGAGGATTAATGTTGTCAAAGTGTTATTAATTTATTTTATAGTTTGGGGTCACAATACTTAGTATATGTTTTCTTATATCATTCTATTCATAGGTCGTATAAAATTTATATGCCATGTTTTCATTATAGACTTTAGTCTTGTAGTCTTGTCAATTTTTTAGTTTTGTATGTTTATATTTAAAATAGGTTCTAGGCTAAATAATTGTCTAAAGAGTCAAAGTTTTTTAATGTATTGTCAAAAAATTAAAAAAAAGGGGAATCTTGTATAAAGTCATTAAGGGTCCATCATTTAGAGAACATCAAGTTAATGTCTTCAGTCATTTTGGTCCAAGTTAAATATGTCATCTATTATCAAAATTTTACACATTTTGTAATGGATGCATTATCGCATGTACATGACATCCATATTGTGGTGTGGTTCCATTTTTCATACAAGAAACCAATACAAATAAAAAACCCACAAAAGTCATCAAAGCATCTCAAAGACAAATGTGTTGAGTGAGTAGCAAAAAAATAGAGGTTGGAGGATACATGAAGGATAGAGGTATTTCAGTGACCTCTCATCAGTCACCAACAATGGGGTCTTACCAATATTTTGGTGACATATATAGTATGGTGTGTTTTTCATTTTGTTGTGTGTTTTTCAAAATAAGAACAATTGTACCTATTCATTTGTGAATAATACTCCCATGTAACCTTTTTTTATATTTACATTGGAGAACGTCAATCTAAAAATCATTGTATCAATCATGATGGAAGGTTAGTGGTAAACCTATGAAAACCATGTTGTAAGGTTTGTGTTAAACTTGAGAAACTATTTTGTAAGGTTAGTGGTAAACCTGAGAAAACCATGTTATAAGGTTAGTGGTGAACCTAAGAAAACCATTTTGTAAGGTTATTGGTGAACTTGTGAAAACCATTTTGGAAGGTTATTGGTGAACCTAGAAAACCAATTGTAGATGAGATGTGTAATGGCACATGTATGCAGGGAAGATCATGAGCACACGGAGGTGGCATGCTGTAATCAAAAAATGAGATATATTGTACCATGTAAAAACTATTGGGGGAATGTGGGGATTAATTTTCACATTGTGTGAATTTGGGTATTTATGAAAAGGTAAATAGTAAGTTTGAGTATTTACAAGTTGATATTTATCGAGAGGTAAATATAGTTAGTTAGTTTGTATATCAGAAGATTGTGACATAAATAATATTACAATAATAGATATATTTTTTATATTGTTATAACAATATATTGTATTTAGAGGTTTGTATAATAATAGGGGTGAGAGAAAATAGTGTAAAGATTATAGAAATCATATTCCTATATATTTGTGTAATGTCTTGAATGTTTTAATTATTGAGAATAGAGAGTGAGAATAAATATTATTAGAGAGTGTTTGAAATAATTTTGAATAGTTCATGTTTGGCTCTATTGTTATAAAATGGTATTTGTTTAATCTTGCACAAATTTGTACCAGACTTATGAAGTTGATCCTAAAAATATATAAGTGATGATGGAGTGGTAAGTACCCAAGACTTTTAATAACCTTCATAGATTTCTGAGGCTAATATGTTATTATCACAGGTTTTTCAAAACTTATGGTAGCATTGTAACCCCAATCACATCTTTATTGAATAAATAATCCTTCTAGTGGACTGAAATAACTACCAAGGTGTTTGAATAGTTGAAAATGGTTATGTGCACCACTATATTTTTGGTTGCCCTTGATTCTTCTATAACTTTTATTCTTGAATATGATGCATCAGGATATGGCATAGGGGTTGTACTCATGCAAGAAGGTAGACCACTTGAATTTTAAATTCATAAATTAAAGGGAAAAAATACACTCAAGTCAATTTATGAGAAAGAGATGATGGGTAATCTATATGCAGTCAATCAATGGAGACCTTATCTGATGAGTCGACACTTTTAGGTGAAGACTAATCATGACAGCCTCAAATATTTTTTAAAAAAATTATTATCATCATAATAACAATAGAAATACAAGACTAAAATTTTATTATATGATTTTAAATAATATATAATAAATTAAAATATAATGTAGTGATAGATGCATGATACAAGCAGGGTGAATCAGTTGAGACATTGTTATGCATAATGACCATTTAGTAGGTAGATTGGCTAGATAAAGCAAGATTAGAATGGGTGAATGTTAGGGATAGATAAGATTTGATTTTGAATATTAATCTTGGTTATGGATGGTCTAAAACTTTTACATGGAAGGGGAACACATTATGGTATAAATATTGATTATGCCTTTGTAAGCATTCTCTCCTCAAACATAAAATCCTTCATGAGCTTTATGTATCTTTAATAGGAGATCATTCAAGATTTCTAAAAACATATAATAGAATCATGTAAGATTTATTTTGGGAATTAATCAATGAAATGTTCATAAACATGTGGTTAAATATATGGTATGTCAATAGAATAAAGGTGAAACCATTAATACCCAAGGTCTTTTTTAGCCCTTATCCATCCCTAGCCACAGGTGGGAGGATCTTTCCATGGATTTCATTACTAGGTTACCATGATCTAAGGGTAAAAATTTTATCATGATAATTAAGGATTGACTCACCAAGTATGCTCATTTTTATTCCTTGTCACAACCATTTATTTCCAGTATAATAGCTTCTACTTTTCTAAATATAGTTTATAAATTGCATGGTACTCCAAAGATCATTGTAGGTAACCAAGATCCCATATTTACTAGTAATTTTTGGACTGAATTATTTTCATGTTTAGATACCCAACTATTTCAAAGCTCAGCCTATCATCTTTAATCTAATGAAAAATAGAGGTAATCAAAAAATGTATAGAAAGGTATCTTTGTTTCTTTATTTCTAATAAACATGACAAATGGGTTCATTGGATGCCACTTGTTGAGTGGTGGTTTAACACTTATATTTACACTTAGTCTAAAATTTATCCTTTATGGCATTGTATGGGTATCAACCCCCATCCATCACTTCATCCTTGAAGGTTCATCCCAAGTTTTAAGTTGTTTAATAACACATTCACCATCAATAGGAGATACTCATTAGTTTGTGAGATAATTTAGCAATGGCATAGCATAGAATGAAGTAATAAGCAAATTAACACCATAATGAGTGGCTTTTTGACATAAAATATTGGGTCTTTATTCATTTTCAACCATATAATTATATGAATCTAAAGCAACAAAAAAAGGATAACAAGTTGTCCCCTGAGTATTATGGCCCTTATCAAATCTTTCAAAAAATTGGTAGTGTGGTCTACATGCTATAATTTCTCTTGTCCACTTGCATACATCAAGTATTTCATATTTATTACCTGAAGAAGGTAATTAGACATGGAATTTATACACAAACTAAGTTACCTAATTTATATGAATAATGTTGATTCATTCTTTATCTTGCAGAGATCATTTAAATGTGCACTAAGCAATTATGGACTAGAGTGATTGAGTATTTGACCAAAAGAAAGAATCTACATTCTAAATATGAAACATGGGATGATGAAACATTCTTATAGTAACATCTTGGGTTGATTTAAATTTGAGGACAATGTTGTTTTTAATGGGATGGGCATGCTAAACCCTTAACCTATGGCATGTCTAGGGTTATGTGTGGCTGACTTGTGGCTTACAAACCTCTAATATTATCTTGTCACATCACTCTATGTTCTTAGTAAGGTCAGCCTATGGAATAACCATGGATAAATAGAGTATATATAAGAGGTATTGGTTAGTATTTGATAATCATATTATGAATTATGGTCTTATTTCATTATTATCGAGGTTTCCCCTTGAAGTGGCTCAACTATATTTATCAAACATTCTGGTTTTTTATCAATTATTATTTTGGATATACATATTTTGATCTTATTTATATGATATAATATTCTATTGTTTGAATATCTAAGTATTTTAATTACTTAAGAAAAGAATAAATTATGTTGTTTTAAGAAGAATGAGAGAGGAGAGCTCTTTTAATAGAGCAAGAGAAAAATGAGTTACATGAGCAATATTCATGTGTGTGCTAAGTATCCTAATCCTATTACAAGTGAAGAGGATGTGTGTAACATGTGATGGGGGTAGTTACTTGTGCAAATAATGCCCAAATATAACAAGTGGATTTATGAGGTGAATGACACCTCATAAAACTATGATATAGTATATTTTAATTATAATAAATCCATATATAAACAAAACTTTAGAATAAACATAAAAATATAAATAATAACCCAAATAAGATTAATTCTCCAACACTCCCTTTAATCTTAATTTAGAGTTATAAAAGTGGAGAAAATATTTTACAAACAAGGAATGGAGTTCAAATTACATAATACTCCCCCTTAATAAAAATTTCCTTCAAGGTGAATAACAATCATTTGAGAAATAAATAAGAAGATAAGGTGTCATCACAAGTCACAAGGATGAAGGTATGAACATCAATAATCTCTAATGATCATCTTCAAAAAAGGTGGTCGATGTTTAATGGAACAAAGACCAACAAGAAGGAAAAATGATCCATAAAACCTTGCAAAACAAATAATCTAACACCAATCTTTCATTTTAAGTAACTCATAAGCCAAAAAAAACAATTTACATACAAAATGTAATAAAATTAGATGTACAACAAGAAAAATTGAGCTAAAGGCAACTTCAGTTACAAAGTGTGAAATACTACATGAAAAATGAATTTAATCAAAACAATCAAAGCATAAGTCTTGTCCAATAAAAAGCAAGAAATGCATAAAAGAGTTAGAGTTGATCAAAATAGGGACAAAGAAGATGTGTCACTTTCAGAATATATTTAACGTAAAGTAATGAAATAATTATCATTTGAAGACATGTCAAAGTATCTATAAAATATAATATATTTAAGTAACCAAATAGTTTTAACCTTAGATGTAGGAGACTTAGTCATTTTCAAATAATACAAAGTGTCATGAGTGGATTTACCATAAGATTTTCATGGATGTAATTTATAACACTTGGAGATATGATGCCCATATTTTCTACAATGCACACAAGGTTTATAATTGTTAACCAAAGCATAAGCATTTCAAGTATTATAATTAAAATAATTTGCATGATAAGTCATTTGATGAGGAGTACAATATGATTAAAAACTTTCATTAGAATTAGTTGAATCATTAAAATTGATACCTTTATAATTTTCATTAAGTTCAAGCAAAAGAGGTTCAAGATTTCTCATTTCACATGTACCAAGACCACCACTCGAGTAGCCCATATTTTGCATGGTTTTTAAGTCAGGTTTGGTAGAATGAGTTTTCAAAGAAGTTTTAGTTTGTTTAGAAACATAATAAGTTTCATCATTAGAACTAGAATCATTGCAAAAGACACAAATTTGCTTTTAAAGTCTCAATAGAATATTTCATGGTTGTCATTTGTTCAATTAAAGAATAAAGCATTTAAAGTATCATTTTGACAATGAATTTGGTGTTTAATAGTAGCTATTTCATCATTTTTAAAAGTAAATTTTTTAGTACACTTCTTAAAACCTAAAAAATGACTAATTTGAATGTCATTAAAAAAATTACACAAATTAATTTTGAAAAAAATTATGACTAACTAAGCATAAAAATAAGCCAAAAATGCTTATAAAAATAATCTATTGAATATGTTAAAGAAATTAACTTGTAAATGTAAGTCCCCACTAAAACTCTAAAAAATAAATTTGAGTTAAATTAATATATTAATGTATGACAAGGTGAATGGACTTTTAAAAAACTATGTGAATTTAAAAAATCACATGAATTGTTACATCTTGATTCTCCTCTAGATTCATTAATCTGTTAATTTCAAGATTTTGTGGTTAATTACTGGTTAAATTGTTGTGTTAGGTAGATGAATTTGTAATATGTTGATTTTGGATAATTATATATTACTTATTATCATTATTGTTAACTTGTTTGTTACTTGTTCATATTTTGTTATAATATATTATGATCATGATTATTTAGTTTATTCTATTGCAGCAGTTTATTATGGAGTATTTTGTGATATGGTCTAATTATTGTTTATTATACTGAGGTGGATACATGATGGATTCCACCCTCCATATTATGACTAGGGGATGGGGGTATCATCAGAGAGGATGGATCAAATGGATATGTTGGGGTTTGAGATAAGGAGACTAAAATGCTAAACACACCATGATAGAATATTATTATTATTATTTGGTTATGTTTGTTTTGATACTTCATTGATTATATCACATTTTACTTTAATATTTTCTTGCAATTGTTTTGATGAGCTTGCATAATTCTAGTGTTTTTTTTATAATTTGTGTAATTAAATTGTCATACCTTATGCACTAATATTCTTGTATGTTTCTATTAGTATACAAAGTCAAAAATGAAATATTTTAAGGAATGGTAATTTATTTAGATTAGGTCTTGTATGACTATCTTATTTCACTATATTAGCTTTGATTGAACTCTAGAGTAGTATAAAATGATTTAAATACCATAGGTGTTAAATGAATGGCATGTTTTAAATCATTTATTATTATAACATTTTATATTTTAATAAAAGTTATATGATGAGGAAGTCTTTGGTTTAATTTAGAGACTCGTATTTGATGTGCTAGGAGTTTATCTAAATAAAAAACATTATGGTTTTATTAAAATTCAAATACAATAATTTCTATAATTTTAAGGTGATTATGAAACATGGCATATTCATTGAAATTTAGAGTTTCAAACTAACTTGGATACAAGGTATTTCGTATTAATGATTTTTGGAATCAAAGGGGATACTTTGTAAAATTGAATTTTTTTGGTATCATTGCATTGGTTATTGAATAATTGACTCATAGAAAATGGTTATATAATTGGTGATTCATTTATAATAGACCCATTTTTGTGAGGATTATTCATTTATTTGGCATGCATAACTCAAGCTGAACGAGATATATGGAGAGCAAATGGTTTTGAGGAGCATACAGTGGATAAGGAGAGTTTGTTGGAAGTATATATTGAGAGGTGGTTTAATCAATAAATAACAATGCATATTAAATTCCAAACATCATTCATGAATCATACATAAACTTGACATATCAACAACATCATGAAAGCACATACATCCAAAGCATGAACAAAAGCATACATCACACAAACACATAATTTATGTGGTAAAACTTCAAGGGAGATAAAATACATTGAACCCTACAATATGGACTATAGTACTATAATGAAAATATCCAAATTTATACCAGCTCCAACTGATCAAGGAGCACCCACCCCTTAATTTAATCAAGCACCCACTTAACCTTTAGCTAGCTCCAACTAGCAAGGAGGCTTAAACCCCCTAGGAAACCAAGCACCAACACAACTACATATGATCTAATCTCCACCTTTTATCTAATTTCAAACACACCTAATGATGGAATTCTCTTGATTTCACTCTTCACCCTTTAATCTCTCTCAAACAACCTCTAGGGCTCACTTACTCAATGTGCCTCTTCAAGGCTTACTAGGTCTAATGACCTATGTGTCCACCTATATCAACTTAATTAGATAATAATATATGATCTTATTCACTCTTTAATGGTCTCAATTACTTGTACCTTCTATTTTAAAGGTTTTTTCCTTCACTTAACCCATCAACAACTCAAGTAGCACAAATAGGTCAATTAGGCCTTGTACTTATACCACTCTCTTGGTCTAACCCATCTTGGTCAGCCATAGTTTCATACACATGTTACTTGTGATAACCACATACTTCATATGTCTTCCAATACCTCATTATCCCCAAACCTTCATTAGACCTAGTTGAGATCTAAAGCAATTAGGCCTTCGAATCCACATGTTACACCTTGAGTCTCTTTCACCACCTTAAAATTTTACCAACACTTAAAAAAAATTCTATATAACTTTAATATGTCCCTTATATCATCCATATGGGTCCATAATACCTTAAAATCCATTTCACACATTGAACCTAACAATTAGGTCTCCTCTTTCTTTAGGCCTTAATACACAGAAAACATTGTCTTAAAGAACTAAAGTATACAAACACTTTTCTCACACAAAATACTCAAAAAATTTCATGGATAGGTCCTAAATGAACCAAAAAACATTACCAAATATATTTAACTTCACTAAATAGGATCAAAGCATCCAAAAACACCTCTATCATAGGCTCACTCAATTCTAGTAAAACACAATCAAAATATAGTCAAGTATTTTAAGTCTAAAAACTTGATTAGAAACAACAAAATGAATTATAATACCTTCTCATAAACCTTTTATACTTTTATATCATCTCCATACTCATTTATTTCTTCAACTCTACTCAAACAACTTCCAACTCACTCCTTTAAAATGACCACTTAGACTGCCTATAGCTTCCATAAACATAGTCATATAGAAGTTCTTATTTAGAATCTTAAATGATGTTTCCATGAAATAAAATCCTATTTAATTTTTTCCTAGTGATATATATATATATATATATATATATATATATATATATATATATATCATAATAAAATCCATGGATCACTCTCTCTAACAATAATTATTGGTCTAACAGACCAATTCCTCAAACCTCTTTCTCATAGTCTTCACTACTTAGATAAGCTACTTTGAAAACACTATTTCACCTATGTATGAGAATAATCACCACTTTAAAACAAATTTATTATGATTCATAGGTATCAAAAAAATACCTCAATTCATTATATTCATCCCTACTCACCTATAACTCTTCCCTAAACTCATATTCACTCTGACTGGTTTTTTATCATTATTTCCACTATCTAGTAGATTAGCGATAGGATAACTTTATTGACATAGATTATTTAAATATAGAACATATATTTCTAAAAAAAATCCATGGATAATAATATCAAGTATTTACCTTCAACCTCCAATGATTTGCATGTGTTGACTCAGTTAACTCTTCTTATAACACCAAAAACTTCAAAAACAAGCATATTTCTATACCTTCTTCTCACTACCCTGACACACCACTACCACCTATAGATTATTGGAGGAGTCTTATACACCTTAAAATATTAAAAATATATCAACCAATCCAAAATTGTTTTTTTTTATCAAGTTCTTTCCAATCACTCTACTAAAAGGGTTTAAAGAGGGTTTTGACCAATTTACATTCTTAACAAATGTTCATAAAGCTTTGTACCTAAAACCACTAAAAAATACTTATAAAAAATTCTTAGGTCCATATTTAACCTCTCTTAAAATTATTATGTTACCATACAAACTCTACATGTGCCAATGAGCATCTCAACTTCCTTCTCGGGCTTGGAAACCTCCAATTTGCATGCATAAAATACTTTCCAACACACTATCTTGCTTTCTCTTCCTATTTAGGACTTAAAAATTGGTAAAAACATTTTACCCAATCTATCACAGCTCATTACATTATTACATTAGATTTTTCACCTTGTAATATCAACTTAACTCTTCATTTATACCTCATTAGTCACTATGCACATTAGGTCTAGGACTACAAGCCAAACTTAGATATAAAAAGAATTTGGATCCTTATTGTAATGATCTAACAACCTAAATAAAATGTCAAACTTATTCATTCCAAGCTCCATAGATACCAACCTTCTTCTCCCTATCCTTAATATGCTCAACATACTAGGCTACCAAGCCTATGCTACTACATAAGGCCATCAAGCCTTACACTGTTCACATAATTGTCTTCTCTCCTTGACCTGAAACAATACCAACATGCCTGATTAGCCTTATTTGACATTAATAACATTGATCATACTATGACATCAATGCTCACATGACATCAAGGCTTTGAAATCAATGATAACACATTTTCCAATAATTTCCCCCTTTGTAATTGATGGAAACCTTTTATTCTCTTTTTACCCTTTTTCCATTGATTAAAAAGTGGACATATGCTTCTCTCAGGTTCATCAACACAATCCTCTAATCTTATGACTTATCCTCTTGCACATCTCCCCTTTTGTCCATGCATGAAGATTCAATACTTTTTTAAAACACATGATTTGGTTTGATCAAGTAATCATATCAACATTTTGACATGTCTCATGAGATTGTACCTATAACATAATTCTCCATCTCTCCATCATGATTGGAACATATTGCATATGTTCCCCATCACATCAAACACATCTCTTCAAGCCTCTCAAATTGACCTAGTTAATTCCCCCTAACTCATGCTCCATCTGAAAAGGTCATCTTTAAGGAATATATAACATGATCACAAGCAATACATGATTCTAAGATCATCCTTCTTACTAAGCATCTCATCTTCATGACAAAAACAATATGACAATATTCCTTCATGGATACTTATACAGACTCCTCTTCAAGATCACAAGAATCGTATGATGTTATAGGATAATTATCACTATCAAATCTTCATGAAAAACCTCAGGGCATATCTTAGCTCTCCAATCAACCACAATAGTCATCAATACTTTATGGATTAGAACTTCTGAAAACATAGTCATACAAGTCTATGATCATAGACTTCACTACAATAGACATTTTTTCATAACCCATATTCTTTATGATCTTAAAATAGGAGAAAACCAATAGGTTTCCAAGCATTCAATAATTCTCAGAGCATTCTACCTCTCATGAAATCATTTATCTTCGTATCAAAGTATAACAGACATCTTTGTTTATCAATGTTCCTCAAACTCCATTCCACTATTCTACATCTTGCACTTTAGATCCATTCTTGAGCCAACAAGACCACCTCACATATATGATAACAACTTCCATAATGTACTTATAATATCAACCACTAACCTTCATACTTTACAATCCATCAAGACTCAAAACACTACCAAGCACCCTTATGGACAACATGCGGTTAATACTAGATCTAAGAGGCCTTATCCACCTTGAGGATCCTTTGATACACTTTGACATATTTAGATATGAAAATAAAATATTAAAACATTCTAACACCATTATTAGATCATAAACAATCCTTATAATGTATGAACAACTTCTCTCTTACCAAAATGTCATTGGTCTTAAAAGACCAATATTCAACTATCATATAAACTCAGAACCCTATTATGATGACTCATATCTTATCATCCTCAGACTATTCAACCATTTCAAATCAATTACAACATACCAAAATATTCCTTCAAGACCTTATGAGGTCATCTTGGCATAAAGGAAGCATGACATCTCACAAAACAACCTTCAAGGGCACTACTACAATCTTCTTCAGTCAAATTACTTAGCATCTTGCTATGCTACAAGAAAACATCATCTATAGAACACTAAAACCTCCTTCATGATTTCTTAAATATGGAAACAATACCTCTTATGACCATATGAAGTCATTAATACATCACTCCAACCATTATACATCATTGAGATATCCTTAAGATCACTATACAGCAACGTTTTCAAGTTCAACTAGAAACATGTCATGTTACAAAAAAATATCATCTTCAGAACATATTAAACACTTTCAAGGCACATACATCATGTTTATAATTCTTTAAATCATGTCTATATCTTTAAATATAATATAAATAACTCTATATCATCAAATACATTGATCTCAAAGACCAATCTATAACTCTTATATCCTTGTTCTGACTTTGACTTTTAGGAAACCATCTTGAGCTTGAATCATGAAATACAAGCATGAAGACCAATATAGGAATATTGCATAAAATCCACCAAAGTATCATAGAGATTAAAAACCCAAATGAGAATCATTTAAATCAATAAAACTAACCTTAGGTTTTGTTAGCACCAAACTCCCATTATCATAGTCCTTCATGTCTTGGGCTTGACCTTCACATATAAAAACATACTAATCATGCAAGATACATCTACAAGAGCTACTAGACATTAGGAACATATTCATTAAATTTTATAAATAAATAATAGTGATAAAAATTACCAAAAAACTCATCATGTCACTCAATACTACCATTTTCACAAACCTTTAAAATACAGTAACCTTTCAAGGAGTTTTTCTTGCTCAAATGAACACATTCAGATCTCTCCCAGAGCATGGATCAATACAATGATGAGTTAAAACCATCATAAAATTATTATAAAATTAAAAATTTATCATTATATTCTTTTTAATCCCTTTTTTGATCAAACTAGTTTCACCATTTCAGACATAAATTGTAATATTCAACTTTGAAGTGCATTAATTGCACCTATACAGATGGTCAAAACTTCTAATCACTTTAGGAGTATTCTACACAAAGTCTTATTAAAATTTGATTCTTACCTAAAATTTATATGAATTCATCCATGTATTATATAATCCATTATTTTCAAACTAGTTTCCCTTGATAAATTTGAATTTTCAAATTCTAACAGTCATATTTTCATACAAAATTGGCTATGAAAACAAGGAAATCTACCTGGAAGAATAACTTTGCACCAAAATATCTTTTGATAGAAATTAATTAAAGACCTAAAAATTGGACCACATGATCTCATATCATATTTTATTCCATAAATATATCAAAACTATCCTTATACCTTCACACATGCCAAAAGTGACATGATCAATCTACTTACTTAGCCAAACTTGGCAAGTAGACTAGAATGAACTAGTCAAGCACACAAGCACTCCAAAGTCTTCCTATCACCTCCACAAGTACATAAAACATTTATTACACCCCATAGTACCTCTTATGATCCTCATATATCTTATCTTTCTTGATGACCAACCAATCATTCATTTGCATACTTCTACCATTTAAGACACTTGTTTATACTTAGACTCATCATGCTAGCTAAAAAAGAGCTCCTTCAATGGCATCTATCATCCAATTTAGGTTTTATTTTAGACTTAGACTCACTATATTCCTTCTTATTCAAACTTGTAAGTTCCAAAATTTAGACAACTGTGCAAACATCAACCATGATCTTCACAAACTTATCCATCACTATAAAACAAGAAGAACATTGTCCTCATCACACCTCAAGCTACTTAGGATCACTTGTAGGCTATTAAGCCTCATCCAAAGGTGTGGAAATGATACCAATTGTTTTAATTAGTAAATATAGGGGGTGAATCAATAGATAAAAATTCATATTCAATTCCAAACATCATTCATGAATCATACACAAACTTGATCTAGCAACAACATCATGAAATAACATACATCCAAAGCATGAACAAGAGCATACATCACATGATCACATAATTTATGTGAGAAAGCCTCAAGGGGGATAAAACCCACTTTTTATGCCTAATTTTCACACCCCCAAATTTTCTAAAATAATATGCTATTATTCATACTCTACCATAGTGATGACGTAGTCATAAAATCTAATACTACAATCGAGGACCCTAAGTCAATTAGTATTATTTATGAATAGTCATGATTTCAATTTAATAATTTGATAATTATAGTATTTATGAATTAATGTTTTCCTTATAGTGGTTTTGAAAATAATTTGTGGATAAATGAATAAAATTGGCATATATATGATCAAATGAATGTTATAGTTTCAGTTGCATCGACAGTAAAAATATAGCATTTTGCAAATTGGAGATTCAGTTTGAAAAATATAGTACTCATTATGGTTTTATCAAATTTGAAGGAATTATATGACTTGTCATGATTATTTTCAGATTATCGTCATTCAAAATCCAATTGTAAATGTGAAAATTGGCATAATAATGTTGTGATATAAGTGGAATTTGGTTTAATTTAAACCTAAGCTTATATTCTTAAAGATTATTAATATTTCTAAAAGGATTATAAGTTTTAAATCCTAAATGCTTCATTATGTTAAGGTCCTATTTTTAAAATATCCTTAGTTCTAAATAGTATGACTAATGGTCATTTGAGTCTTATAATTTTAAAGGTTGGCAACATAAGTATATATTTTAAAATGTTATTTTTGAAAGGCATAAAGTTCATGGCAATTTTGAGGGCACTTTAAAATATTTATTTTAAAGACATAAAGGTTTTATTTTAAATTACCTAGGCTATTTTATCTTCGAGGCATATAGATTCATATGGTTGACAAGTTGGTCAGGAGATTTGAGTTAGCAATTTTATGGCATATTAGTTGGTAAACACCGTAGCACTAGATAGCAAGGTGATTTAATGAAAATGGAATATTTGAATAGGCTTCAATATCTCTCAAGATTTTGGTGATAAGAAATAATTTATGGTGAGCGTACATGCCTCAAATTGTGGATGTTGGTAAGGAGTTTAGTAAAGGTTTTAGTGTCTTCTAAGTTTGATTATTTTGATAATCAATTTGGCAGAATTGTTAAGTACATCCTCGATTAGATGAAGCAAATAGGAATTGGACACATAAGCAATGTGGTTATGATGAGGCATGTCAATTATAAATAGGTTTTTTTATATTTTTTATTCATTTTTGAAAGATTTCTCATGGAAATGAAACTATGTCAGTTTGGATTTCAAGCAGATTTTGAGTTGTTTTGAGTTATAGAGAAGGATTGCAAGCAAAAGAAGCACTTACATGTATGCCTTGAGAAACATAAATAATTTGAATAATGGTTTTCTTTTTGTTTTGAATATTTTTTATGGTTACATGGGAAAAATATGATCTTGGCCTGCATGTTAATGAATTTTGAGTCGATTTCTATGCATGCATGTTTAAGAAGGTTATATGATGTTTTCAATTTTGTGGATTTGAGCTTGGAATATTTTCAACATGGGATAAGATAATTTGATTCATTATTTCAAGCATAAGATTTGGAAATATATGAGATTTTTTTTGTTGAATATGAGTTTAGTTTTAACTTTCAGTTTCATAGATTGTTTTGATTTTCACTTTTCAAAGGTTTTTATTGAAACTTTAAAAGTCTAAGCTCTATGCAAATGATAAAAGGTAAATTTAATGTTTTTGACATATTATAAAAAGACTACATTAGTATATTAAACATTCAAATATTTTTTCTCAGATGAAAGCTTTCTATAATCGCATATATTTGTGGGTTTTGAAGGAAAGACTTTGCATGGATTCTATAATGGGTCAAGTCTTGAAATAATGGAAAGTTCTGTCAAACTTTGTTTTTTAGTTTTGGATTTTGAGAGTCTATGCATAATAAATCATGTTAAGTGTTTGAAATATTTTTTATCTTGAAATTTTTAAGAATCAAATGCATTCAACAGTTTATGGGTGATGGAAATGGTTTTGAGGACATATTTAGACATACAAGGTTTTTGTCTCAGGATATTTGTTATGTTTTGAAACACATATAGCCTTATTAAGTTCTATTCAATTCTATATAAGATGAATTTAGTATAAACTCAAAATATTATATATAAGGCTTAGTGGTTCTATTTGGAAGTTATTTTTGTTTCTCTTTGAGGTTCTGATAGATGAAAAGATTATTTAAATATCAGATATCTTTGTTTAGATTCGAGATAGATTCTTTGAGTTCAGACACAATGTTTGGGAAGGAATATAGTTAGGATAGATTTTTTCTTTCTATGAATATCTCCTTGAAAAGATGCATACATAAATTTTGTATAGTGTGTAAAGATGATGTTTAAGTGAAGTTCTAGCAGAACATTTTTGATTTGGGTTTCATGTGTTAAGGTTTGATGTGAGATATTTTTTAGGAGAGTTATACAGATTTAAATTTGAGAGATCTACGTGGTTTTATTTTGAAAATGATTCATATTCTATATATTTTAAGATTGGATTTGTGAAAAGAGAACATAATGAAATAGATATGGTAGAATATGGAGAATAAATTATGGAGAATATAATTTATTCAAGCATCATGATTTCTAGTCTATTCATGATGTTGAATCATGATAGTAAGTGGAAGATAAATAATGGGTTTTCATTTGATTTTTAAAATTTATTGAATTTCTTCTTGTTGTGCAAAATTTTCAAAATGATCACCTATAAAAAAATTGTGATGTTAAATTTGACGGCCAAATGACCATCACCACAAACCAAAAATTATGCAATTTTGACGATCATTTGAACATTAAATTTAACCTAGATGGAAAACACATTATAATTTATATTTTTAAAAAATTAAAAGTTATTTTATCTTTCATGTGATATATTCAAAATATTTTTACTATCAAGGTATTTCACAAAAATAATTTGTTTTTAGAAGCATGGTATTACACATGGGATAAAGATCAATGAAACAAGTTTTTAGAGATTTGATATATTTTTTGGTAGTAGATTGATTATATACATAATATATATTCTATAGAGTAAATTAAAATTCAAAATAGAATTAATGTAAAGATGAATTTCATTTAATATGATATGTTATTTGATTATTTATTGATTAATTGATATTCTAAATATGTCTAGTTGACTAAAAAGGGTCCCCACCTATTAGAAATACTTGGTCCAATTCAAATATTTGATCTCTTAAAACTTTTTAAATTCTTAAATAATTTTTAATTTGTAACCGCCAAATTAACTTGTAAAGCTAATTAATAAAGTTGACAAATAACTAACTAAAATTAGTTATAATTTATTTTTATAACCAACTTTGAAGGTTTAAAAAGAGATCAAGGATTCATTTGAAAAAGAGGAAAACCATAGGTACTAAAGACTTATACACTTGTGAAGTCAATCATTTATCTCTCTCTTCTATGCAACTTCTTTGAGATAGCATGACTTTTGTAGATAGACCAATGGTACTTTCTATGACGGTTGAGTCTACTACTTAGACAACACAGGTATATCTAATTTTATATTGTTATTTATAATTGATTATCTAAATATTATCAAGTTTAATATATTTTAATGATTGAAACTTGCATTCCTATGTGTAGAATCTGAGTATTCAACCCAAATATTGATAAAAACTTCACTTTTTGTGACAGATTGCTAATTTAATTGATTGTAAAAGTTATCTTTGAAGATATTTTGTATGAAAGATGTTCATATCTCAAATAAAATTGATCTGATTTTCTAAGATGACTCTTATTTATTAAGACTCACATTTTTTCTATCTTATAATGTACTTTATTTATTTGAGTTTGATTTTTAATTTAGTTTTCATTAACATTAATATTCTTTCTTCAATACTTTTTGTTTATTTCTGATTTCTTTCTTTAGGTAGTGTTAGTTTAGTGTTAGTTTTAGTTTAAATTTTTTTATTCCTTATTTTTAGTTTTTTTAATTAGTTTATTATTTATTTTTTTAGTAGATAGATCTTGTTATTTTTATCATCTCTTAGGACTATTGAGTTATATTGATCTTTTATGTTTTCTTGTTTATTATCTTTGATAATCTTTTATGAGCATGAATATAAGATATACTTTTCAACAATCTAAAAAATTTGTCCTTCAAGAGATTGTCTAATTCATAGACTTTACTCTATTGGATAGGTCAGATTACATTTTATAATAGACTTGAGATTGAATTATATAATATTGAAGGAATGTTTAGCCTCTTGGATCAAAGCATTGTTTATGAGTAATTTTGTTTACATAGTTGATTTTCATGGTGTGTTTGATCAATTTAGTAAGTATTTTTAAGCTTGATTTAGATTTATTATTGAATATAATAATATCCAAAACTTTAAAAGACCCTTTTACACACCTTAGGACTAATTTTCAGCCATAGGTCCCTTACGATTAAAACCAGTATGATTGCATCTTGACCTTCATGATAGGTGAATGGGTTGATTCATTAGCATGACATTTTTCATCACAAACACCACTAAACCCTACAAGATTTTTTATATTCCTATAACTATAAGAACTAAATTTAGACCAACTCCAATTAATCAAGGAGCACCCACCCCTTAATTTAGTCAAGCACCCTCTTGACCTTTAGCTATCTCAAACTAGCAAGGAGGCTACAACCCCCTAGGCAACCAAGCACTAACTCAGATACCTCTAATATAATATCCACCTATGATATAATTTCAAACACACCTTATGATTTACTTCTCATTCTTTCACTCTTCACCTTTCAATATCTCTCAAACATCTTCTAGGGCTCACTCACTCAATGTGCCTCTCCTAGGCTTATTAGGTCCAATGACCTGTGTTTCCACCTATATCAACTTAATAAAATAAGAATGTCTAATATTATTCACTCTCTTATTATCCTCAATGACTTTTACCTTATTTTTCAAAGTTTCTCTCCTTCACTTAGCACATCAACATCTCAACTAGCACAAATAGGCCAATTAAGCCTTGTACTTATACCACACTCTTGGTCTAACCCATCTTGGTCGGCCAAAATGCTTCACCCACTTGAATCACACTTAAAAATAGATTTATACACATGTTACATGTGATAACCACATACTTCACAGGTTGGAAAACACCTCATTATCCCCAAACCTTTATTAGACCTAGTTGAGACCTAAAGCAAATTAGGCCTTCAAATCCACATGTTACACCTTGAGCCTCTTGGACCACCAGAAACTTATACCAATGCTATAAAAAATTAATATATCACTTTAACAGTTCCACTCTATCATCCATATGGGTCCACAATACCTGAAACTCCATTTCACACCATAAACCTAGCAATTAGGTTTTAACGCTCTTTAGGCCTTGATACATAGAAAACATTGTCTTAGAGAAATGAAGTATACAAACACTTTTCTCACAAAAATACTCCAAAAATTGAATCTATATGTCCTCCATGACCTTAAAAACATTACCAAATACATTTACCTTCATTAAATAGTCTCTAAGCATCCAAAAACACTTTTGTCACAAGCTTACTAAATTCTAGTAAAACACAGTCAAATTATAATCAAGTATTTTGACTCTCCAAAATTGATCAGAAATAAAACATGAATTTTTATAACTTTTAATAAACATTTTAGACTTTATAACATCTCCATACTCATTTTTTTATTCAACTCTACTCAAACAGCTTCCAACTCACTCCTTCAAAATGACCACTCAGATTGCCTGTAGCTTCCATAAACACAGTCATATAAAAGATATTATTTAGAATCTTAAATGATGTTTCCATGACATCACATCCCATTAAATGAGTTATTTTTTATCTCTATATTATCATAAAATTCATGGATCACCTGCTCTAAAAATAATTATTGGTCTAATAAACCAATTCTTCAAACCTTTTTCTCACAGTATTCACTACTCAGATAAGCTACTTTGAAAGCACTATTTCACCTATGTATTAGCATCATCACCACTTTCCAAAAAAGGGATTATTATGAATAC
This sequence comes from Torreya grandis, assembly GCA_037957365.1. Taxonomy (NCBI): domain Eukaryota; kingdom Viridiplantae; phylum Streptophyta; class Pinopsida; order Cupressales; family Taxaceae; genus Torreya; species Torreya grandis. The sequence continues at coordinate 457,588 of JARHVA010003074.1, read as the reverse complement.
ATCTCAGAAAAAGTCATAAATTCATTATATCCATCCTTACTCACCTGGAACTCTTACCTAAACTCATATTCACTCTGATTAGCTTTTTGTCACTGTTTCCACTATCTAGTAGATTAGCGATAGGACAACATTATTAACATAGATGATTGAGATAGAGAAAATATATTTCCAAAAAACTCCATGGGTAATAATATCAAGTTTTGACCTTCAACCTCCAATGATTTTCATGTGTTGACTCAATCAACTCTTCTTGTAGCATCAAAAACTTTAGAAACAAGCATATTTTTATACCTTCTACTCACTACCTTGACACACCGCTACCACCTAAATATTCTTGGAGGAGTTATATACACCTTATAATATTTAAACTTAGTCAAAGAATCCATTTTGGGTCGTTTCTAGCAAGTTCTTTCCAATCACTTTAATAAGAGGGTTTATAGAGGGTTTGGACCAATTTACATTCTTAACGGATGTTCATAAAGCTTTGTACCTAAAACCACTACAAAATACTTTTAAAAACTTATTATGTCCATATTAAAACTCTATAAAAAGGATCAATTCACCAAGTAAACTCTACACTTTCCAATGAGCATCTCAACTTCCTTCTTGGGCTTGGAAACCTCCAATTTGCATGCATAGAATACTTTCCAACGTAGTATCTTGATTTTTATTCCTCTTTAAGACCTAAAACTTGGTAAACATCATTGACCAAACCTATCACACCTCATTACATGATCATATGAGCTATGTTACCTTTGAATCTCAACTTGACTCTATATTTGGACCTCATTAGGTTATTATGCACATTAGGTCTAGGACTACAAGTCAAACTTGGATATAGAAAGAACTTAGATCCTTCTTGTACTGATATCGCCACCTCAGGAACATGTCATACATATTCATTATAATCTCCATATATTCCAACCTTCTTATTCCTATCCTTAACATGCTGAACATACTAGAATACCAAGCCAATGCCACTACACAAGGCTACCAAGCCTTACATTGTTCACATACTTGTCTTCTCTCCTTGACCTAAAATAATACCAACATGCTTGTTTATCCTTATTTAACATCAATGAAATTAATCATACTATGACATCACCACTATTTCATTACCCTTGACATAAATACACACATGACATCAACCTTTGACATCAAAGGTTAACACACTTGCCAATAATTTTTGGAAGAAAGAAATTGGATTTGGAAAAACCTGGGCTATGTTCTTAGGTAGGGTTTATTGATTTAAATTTATTATTTTTATTCCTTGTGAAATGAATTACAAAATATTTTTGGTTTATGCAGTTAAGTTTATGGTATAGGGATTTTTTATTTGTAAAAAATAAATAAATAAATAAAAATGTAGGGTATATATAATCAACCTTGGGGATGTGTACGGCCCATCCATAGGGTTGAATACATATAACCCTACCCCTTACCAATATGGATGTGTGCTTGAGGTTATTGTGATAAATTGATAAAATTAGAGTTTCATTTTGGGCTTAGTTACAAGGGAAATTTCAAACCATATTTATGGCAAGCTAGAGTTTTGTGAATGACTAACTTTTATTTAGAACCAATCATTTATATTTTGCATTTATTACATACATGATGTTTGGATGATGCCAACTATGTTTTTATTTACATAAACCTCTATGCGTGAAGGTATAAGGGTTATACTCTTTTTGGTTTTAAATGATGTCTTCGAGTATCTTTAGGTATTTTTGGTGCTTTTTATGTGGATATGTCTCATTATTTGAATGATTTATGGAATTATTTTAAAAAATAAATATAATATAATTATATATGTAAATGACCCTGGGGATGGGTACGACCCATCCATAGGTCTGAATACATATAAATCTAAGCTTTAGGTATACATTTGTACATTTGAGTAGTTTAAGAACAAAAATAAGATAGTTTTTATCCTTTTGTTTGCATGTGTGAGTCAACATAGAATAAAATTATAAATAATGAAAATGAAAAAAAAAATTATTAAACCTTTGTTCATGCTGGGTAAATTTTGGGACTGGCTGTTATTGTAAATAGAAGCCTAGTATGGTGAGTTTTAGGTCTTTGTTAACATGTTATATTTTTGAACCTATAGTTGTTTTGATAATTTTTAAATACATCAATGTTTGATTTGTTATATTGTCTCTTCTCTCTCTTTAATTAATAGGAACAATTATTGAGAATAATGCATTGGTTGAGTTTTGTTTGAAGCAATTAGTCTTAACGTATTTAATGTGAATTTCATACAATATTTTATAAATATTTGAAATTGAGAATGGTTTTCTTTTATAGATAAAATTTGGGTGTTTACTTTCTATCAATGGTTTATAAATGAACTTTTATGTTTGGTTTGATCAAGTTAAGACTCTTTTTAAAATTGTTTACCCTGGGTAAGTTAATTAAAATGATATTTATAATAAACATATATATAGGGATAAGTGGATGAATTTTGAAAAGACGTGTGTGTGTGTGTGTGTGTGTGTGTGTGTGTGTGTGTGTGTGTGTGTGTGTGTGTGTGTGTGTGTGTGTGTGTGTGTGTGTGTGTGTGTGTGTGTGAAAATATGAATTTATATGCATGTATCTAAATATATTAGACTGTTTGAATCTTTCAAGCTTAAGTTTATAGAATGTTAATTAATGAGAATCAAATATTTTTAAGAAGTTTTACTTTATAGATTATATTTTTATAAAAGTGATTATTGGATGAAATAATATGACTGAAGATTTTCATTTATGTAATGGGTAAATATAAGGAGATATATTTATAGTTATGATACATTGTGTAATTATATTTATTTATGTATCAGTGTATATTCTTGGTGTGAATTTTGTATGTGTCTGAAACTTACAAGGAAAGTGGTCATTAATGAGTTGTATGAGAAAAAATTCAGCTCTAAAATAATATCATGATAGGAATATTAAGATTATTTCATTTGTTCTTATTTTATGAACAATTTAACTTATTTAATCAAAATATGTGATTATGATCAGTTAGTTAATTTATACTATTTATATGCATATGATGGAATATATGGGATTATATGATTTCCTTGTATTCATACATATTGTGGCATATCTATATGAAAATCTATTAATTGAATATTCTGATTTAGAATTAATTATGTTTGAACTAATCTAATATTAATGACACTAAACAAGTAGGTGAGATAGACTTTGTCTACTTACTTAGCATCACTAATAGACATATTTAAAGAAATCCCATTGAGTTGTGTGTGTGAATTTGACCAATCTTAGAGATCTAGAAACTATATGAAATTTTTTTTCAAAGTAATGTTTATGGTTAAAACATTGTCGATTCACCTATTTGATTTAGTTTTCATGTTTTACAATATCATGTTAGAATGTATTTATTTATGATATGACGCATGTGATAGTTATCTCACATCACATGGGTTCTAGTTGACATTCTTGATTCTCACACTGTTATTATCTACCCATATATGAAGGGAGGGCTATTCCCTAGTTGGAAGATTATGTGGGGGATCTATGATCCATGGTTGGTGTGGAAAAGCACTTGGATGATACTATCCCTTCCCTCCAGTTTTAGATAATAATGAGTTTGTTTAGACTCGTATGTTCTCTAAAACATTGTATAATTTGTAATCTAATATTCAAATATGTAATAATGTATAATTGTACTATTTGATGGAAATTCGATAGTTATAATAGATAATTATTTATTATTGTATCTGTTATTATATTTACTTCAACAGTGGCTAATTTATAATTTGTGTAATCTAGTACTATTCTATGATTTGTTTTCGAAAGAAAATATGTAATCATTATAGTGATTAGTAACTAAATGAATCATATGTTCAATCTAATGGTTAAATAATAGGTAAATACTGATACATTAGTTAAATATCATTTTTAATTGGAATTAGTAAAGATAATTTTTTGATGAGTTATGGTATCAGAGTTGAGGCTCAAAATCTTGGAATTAATGAGTCCGTTAATTTATTCTTATTTTTATATTATTATAAATAAGAATTTCATGTTGAAGAGGAGTTGGTGAGGGTACATCTAATGTCAATAATACTAACCCTCTAATTGACCCTAAATAGTTTATCACTAAATAAGTTGCAAAGCTTGATCAAAATATTTCAGCCATGAATGAGACTAGGGATCAAATAACTTCCCTTGAATAGGAATTTCATGGCCATGTAGAGTAAAATAATCAAGATGAAATAGAAGATCATACTGTTGAGCAAGAATTTCCTCAGGAACCTAGGCAAGAGGAGGTGCCACAAGATGTGAGATCTCATGTAGCTACAAATTTTGCATGAGATATGAATAAATTTAATCCACCCAGGTTTGATGGATCTATTTTAGGAAATGGAGAAAAATCATGGCTAACTAATATGGATAAGTATTTTGAGATACAAAATTACTATGAAGTTAAAAAATTAGTTTTTGGAGCTTATTAGTTGGCAAGTGAAGTAATAATGTGGTAGGCAAACAAGAAGTTAGAGATGAATCATAACTTTAGTACCACCATATGGGAATAATTTGTGACCTTGTTTATATCACATGGCTTCCTCAACTCTATGTTTACCAAAATGTGATAGATTTTTAGAATATAAAGTAAGGAGAACTTTTAGTGAATAAATATTGGGAGTAATTCACCAAAGTCCTAAAATATGTTCCTCGATATCAGGAAAATAAGAGGTTTTGTATCAAAAAAATCATTATGGGATTAAAACCCCAAATTGGGTTAGATGTCTATGTGCATGGGCCATCCACTATGGATCAGGTCTTTGAAAAGGTAGTAAATTAGGAGAAAAAATTGAAGTCATTTTCCTAGGTTAGAGATAAATTCAAAAACAAAATTGGAGGTCCTAAAATGACTTTCAAAAAGAAGAATTGGAAAAGGAGTGGAGACTCTAAAAATCAATTCAAGAATCAAAATGCAAAATTTAGCAATGATTCAAGAAATAGGAAAGCAGGACATAGTTGCAACGGAGGTTTCAAGAGAAATCAACAATCTAATAGAAAAGGACCACTAGGTGGATGCTTCATTTATAGAGGTGATCATTATGCTAGGGAATGTACTTAGAGGAAGTCGGATGGTAAAATAAAGGTTCCACTCTACAACAAAAATGTTTTCAATAGAGAATTCATGCAGTTGTTGACAACTATCAAGCTAAGTTTCATGCTTCTCTTAGTGAGCTATCAGGTACTTTATCTGATCATCCAATTTTAATGTTTATTGACATAGGAGCTAATGAATGTTTTATTTCTCCTAAAATGCTTAATAAGTTATCTAGAAAAATATAAAATTATGGAAAATACATGGTAGGTTCAAAATGTTAATGAATCTAGGTCAAGGTCAATAAATGTTTAGTCAAAGTTGAGATCAAACTACCTAAATTCACTATGGTAGTGGATATATTTGAAGCACCATTAGGATCATATGATGTGATCCTAAGAGTAAATTGGATAACTTGACATAAATCTAAGGTGGATTATTTTCTTAAAAAAGTAGAATGTTTAGATGATTTGGGAAGACAAATCCAAATCTAAGGAGTAAAAAAGGAGTTGAAACTTAGACAAATTTATATAATTTAATTAAATAAAGCACAGAGAAAAGGGTGTCAATCATTTATTATTAAGATAAATGAGATGGAGGAATCAAATGAGTCTTCCATTGAGGCTTTTCCTTTTCTTCAATATTTTTGGGATGTTTTTCCTAGATAATTGTCAGGTTTACCCCATAAGAGAGATTTTGATTTCTTAATTGATATATTTATAAGGTCTAAACTATAGTCTAAATCCCCCTTTATAATGATGACAACTGAATTGGTAGATTTGAAAGCTCGACTACAATATTTATTGTCCAAAAGGTTGATTCGATCAAGAACGTCACCATGGGGTACACCAGTTATATTTATTAAAAATAAGTATGGAACCCTTCACCTTTGTATTGATTACAGGCTTTTGAACAAGGAAATAATAAAAAATAGGTATCCTCTACCTTGCATTGATGATATTTTTGATTAAATGCATGGAGCACTAGTTTTCTCAAAGATTGATCTTAAAGTAGGATATCATCAGTTAAGAATTTGTGAGGAAGACATTCTAAAAATAAATTTTAGGTTTCGATATGGACATTATGAGTTATTAGTACTTCCTTTTGGGTTAATTAATGTGCCTACATCATTCATGAATCTCATGAATAGTGTGTTTATTCAAAGATAAAATCCATTATGGAGTGGTTGGTACACAAAATGTTCATGAAGTTAGGATTTTTATGGATTTAGATAGATATTACAAAAAAATTGTGCCAAATTTTTACAAGATAGAAAATCCTATTACTTCTCTTCGATGAAAAAATCAAAGGTTTGTGTTATCAAAAAAGTGTGAGGAAACTTTTCATGAGCTAAAAATAAAGCTTACCTTAGCACCAGTGTTGAGAGTTACTGATCTGAATGGCCAATTATTAGTAATAATTGATGTTTTAAGAGATGGTCTTAGAGGAGTTCTTATGCAAGAAGGTTCTATTGTAACTTATGAGTCTAAAAATTTGAAGTCATTTGAGGAAAATTATGCCCAACATGATCTATAATTAGATATAATAATTCATGTCTTGCAAGTTTGGAGGCATTATTTACTGGGAAAATCATTTGAGCTCAAGGTTGATAACTTGGGGCTCAAGTATATATTCACCTAACCTAACCTAAATGCACATCAGAAGTGATGGTTGAAGTTATTATCAAATTATGATTTTGACATTAAATACATAAAAGATAAAGAAAATAGGGTTGTAGAAGCCCTTATTCATATAAGGTATATAGTATCCTTGGTTACTATCAAGAGTACCTTTCATGATCAGGTATATAAATTATCTCTAGGAGATGAATTATATGAGAAGGTAAAGATGGATTTGTCTTATAATTCTTAGGATCCTAAGTATGATGGATTCAAATTTAATGATGATGGTTTGTTAAGGTACAAATAAAGGATTTATGTACTAGACAAGAAGAATATGAGGAGTGTAGTAATCAAGGAACTGCATAATTCTTCTTACTCGGGTCATCCAAAATTTATTAAGATCTTTTCTAAGCTAAGGCTATTATACTTATATAATGGGATTAAGATTGATGCAACAAATTTTATTTCATGATGTTTATAATGTCAATGAGTTAAGGTTAAGCATGTGCATCCTACTAGGTTGTTATACATGCATACCATACCAGAATGGAAGTGTCAATTAATTAGCATGGACTTTATCCAAGGTTTTTTGATGTCTTAGGACTAGCATCACATGATTTTGGTAGTTGTATATAAACTCACCAAGGTATCTCACTTCATTCCTGGTAATATATCAGATGATGCATTTATGCTTGTAAAGAGATTCATGAAAAAAGTGTATAGATTACATGGATTTTCATATATCTAAGGTCCATGATTGGTGTGTAAAAGCACTCAAATTATACTCTCCCTCCCCTCCAATAGTCTACTAATATATTTTATACTCATAAATGATTTTAGATAATAATGAGTTTATTTAGACTTGTATGTTCTGTGGAACATTTTATAATTTACAATCTGATATTCAAATATGTAGTAATGTATACTTGTACTATTTGATGGAAATTTTATAGTTACATCAAATGGTTATTTATTATTATATCTATTGTGATATTTACTTCAGCAATGGTCAATTTATAATTTGTGTAATCTAGAACTATTTCATGATTTACTTGTGAAAGAAAACCTATGATCATTAACTAAATGAATCATATGTTCAACCTAGTAGTTAAAGAATAGTTTACTTATTGATGTATTTAGTTAAATATCATGTGTAATTGGAATTAGTAAAGATAATTTCTAAATGAGTTAATGTTAAAAAAAATAGTTGACCTAATTCTAGTTTAATCCTAAGGGGTTGTTACATGAATGGTCTCATTTTTTGCTTTGAGAGATGAATAAAAAAACAAAATACCTTTTTTTTTGAATTATCAAAAATATCACTCCATGTGGGAATGTAAGGAGGACTTTTGCATTAAAAAACTTATTTTAATACTTGTAAAATGGTTGATTTTTCTTTTTCCCAGACAAAGAAATAATTTTTAAAAATAAAGAGTTTTAAAAACTTTTTAAAAAACAAACAATGTAATTTAAATTGTCATAAAAGATAAAATGTAATTTAAATTGTCATAAAAGACAAAAAAATTTGCTTTTTTTTTGGTTTTGTATGGATCAAATTGAAAAGATAAGTAAATAAATACTCAACTTATTAACTATTAACAGTTAACAAGATATAATGGATTTATTTAATGAAAGGATAACTAAACAAAACTCTAAGCACACTAAATAAACTACAATATTAAACAAATAGTAAGATAAAGGCATTTAAAACAATCATTAAGAGCTAAAATAAAAGAATAAAATACCTTGAATGAGTAATGCATATAATGTACACCATGGCATTGTCAAAAAAAAATTTATGTTTAGTTTCCAAGTGTTTATAGTAAAGCATTACCATTAAATAAGACAAATCACTTTAAACACCAAATTATAAAGACTAAACTCAAGAAGATAAAACATTATACAAGGATAACACAATGAAATCCAATGCACATATCAAATCTATGTTGAAAGAATAGAAGGAAAAAGTGAAATAGATATATCTCAAATAGAGGAATAAAATGCATCAAGGAGTAGTAGGATAAAATCATAAAAAATCCAAGCAAAATAGAAGGACCAAATAATCCAAATACATTATGAACAATAGGAGAATGCCAAAAAAAGGATAAGTCTCTTAATTAGTAACGAAAAAAATTAAAAAATAATACCAAATCAAATGAAGGTAATATAGGGAAAAATGAGACTGTTAAGCTAATTCAAAATAAAGCAAAGACAAAGACAATGCAGGCCCAAGAACCAGTATCAATATTAAATAAATTTAAATTTTCCAAAAGGAATAATACAATAGTGCCCAAAAGTAAGACTAAAATACAGCCAAGATTTACAATATTATGCAGTAAAAACTAGAATTATTACTATGCCAAACTAAAACTAAAAAAAACATAAAAATTTATACAAACCTACACATTACTGCACCTTGAAAAAATCTAAAAATGAACTCTGAATACCTTTTTATCTACAAGAAAGAAGTCATTTTTTTTAATATTCAGAACTATAGTTATGGTTTTGAGGGCAAATAGAGTTTTAAAAACTAGAATTAACTAATAAAATAACATACTTTTGAATGCAAATATCTAATTAAAAAATAAAATTAGTTGAGAAATAAACTTCCTTGAACAACCTAAAAGTCAAGATTAGCATTCAAAAGGGCCAAAAAAATGCATGCAATTAGCAAAAAATAATAGAAAGTTTTTTTTTAATTGCTCATTTTTTCTTTTTCAAATCTAAAGTAAACCCTCAAAGATCAATGTTAGATTAACTTGGATTTGATATAATAATATAATTATTTCTAAATATCAAATGATTAACATTGAAAATAATCAATGAAAATGATTAAAGGAATATAGTTACCTTGAAAAGTGAGCAAACCACAAAATGTGAGATAAGAGATTTGATAAGTGAGGAAACTGTCAAATGGAAAAAATCCATACAATATTATTATAAACCTTAAATAAATTAAAATCCAAGTACATATAAAGTATAATCTAAGAGATAATGAGATGAATTTTCTTAATTTAAGAGAGCATCACAAGAATGAAAGAACAAGTCAAGAACAGTCTAGATTGTATTTTGTTAAGAAGAATGGGAGAGGAGAGATAATTAAATAAAGTAAGAAGAAAAAAAATAATTACATGAGTAATCTTCATATGTTTTCTAAGTTTTATAATCATCTTACAATTGCAGAGGATGTGTGTGACATGTGGAGTGAGGATTTACTTGTGTAAGTAACTCCCAAATCCAATAAGTAGATTAGAGAAGTGAGTGTCACCACATAAAACTAGGATAAAGTGCATTTATAATTATAATAAATTCATATGTAAACAAGACTTGGGATTAACCTAAAATTATAAATATGGACCCATATAATATTCATTCTCCAAAATGCACCAATTAATATAAAAATAAAACACATGGTATTATGAATTTATACAACTGAGATTACTACAAATAGTAAAGTATAGTTATTGATAGATATTGAAATGAATTAAAAATAAAATGTACTTAGTTGGTTTACTATGCGCATGTAGGTTTAATCTAGAACAAGCTATAAGTGGATTGGAATGTGATCCTATAATAGTCATCAAATTCTAAAAATATTCTCTTTGTGGTTGTAGATGCTTGCATCGATCTAGACAATTGCATCAATGCATGTGTATAACCCTATCATAAGCATCATGTATGGGAATATCAATTGGATCTAAATATGATAAAATGTATCCTTATAAGTTTTATATCACTTTTATTTTGATATCTTCAAATATTTTACATATATTTTCTCTATTTATCAAATGATTAAACCCTAACTCTTCACCCTTGTTGTGATTGTGGAAAAAATGCATTAGTAGACTCACAGTGTTGAACTATCCTAAGGACCCATATATTAATAGACACTACCTACATATTCAATACTCTTAATATGTACTCATACTTATGTATTTATCCTCTATATGTTGGTTTATGTGTACACAAGAATGCAATGTGTGATAAGCAAAGACACGTAAAGACCTAGCTTGTAACTTGTAAAATATGACTCATGGGTGGCTAGTTAAATTTTTCAGACATGTGGAAATACTTATAATATGAATGATATGGAAATAAGGACAAATAAGCTAGGTTTTATCACTTAAATTCTTGATTAAGTTCTGATTGGTATATTTCATTGTGAGTTATATGTGATTTCCAGGTGTTTCTAGGTGAGGAATGAATGAGATTTGATCTTATAAATATGTGTGTGTTTGTGTGTGTGTGTGTGTGTGTGTGTGTGTGTGTGTGTGTGTGTGTGTGTGTGTGTGTGTGACATTTTTATAATTATATTACATTAAATCACTTAGTATTACCTTTTAGATATGTTTATTTTATAAATTTAGATGACTTTTTGGCACTGGACACTTTATAGGAAATTTAGACACTTGCATCGACATATGTGTCTTTGTCTGGGATGCAAGTGTCCAAGGAGCTAGAAAATAAATACAAGTCCAGAATTAGAAGTGAAGTATAATAATAAGGGTTAGATATTTTTTCATAGTATATATGGCATAGTTATTATAATAACAATAATTAGACTAAGATATAAGTAATTTTGGTACAAAAAGATTGTGAATGTGAACCTTTCAAAAGTGAGTGAGTCTAAAACTGAAAGGTGTAGCCATGATAGGTATTTACCAAGTATACAAGACTAAGATACTATATAAATCAAATTTTAGTATCTATATTATCCCCCTTTAATATAGTAATGAAATTTCTAGTTTAAAGGAAATAAATGTGTACCTAGGTGTGTAGAACACACCTTAACTTTTTGTGAGCCAACTTGAATGATTTTTTGGTTACTGACCTGTAACAAAGAGCATGTTATAGTATATATCCAGTGTATGAAATTTGAAATTGAAAAAATTATAAATGATTGAAATAAATAAGATCAAGGTTAGGATTACCCTTGTGTGTCGATGTAACCATCTTGCCTTTCAGAATTTTGATTTGAAATGATGTCTCATTATGAATCATTGAATCTAAGACTAGGACAATTATGAACCTGCAAGTGAATATATATTTATATGATGAAGATGATGATATATTCTCCCAACCTTGGTGTAAATGTGAGTTTAAACACTACCAATGTTTTTATTTAATCTCAATCATTCAACTCAAATATATGCATAATATAGTGAGTGTGAGAAATTTAATCAACTCACACTATATATCTAGTGAGGGTGGATGATTTAATTAAAAATAGCTTATATTTTTGGTGAAGTTAGATGATTTAATCAAATCTAACTTATAAATTTAGTAATATTGAGTGATGTAATCAACTTAACCTTCTAAAAGTGAACCAACTACTATAGTATGTTAGCTCAATAATAGTCCATATTGAGTATGATATTACTCTATGTATGCAATTGAAATTACATGATGTGCATGAATTAATCCTGAATCAAATAAGATAGAGTATACATACACTTCTAATTAGGGATACACATATTAATTGGGAGAATGACCAATATGAGGATCCACTGTACCTGATTAGGGGATCACTTGTCACAACACATCATGTTAGGAAGGGTTCCAAATCCTACAGTCTAAATAATCATACAACAACCCTAAAAGAGTCCTATGATTTGATGTTTACTTATGTAATAAACAAGAAAGTAAAATATTTTAATAACAATAAAATTAAACTAATCTAGTGTGCATCAAATCTTGTGCTACAAAGTGGGGGTTAGAATAAAATAAATAAATAACTAAAATAAGCATGTATAGGAGACATATACTCACATCAATGTATGATAAATCCTAATAAATGGAAGATAAGAATACATACTACATTATCTATCTACTCTTACAAAGGAGAAATAAAGTTAGGAATACTTACCTTTGAAGATGAACCTGTTGAGTCTCAATCTCTCCCTTGTTCAAGGTGCTTCGTAAGAGATTGTTATGGATTGTAAGGATAACCAAGATAAATTAGATCTAGGATAAATGACCTACCTAATCACCCTAAATACTCCACCATAAGACAAGATCAGGGCTCTAAATAAAGTATTTAACCTTAAATCTTTATTCTTTAAGTAGAATGGTTAATAAGCAGATGTTCATTCACACTTATTCACTTAATTATTTTATCCTATTTTGACTCTTATGAAATGATGGTAAATGATCTTGTATATATAGTAGTATCTTACCCTAAAATTATTTAGGAACGTCAGTTGTACTAGGTCGATCGGGTCAACCTAATACATTTTTGGGCTAATGCCTAAAGTCTATGCTAGGTCGGCTGGGAGGCTAAGAAACCAAAAGAGCTAAAGTGTCCCCAAAACACACTAGGTCAACCTAGTTTGTTGAGTAGGGAGACTAAAAATCCATATGGCCAACCTAGTTAAGTGAATAGGAATAAGGGAGATAAAGCAAATAAAAGAGGGATAAAGCATGGAAAATGATAGGAATGATTAGGAAAGAGAGAAATAATCCTAGGTTTTAAGGTTTTAGGAGATAAGTATGTATATGGGAAGTGGTACAAGAAATAAAAATATTATGAAGCATTGATGGTCTGCCCACCCCTTTCTTGGAGCACCCCTTAAGGTATGCACTTAAAGAGATTGAGACTCAATAGGTTCCTACAAGATACAAAGTGTCAGTAATCAATAAAAATTTGAAAATATTATGTGTATACACTCCATAATAATATTTTAAATCTATAAATTCATTTAATTTTACAATTATAAGTGTCTTTTTCATGGCATATGCACTTCACATATGTCTCAAGCTGAAATATGGGTATAATAATAGTACCAATGTATATAATATTTCCATAAAGATGTATATGAATCATATAACTATAAAATATGGTAAATTTGAAATTAGTGTAAGTGTAGATAACATGTTTTTATGACATATCCCCACTAAAATTTTAAAATATGATAACTGGTGTATAAATGGAGAACATGTTTCCATTACATACTCCCACTATAATCTGGAGACGTTGAGTACTAAATAAGTGAAGAGGTCATGCTTTTTTTACATTCCCCCAATGTAATATGTAACTATGAAAATATGGAACTCATGCCTCTATGACATTCTCCCACTAATATTCCACCCCTTTTGAGGTGGGGGTAAATAGAACCTAGTAGTTACCTTACCATAAAAGGATAATATAATTGTGTAAGTTGTGTATGGATCATATAACATATAAGAGTAGTATGTCTACATATATATAGCATTAAGGCATGAAAAATGTGGTCACATCAAGTCCTAATATTCATGATGTATATCATTCAGCATCTACATAGTAACAATACAATCTCAAAAGGCAATCAAGCACACACATAAGAGTAATCAAAATAAAATCAAAAGGAAATGGTCTAAGGATACCTCATACAAGGGGCATGTTCAAATACCATATAATATAAAGTACATGACTTATTCAAATGTCCAAAAATAATATAATTACATATTCAAATGTACACATACAACATAGAGTGACATATTTAAATGTCCAAATAGGCAAGCAAAGGTATAGGGACCAAAATTAATGGAGCATATTCAAATGCTAAAACATAAAATAAAATGTAAGACAATATCAAGCAAGGAACACATGCAAGGAAACACATAAATTAAAGTATAGAATATAGTAAACCAACATGAACATAATATATTATTTTCTAAATGTGTGTGTTTTCAAAACATTAAGTACATAGTATATCAAATACATTGTGAAAGGTATAATCATGGATACAGGAATGTGTAAGTATATAAGCTCAAGAATGATAATATAAAGTGAGCATAGAATAATATAACTTGAGAGTATTATTATCAAATAATTATATGCCCCAAACATACTGATGACATGAGTGGAGGGAAGGCCCAACATTTGTATGTGTATATATCATGTATCTAGGTATGCATGTATCACACTCAAATGAAACATGAAACATATGTGTATATATGAAAGTAATTATATGCTATCTACTAACATGGAGAAAAAAACATATATAATATAAATAGTACAACTTAGAACATGCTAAATATTTTTTGGTATTTTTAAATTTTATTTGAATATTTTTGGAATATTTATTTTTTTAGAATATTTGATGTTTTCAACCTTAGGTTGGATCATTTGCATTGTTTGGATCATGATTAGATAAGTGAAAATGGTTCATGGCATGTTCATCCTCATGATTTTCATGTCAATTAGAATAACTATTACCATCATGTGGTATATGAATCAATTTTCCCTCATGAGAAAAAAAAGATACCTTGTTGATTTTGGTTAGTTTTAGCTTCCATCTAGTATAATCAAAGAGTCCCCATTGTGAATGAATATTTAGAGTTTTGTGGCATAATTTGAACCCTGGTTTGAATCATTTTAGGGACACAAGAAATAGGTATTTTTATGCTACCCAAGGATTAT